>UFQX01000059.1:46433-170546 GCA_900497675.1 Arapaima gigas
GGGGGGGGGGGGGGGGGGGGGGGGGGGGGGGGGGGGGGGGGGGGGGGGGGGGGGGGCTTAACCATGAGCCCTTTCTCTATGTTTGAGCCATGGTCATATATCCCATTTAAATCTGTGGCCCCCTTGATGACATGTCCTGCTTTGGCATGAGAGGGGAGGTTGCATCAGTCAGACTATCAGCTGTCAGGCAGCCCATGGCCTGTGGAAGGTTCTTTACCCAAAAACCACTTACAGTGATGCACCACCACAGCAGCCTTGGTCCAAGGTGATACAAATTGTAATAAAAAGTCAAGGTCTCTCCCAACCTCACTCCCTTTAACATGCTGGTTGTCACCAGATGCCCCTAGCTGCCTCGAGGCTGTGGACACTGTGGGTGTTGGACTGACACAGTGAGACAGTGGATGTTCACTTAATGACCTGCTCTGATCTGCTTCTTTTTTCAGACATTAGGGGTCATTTCTCCACTCTTAAGCATTAGTTACAGTGGATTTAGCAATGTAGATTTATTAATAGAAAGACATTGAGATCTGTTAATAGCATATGTAAAATAGTGAATAAATGCTGGGTAAATGTATCTAATTATGATTCTTTTTTATCAAAATTCTCAAGTAAAAAACATTGATTTTGCATTAAGTGCATCGCTACTGCGTAGTCACAGATTTATTAACATTATCTATGAGATTAGACTCCTGGTGAGCTTCAAATGAGCAGCTCTAAGGTTCAAATGCAACCAAGGATTTATTAATAAACTTAAGCAAAAATCAATTTACAGACAACAAGCAGAATTACAAAATGGAGTGCTAGGGGAAGGAAGACAAAGAAAAAAAATCATAATTCTGTGTGCACAGTACTGCAGTAGCCTTGATGTTTCCAGCATTCAGATCAATGCTTGAATTAATCTTTTTTGTGGTGGAAAATGTTCTTATTCTCTCAAGTCAATATCACCATATATACTGCAGGAGGTGGAACACTGCTGTGAGGACAAAGATCATTGAAGTGTTAGAAAATATTGCTACACTGAGATATCTTGCTGACCTCTGTATGATCATTAACAGTCAAGAGGAAACAGAAACTTACAGATTTGTACCCTTATTTAAGGTACTTACTCTAAATTGATACAGTAAAAAATATGCTGCTGTACTGTTTCATTGCGTTTTGACTTACCAAAATCCTGAGTTATCTGCTAAAAAAGTGAAAGGGAAAGAATCAGAACCTTAATAGATATGTGTGTGGATGCGTGTGTGAGCAACCTGCGATGGACTGGTGTCCCATTCAGAGGGTGAATCACAGTCCGATCCCCTTTGATTCCAGGATAAGCTTTGGACCACTGTGACCCTGCTCAGGATAAGCAGTTGAAGAAAATATACCTTTAATACAGCTGAATTCTGAAATACTCTGCCTGCCACACATTAGAATTCACTTCAAAATTTAGCTTAACACGTCTTAGCCGCTTTCTGTGTTCTTAAACTAAATGGTGGCAAGAATGAAGACATGCTGAGTATGAGAGCACAGCCACAGCACCATCTGTGGAGCTGCATGCTGACAGCTTTATTCTGCAATTAAAATCAAATGGGTTCTTTATCTATGTATGTATGTGTCTGTCTGTCTGTCTGTCTGTCTGTCTGTCTGTCTGTCTACCTACCTACCTATTTATAGATTTGTTTGTTATTAAATTATTTAATAAATTTCATAGTTTTCCACCATTATTTACACACTGAGATTTCTGTCTCTTTTCAGATGAGTGTTACTCAAGAAGGCATCAAGCCAAGAACACATCTTTACAAAGTATTGAAGTGTGGTAAAGATTTTATATAGCAGTAAAAAAGACAAGTACAAATGTGCCTTTGTTTAGGTAATACCCTCTGTTATTTTAATTTGGATTATTTCTGCGTTCTTGGTTGTGTATTACAGTATACAAAAAAAGTATATAATCTAAGTTACAGTGGATTTAGTCATTTAGTACAGTCACATAGCCACAACAGTGTCAGAGAGACTGTTTTCATTATGAGTATGACTATAGTTAGTTAGTTCGTTTTTTTTGTTTGTTGGTTTTGGACTTTTCTCTTATGCTTAGACTTATGAAGGAAATTAGTAGTATAGCAAAATGGCAACAGTTGGATATGTTTTCTTTGGGATAATTTTGGGATTATTTTATATGAAGAGGTTCATCATCTTTCCAGTCCTACTGATGTTCATGGAAGGTCCAGCCTGGCAATATCATGCTAAATGCACCCTGGCTATTGCCAGAGAACATGGTGATTTTGATTCAAGAAGAATGGGAAGAATGTTCAAGTGTTTGGCACAGCCTTGGTGTATGAGCAAGGTGGATGTTAGATAACGTGGTTTCGGAATTTCTATTTCTGCATTTCTCAGCTGGTTCTCTTGTCGCCTGCTGGAACTGAGCAGCAGCATCACTGATAACAACCCACATGGCACCTTTTAACAGAAAAATCTCAAGCTACCCAAAAGTGGTGTGAAAAATCGACACACACAGCTCTGTATTAAGTTATCTGTAAAAGCAGTTGAATGATGTTCACCTGATCTTTGTCAACAAACCTTATTGCAGCTCACATGGACTAAGAGAACTATGAATGAACTTTGGTGCTGTGTCGAAAAGCTGCGCATTTAAAATGCACAAAGGAAATGTACTTGTTTTGTAAAGGTCCACAGATTTAAAACAACATATAATGTTTTATTAAATATCAACAGATTTAGAAGTTAATGTGGTGATTATGTAACTGTAGGTTACACAAATCAATAATAAAGTTGTTATCTTTGTATTTCCACATGTTCTTTATGATTTCCCTGAATATCCTGTTGTGTTTATTTTCTCTAGAGAAAAATATACATCTATATTTTAAAACAGTATCCTTACATTTAGCTGAGCAGCTTTTTTCTTCCTGAGAGGTTTTCATAAGGTTATGCACTACAGTTATAGTTACCATATCTTAATTTATTCAAAGACAATTAATACCTCTGGTTTTGCATTTTACATTCTAGCTGTTAGTGCCTATTTTGCTGTGCCTTCTGCTTTTTCTGCTGTTCTTGCAGGTTTACGGGCAACATAATTTGATAAGGACTGAATATTAGCTGGAGTCAGGAGCTGTAATTAATATCAGGCAGTTTGTAACACTGGATAAGGTCATTTGCTGGAAAACACCATCATAACTGTAGCAATGAGTAGAAAGGAGAAAGAAGGCGATGAAGATGATGATCATGCTTCCATGAAGGTAATTACATTTAAAAAAAAATTCTAACTATTCATAAAACGTGTTCACTTCCTTACATCACTGATTTCTTAATTGATTTAAAGTATAAATAATTATTTTCAAATATGTTTATGTACAAATGATAAAAACAAATATGATGATACAAAAAGAAAATTTGTTTGAGAAGTACTGAGGATTGTTAAATAATGGAGGAATAAATGTAAATGTAAATGAATGTGTGTTTATGTGTATGCAAAGACTATGCAAAATCAAAGGAGTGGGGCTGCAAACCATTCCTCTGAGAGCACAGTCCTTGTTCATCAGAGCTCTTTCTTATTAATGTGTACTCAAGCCCACATCCTTCGCCCTGAGGCCTTACCTCTGAAAATAAGTGGTATCCACTCCTCTCCTCTCTCACTGCACAGTTTTCCTGTTAAGTTAAAAAAAGATAGATTTCTTCTGGGCTCCGGCACACAGAAAGAGGCTTTGGAATGGAAACAATCACATTACTCCAGGGGTTATTGATCAGTTTCCATGGTGAGACTCACCCAGATATAACATTCACCTTCATTTTATTTGCTCGTCTGCGATGCTGCGCTGACAGTTATATTCTTCCAAACTTACAACAGAGTAAAGCCCATCTATTTGCCCCAGAGCCTCCTGCATGTCTGCTGTTGAAGTTCAGTCTCATTTGGGCTACCTGCATTTTTGGAGCCCGGGATTTAATGTGTTTGTGCTTTTTAGTTAACAATAAGGTCATGGAGATTGGTCAATGATATTAATTCCTCTTTCAGTCAGGGGGATGTTGTGATGTCTTGTGCAATTTAAATTGAAAAACGGCATTAGCTGACTTATTATCTGCAGTTTAACAGCTCAATACTAACATTACCAGGTGGCCACAGCTGCCACCTAGAAAAATCACAAGAAATGTAAATTTTTGTGAATAGTTCCATGTTTTTTTCATTTCTGCATGAATTTAGACTAGTCTATAATGTGAAATACAGAAACTTACACTTTTGAGGATCATATTTAAACATTTGACTTAAGCATAAGGCAGACCCTGTGTATATACACTGCATTTATTATTTCCTTTGCCAAATCAGGCACCTTGGTAATCAAAATATTTCAGGTAGAAAGGCAGCATCCATGTGTTGTTTCAGGTTTTCACCAGCAGGGGGAACAACTCTGTAGGCAATGGAAGATTTAACGTAATTTCACTTAAACTTGAGTTGAGCACAGAAAAAAGACAGCATGGCTTTACTGAACAGACATATAGGCACATTGGCACTGGAGGATATTTAAAATTTTTTTGTTTGCTTTATTGAAAATGACAGAGTCAATTTATGTGTCAAGAAGGTACTTTTCTGCCGTCTTCCATAGGTTAGGCATGCTCCCATGGCATTTAGAAACTTTAATGCTGAGGATGCTTGAGGTGGAGGATTGAGACCCATTAAGTTTGAGATGGTTTGCCAGTTTGTGGACAGATCTGTGATTTATTGGACAGTCTCAGAATTATATGCTGACTATCAACATTTATGTACAAACCATGGCATTCTTTGCCTGAATTATGACTCCCTGTTCAGTTATAGAAAGAAATTAAACTCTTTGGTATGATGAAAGCTAGAGCCCTTATTTTTTGGAAGTGACTACACATCTTCCAAGATATTTGGGGAAAATTCCCTACTAAGGCTGAATGGAGGTAAGTTTCCTGTAGAAGAAATGTAGAGGAACTCAATCAGTTATTATTTTTGTTTCCTAACTAAGAAATTCATCCAAAGCACCTTACAACTTACAGTCTTATGCAGCTGGATATTTTATTGGAGCAAGATAGGTAAACTACTTTCATTAACAGAAGAAGCCTGTTTGTCACTTTAACATTCAACACTTCAGGTTACAGTCCTGTGTCTTTTTGAAACAATAAAACGGAACAGAAATGGGTCACAGCAACACAGAGACCGAATCGGTAAATCTAGAAATTGTGGCATCATACATATAAAGGAAGACCAGCGGAAGGACAAAAGGTGGCAGTATTTTGCATGGCTGGTTATGTAGTACCATCTAAAAAAGTTCAACAAGGTGATCACATCCTCCAAGATTTATTCAGAATATGATACAGGTGAAATTTTTTGTTAAAAAAAGTTCTAAAGTTGAGTACACTTCCGGTGCACAACATAAAAGTGAAACACATTTTCTTTCAGATATTCTGTATACATTCACTACATTCTCTATCTTTATCAAAAACAGTATTTAGGTTGTCATTTAACAGATGCTACCTTCCTGTGTATCAAAAAAAGGTGTAACGGTTAAAAGTAGTAGCACATCATACAATCACAGCATTTTTTTACCATTGCAGTGATTGTAGTCAAGCGAAAAGGAAAAAAAAACAAAATATATTTTATTACCCCTACACCACTAACATGTGCAGGGCCCTCCATGCGTGTCATGTATAATTCATAATTTTTTAAATATTTTAATATGCTCGCTTATAGCAGCCACTGGTTCTGGTGGTCAAACGCACGGATGGCTCAGCAACGAGTGATGTGCAGACTGTAAAAACAGTTTATATATCAGCAAACTTCATTGCTTTTAAATTCACTGAGTTTAATAAATGTGTGTGTGCGTGTGTATGAGTGTGCAGATGTGTATGAGAAAATATGCATCAGCATGCGTGTAGGGATTGTTATTTACTATACTGAATAACAAAATGATGGTTTAATATTTAATTCCATGAAATAATAGTCAAAATGAATTTTTATAAGTCAACTTCAGTTTCACATCACAAAATATTTTAAAGAGGGAAAAACATGAACTATGCCATCTGCTTAAGTATTCAAACCCTTTCTTTGTGGCTAACCTTAATTAAGTTATGTGCAAAAAATGACTTTGATGAGCCACCCAGTTCAGTAATAGCGGTTCACAATAAATAATCACAGATATCAAGATAAAAACACCTGTATCTGTGAGGTCCCTCAGTCAGGTAATGCAACCTGAGGCACAGGAACCATGAAGTCCAAGCAACCAAAGAGACTGGAAAGCTTGTAAAAATTGAAGGATAAATGGACAGTGCAAAGAACAGGCCTGCTAAAGATTTAATGAACATTATTCCAAATCTTTCCCAGCCACATTCTGGCATTTTTAACCCATGTAACCTGCCCCCCTGCACAAAAGACCTGAATCTGACTCCGTCTAAATTTTTTACATTGCATACACCAGCAGGGATGACGGCTGGTAGCTAACAAGTTCCACGGCCGTGCTCTGTATCAACTCAATCTATATTCATTCTTGATTCCACTTTAGTTGGTGTAAATGTTATGCCTCGCCCAGGAACTTCATTAATCCAGCCAGCTATGTGTTTTTCAGTGTATCTGGTGTCGCAAACCTATTTTTAATAGACTGACTGCCTTTTGATGCAAAACAGGAATGGAGAACATATGGTAGTAATTTTATGCTTCATCTCTCTGACTAATTTCGGAGGGCTGCAGGTAATTATATACCATGTTAGTGACTGCCAAACCTACTGCTTTATGAACAATAATAATTGATGTATAGCTTAAACTAAGGTAATTTTATATATGTTGTTTGCAGGCACTCTGTAATGTGCTTTACAGTTTGAAAATCATACCTGGAGCCATATTGCTGACATCAGTCTCTTTTTTGCTTTTTTGAAGTAATGCTGCAATAATCTAGTTTAAGGGCTCTATAAATTCTGCATTATAAGTCATTGTTAGACACTATGATTCAGTGAGAGAAAACTACTCTGACTGCATTCTGCACATTATTGACAGAATGAAAATACAGTTTATTTCCTAGCAAAAGGGAAGGCTGACAAATCTTCAGCTTTTTTGACTCAATCTGAAAACGAGCAATGAAAGATTCTTTTTAGCAGAATGCACTTCGGCACTTTTCTTCATCTCTCTTGGCTCTGAATGGAGGCATTGAGGGCTGAATTAGCCTGTGATTTGACTGCAATGCCGTATGGATGCGGATCTGCATTTTATCCACGGTAATCAGCATGGAATTCAGCCTCTCTTGAAAGGCGGATTCGGGTTCGAAGTTGACGGGTGAATAAACTCTCGGAGGCGTACTTGCTC
Source organism: Arapaima gigas (assembly GCA_900497675.1). Lineage (NCBI taxonomy): Eukaryota > Metazoa > Chordata > Actinopteri > Osteoglossiformes > Osteoglossidae > Arapaima > Arapaima gigas. The sequence continues at coordinate 53,734 of UFQX01000059.1, forward strand.
ACGCTTGTTGACGGGGGCCTTGAGTGGGGCTTATGCACGCCACTCTCCTCATGGAGAAGTTGGGATTAGCAGAGAAAACATTGACTGCTTCCTTCACTGCCGACAAAGTCGGCCTGGTTTCCTATTCACGTCAATATTTCAGAAGGTTTATCATCAAACACTTACCTGGAAAAAAGTGTTTATTGTAGTCAGTCTGAAGTATTGCAAGGATAAGCGGGAGTTTGAGTTTGCATATCCAAGCTATTTTTTTGTTGTTTTTATGAACATTATGCCTAGATAAATCTCTTTTGTAAATGTGCACAACATGTGCTAAGATCTGAAAGGTGTACTGGAGTGGACCCAGGAACTACTTTAAAAGAACTAGGAAAGCAGTAGAAAATAGTAATATTAGAAATATCTGCCATGCCTCATGGTTAAATTGGCGCTGTGTGAAGCCCAAACAGGGATTTAAAATTCTGGAGAAGATACGGTCTTCCCGAAAGGCCGTACGGTGAGCTTTTCAAAAGATTTTCAAGAAAAAATTTTATGTTCCCTTCTATTTGTGTACTTGTTATGTCATCTTTCAAAAGTTATTTCTTACAAAAGCATAGAATATATGCTGATTTTTCTTGAGTATTTGTCAAGAAACTGCATTGTATTGCTATACCCGGTACCAGAAGCTCCCTCTACAAATATATGGTTGACTCAAGTGCGTGACTTTATTCCACTAGAAAAGTTCAAATTTGACCAGGATTCTAATGAAATTTAAAAGATTTACTGTTTTTGGTATTTAGATAGGACTACATGGTCTCCCCTGCAAAATCTTTTTCTCTTGTTCTGTATTTACCTTTGTTTGCATAGACTTTATTTTCACAGTATACTAATGCTGTCTTTCCAGAATAAAATTTTACATTATGATACATTTCAAAGTTTTTTTAAATCATTTGTTAATTTTTCTTTACGCTCTGTCATTAAATTGTCACTAAATATGAAGAGAGTAACAAATATATTTGTGCTTCTTATGGCAACTGGTGGTTCAGTGTCCAGACTGACAAACACCTTTCAGGGAAAGAATAGCACCGATGCAGCAGCCACCCAGCTGGATGCACAGGACGACCTTTAACCCCTGGCATCAGATTTGAGCAGACAAAATGGTTGGTTATGTCAGCGTGAGGGACAACCTCAGGCAAAAGGGGGATGGGGCAGTGCTATGCCATGTGTTGCCTCCCAGGAGTGCCAGGCAGAACCCAGGAGTGAGACAGGGAACGGATGGCACGTCTGCTCTTGGCAGTATCACTTTCTAATGTCCCTCTCACTGGAACTTAAGTAGCGTGCAGAGCACCACATGGGGAAGGTCGCTGGAGCAAGACCCAGGAAGGAAGGACCCTGCTTTGTTATGCTGGAGAGATGTACATAAATTAAACTGTTGTAAGAAAATACCCTGCAGTATAAACTGGCAAAAATTACAAGTTGCTTTAGAGAAAAAGCATTGCTAAGAAAGGAGATAATGATAATTGAACTGTCATGCAGCTGCAGGCTCACATGATGTGACATTTTGTTTGAGGAATGGTTTGCTCAAGCTGACGTTTGTTTTCCTATTATCAGACCAATGACTCTATTCAAAGTGTACATGCCAGTTACACGGTTCAGCTGGCGTCTGACGAAACCATTCCTTTCTCAGATCCCACTTCTACAGTTTTATATATATACCATACGCTGCACACGCACACAGGAAGACAATACCAGCACTCCTGGTGTGTACATATTCACCAGTTGTGACTCACTCTCCAGGGGCACACACTGAACCATTAGTGTGAATGTTGCTTATTTAGAATCATGCTGTTTCTTGGTCTTGTTTCCTTTCTAAAGCACATCAAACCTCAAAGTGATCCTAAAACATGGGGTCCTTTAATCAAATGTCACTTTATTCAAAGGTTGTTTCATTAAGCTCAAATGCTTGGGCTTGACTGTGGCACACAGGGATGTTTGATTCACCTGAGCCACTGTGAAAGTCGTCCAACTGTTGTGAAGCACCGATGCTAAACAGAGCCACGAGGCCCTGGAATGAGATGTAGTTATGAATGCTATCATTTATTATTTGTTTAAAATAAGGAAAATAAGACGAACGTAAGAGCAAGCAAGATGCAGTGGAATGTCATTGTTGAATAGTGCATTTTTAAATGCTGCTAAAATATGTCATCCAGGCAAGCTGTTACCCTGGTTCTCTTTCACTTGTAGAGGATCACTTTTTAGTGAACCATATGTGTCCCCCTTCTAGAATAAGGCTTCGCTTCACCAGTCAGCAGTGAGACAACTGAGCAGTGAGGTTTATCATAAACTTTAAAAAGTCGTGAACATTTGCTTAGATTATGCAAGCTGTAAAGAATATTAACATTTGTTGCATCTATAAAATGAGGCTAACCTAAAAAGTAAACTTAACATTTCTTAACTACCTCATCAATAGAAACACAAAACAAATATTTGAGCATTCATTTGGATGTAATGCAATATTAAATGATTTGAGACTTACATGAAAAAAGTAGCAAAAGAGTATATCAATAATTTCCTTGTTCACAATAATATATCACCATGGCAGGGTGATACATGAAAAAAGAAAATAAATAGATTTCTACAGAAATATAAGAACATTTATTTTACTGCCAAGAAAACTGTTTAAATGTTCAATACAAGTATACTTCTTGCTGACTGAACCTTACAAAAATGAACAGTGAACAATAATTTTAGCAGTTTCAAACCTTGTAGTAAACATATCATAAATCTACCACAAAGGGAGATGTCATGGACCAGAATCAGGAAAGTTGTTTAAAAAATACCTCAGCCAGTAGCCTGGCTGTGCCTGCAGTGGCTACCTAAAGGTTTGTTGATTTTATTCTAATATTTTTAAGTTGGCCTTTGAGACAAACCTCAATCAATGAATTCAAGTCCCTATTTGTTGATTTCATGGCATCTGTATCTGCAATATCACAATTTCAGTGGATGTGTGGGGTCTTGAGGTTCCTGTCCCATGGAGACCCCCATCAGGTAAGGTTTGGAAAACTGATGTATGGATGGATGGATGGATGGATGGATGGATAGATGTCTTATATAGATTGCTGCTGTTTGGTCATTTGTTGAATTCAAAAATCTCTCTTTTATGTGGTCTTCCATTACTTGCCATTGGAAAGCACTTTGCGTACAAATGATATAATGCAAAACTGATGCTATAAAGCTTTCACAGTACCTGAAATGGAAATGCCAAACAACAGTGGATGTCTGAGTGCTTGCCTATTAATAACAGTTTTCTTTCTATGGGGTGAAAGCAAAGGGGTGCATTGTCTGAGGACATTGTCTAAGGACAATCTTAAGAACCTAATTCAAAAAAGACCTGCAAAATTATGGCCTTTCATTACTCATTTATTGCAAATGTCATCCTGGAAAAATCTGAACATATGTCAGTGGCAGGAAAATTGTTTTATGTTACGGCCTCCTCCGTATGGTGCAAGTATGTTATGTTGACTAAAGAAGGGTATCTGTGAAAAGCTAATCATCATTGTAGCATTTTCACCTTGGAGGATTGCATCCTAAAATAGTCTTTAAAATGTTGTTTGGGGCATGTTTGCTTCCCACAAACACTCTTTGTTCATGAGAACAGTCCCTTTCAATATTTCCATTTACATTTAGACTGTTGAATAGGCTTTAAATCTCACTGGAAGTAAAATCTCACTTTTGGCTTTTTCCCATTTAGGTCACTATTTAAAGTATTTTGGGGGGAAAATGTGCCTTGAATATCTTTTTTGATAAGACTGAGTGTTTAAGTCTGCATGTGCTCTCAAGTATAATGCAATGCATCACTTTTATGTTAAATGTGTGGTTTGATCGAATACAGCGTGCAGTAGAACTGGAACGGCCTTTGATGGCAGAGTGAGAAATTCAGGCTGACAACAACACCACATGTGCCTGGAAAAGGCACAGTGCATTTGCTGCTGTCTGAGAGTTTGCATTTAACATCGTATCTGTTGCCCTGGTAGCTTATTGATCTGCTCCAAAAAATTAGGGAGGACCCTGGGTGGATACACTCTGGTCCACGATCTCAGTTTTGAGGGGAATAAAAAATCCATTCTGTTTATCGATAGAGTGAACTGCTGGAAGAAATCCTGAATTTGTCTGATATTGTAGTGCAGTCGGCTGTAAATGGTAGCAATGCATGCAAAGACCTCGCACTGCCAACTGCAGGCTGTCTGGGCAGCTGTAATCAACCTCTGTGTTGAATTAAAAGTCAAATGCCTTGTTCTGTGAACCTTTCGTGGGGTTAGTGCAAAGGGAGATGGGAATTTTCTATTTTTTCCACCTAGTCGATGCTTAGCCATCTGGATGAGTTTAGTATGTGTGTAAAATATATCCTTAGATGGCACCCCCAGTGACATCAATGTCCTGTTAATCGCTTTTCTACAGAGTCATCCCTGAGCGACGATTACAGTGTTCTGGACTGGCACACAGAAAGGTGTCACTATGCTCCAGGCAGACTGGGGTGTGATAACTACACAGGTGGTTGTCTCAAGAGCGTCTTGTGAACAAAGCCCTCAGTTACTCAGTGGAGGGGAACAGGGGGAGGGATAGAAAGCAAAACAAAAGTGAATGCAGAGGATTTACTAATGGTTGAATTCCCAGAAATGTTGACCAATTCTGGGAGCGTGGTGGTTACATGGGTGATGGACATCCCAAAACGCTGTACCTCACCCCCTGAAAACCACCTATCAAACTGCTAGGAGGTTCCAAAAACTGCTCACAGAATACTAAAGCTTTTTCATAGTTGTATATTCCCTGCCCATGAGGGGTGGGCAACTAGTTGATCTTAAACTTTGCTTTTTCCCAAAAATGTTGAAAACAACCCTACAAATCTGACTGGCATGTTAACGTACTCGTCACCACCCCCTCCAGTGCATGTACTTGTGCCTCCGTAGTGTTTGCGTTACATTTACTCCCTTAAATATAGTAATATAGTAAATATAATGATTAATCTGTTGTTAAAATGAAGGAGGTGAAAAATGATCTCAGTGCTGAAATAGCTCATTAAGCCAATGAAACGTTCATAAAATTTGCAAAGAAAGTGTGACCATCAGCTGCAGTTTTGAGAGGAAAAATGTCCAATCAAATTCTTTCAAATGCGTTAACAGTTCTGTCCTTTACAAACTTTTTGTAACACTGAAGACACTCACATGGTTTCTGTGGAAAGGGAAGGCACAGAAGTGGTGTACTATGGCCTTGTTCCATGCATATCTTTGGACCTTGAACACATGCAAACACTGCACACCTTGATCTAGGTTCAAAAATACCTCTTAGCATACAGCTGTGAAACTGTGAGACATCAGGGTTACATACTGCATCACAGTGCCTGTTCAGCTCTAGTACATTATTTAAAATAAATAAATAAATAAATAAATATAGATTCCTGAGATGCACTTAGCTTTAAGTGTACATTTATCTAAACTGCTAATTTGGTCTCCAAGCAGTTCTCAGGCCGCACTCAGGTAAAGAGAGAAAGCTGATCACCTGACAGAGATATTATTGGACAAAGAGTTAGGGCCTGGTCTTATAAGTGTTCCCTGGGCTTAGAGCTTCTGCACACCTTTCTTCGTGATACAGCCATGAGGTTTGAGAATGCTCCATGGGTGATGAGTAAGCGACTGGGCCAAACGGTGTGCATGAGTTCTGTATCACCGCAGCTCACGTTGAACCAAAAGTAGGATCTCATTGAAAAAAACATATTTCAGAACAGTTTCTGTGAAACAGTCTTTTTTTAAGTGAGGTTGTTGATTAAATGGAAGAAAGTACATCACTTACATCACTACAGCACCAAGTCTGCTACTTGACAGCAGCAAAACAAAAGCTCTCCACTGTATTCATTGAGATCAATAGATTTGGATCTCTGCTGCTTTTATAGGATGCATTAGAGTTTTCATGATTCTTCAGCTGTGGTCCTGCTGTCTACTGACATGGCAACATTTTAATTCTGGTGGCCACAGGATCCTAATGAACTTGTTTCATGGAAAATTTAAGGATAGCCAAGGTGCCCCACTGCTTTCTTCCAACACCTATGTAACCCACAGTACAAATCTACAAATCAGCCCAACACTTCTGCTCAGGTTTGTCCAGTTCTTTTCTTGATTCAGCTAAAGGAACAGTAGCAACTGTATGCAGTGATGGCAATTTAGCGATTAACTTTACTGGTAGGCTTTCTGCTGGTATTCAGTCTCTAATTTAGGGGTTTCATTAACTGGATTCTCTTCTGCCTCTAGCTCAGCTCAGTGGTTGCACTGGAGCAGCAGCACTGTGAAAAAGTGCATTACTGTGTAGTTAATGCCAATAAACAGAACTTGGGAAAAGACTAAGGCATGAAAAGAAACCCTCACAACTGCAACAGACAGATCCACAAATGTGAAATATGGTGCTTTGTAAATTCATTAGCCCTAATTTGTGCTAGAAGGAGATGAAAATTAAATAGACCCTGTAGGATTTGGGGGAATCAACAGTTTTTGCAGGAATCCAGCTATATCCTTGCTACCAGTCATCACCTCCGCAAATTTTAATATTTTCATTCATTCTTCTCCACAGTCTTCTGGTCTGCACATGCTTGTGCAACAACACTTGTGCTATAAGTGTTAGTGATATTATCACTTTCTCTTTGTGTGTCTTGTAGCCTACAGGGGGCTTGAGAAATGCAGGTTGGTGTTTGCGTTCTAACCTCTTCGTGAAGATTAAGGTAAAAAAAACTCAAATTTAGGTACATTTTTGGGTACACAGATACAGTATCAAAAATATATCTGATGTCACAATGAAATTTAATCAGATGATTTTTTTTTCTGGGTTAGGGTTAGGGTCTGTTACTAGGGTTGTTCTTACAACAAGAAATACAGCTGCAGATGTGTAAAGGATTATAAAGGAGATCTATATTTAACAAATCCACTCCAGTTTTTATAACTACAGCCCATCCCAGGATTGCGAATGAGATCCATTCCTAAGTCTGCCTTTAAGTCAAATTTGTGTGTAAGTCAGAACAGGTACATACGGTTCATATTTGGCATCAGTTAGTCAAATGTTTGTCTTAGTATGTAGTATATATTTTACCTTTCTATGCATTAACACAGTAATAATAATAATACAGTAAAAATAAAAGTCTTTCTATTTCAATAATTAAACCACTGCGTTGCTTAGTAATAATTGTAGCTTTCTTCGGGGCAAAGCCTTTCACTCGTTCCATTATTCTCACTTTATCCTTTAAAATTGTTCCGATCATTGACCAACCGTAGCCTAACAGTTTTCCAATAACTGATGATGTATCACCTCTTTCTGATTGTTTTATTTCCACTTTACCTTCAATCGTGATCGTTTTCCTTTTCTTTGATGTATCACCAGCGCTTGCATCGGATTTACACTTTGGAGGCATGGTTACAAAGGATAAATACCGAGGGAAAATTATAAACCAAATACAAAGTTACATACTTAACACAACGTTAACGGCACTGTGATCTGATTCAAACTAGCGGGCTTGAGCCGATGAACCACCAAAGCCACAGAATGGTTTCATGAGCATCACAAAGTAGTGCCTTATTGCGAACCATTGTATTTAACTCAGATTTTTTATATAATAGGCTTTATGGCAGTCTGTTCACAAGTACAAGTTGCCTGTAAGTTGGACGTTCAAAGCCCGGAGACTGTCTGTACTTCAATACTGGCTTGTACTTTGAAGGCCTTCATTCTGTTGACCTGGTTGATAGTTTCCAGACTGGAAAGTGGTTTTCTTGTTCCTGAACTACTTGAGCAAATATTCAACTTTGTAAATCTTGATAAGGTGTCAAACTGTTAAGTTTTCTGAGTTGCTCTATAAAATTTGCCATTATTTAAAGGCCTGAAAGGCCAGTGTTCTATCTTGAGAGAGATTCTCCTGCTGATGGCAGTGCGATGAGGTGCTGCTGAAAGATCCAAAGCTGTTCACCCTGGGGGTCTTTTTATGGAAGCATGTCCTTCATAGCTTTCAGTGGATTCTGCCTAATTATGCGACGTGCTGCAAGTATGGGAAGGGTCTATTCGAGGGCAGTGGGTGATGAGGGGCTGACTTTAGTGTTCTGATGAAGCAAAACAAGACGCACTCAGATACCTCATGGACTAGACCTCCATCACACAGATTAAAAATCAGGTTTGGGATGCTGTACACATCATTACTACGCACAGAATAGTCAGATCACAAAGGTTATTGTTATAATGAGGGCACCCGGCTTGTATAAATTATCCCGTGGTGAGATGCACGAATTCATATCTGACGTGTCTTAAAGCACATCTCGTTTTTGCTGACAGGCAGCCTCAACAAGGACAAGCTGTCCAATTAAACAGACATGTGGAATGTGAAATCACTGTTGTGCCGTTTCAGAGGGGATCCAATCATTTGAAATTCATCCTTTGCTTTGCATGTGTGTAGAACACGTGTCATCGTCCACTTGGAAAGGTAGGAGAAAGTGCATATTTAGTCTTATTCCTGCAGTTCTGTCTAAACAGAATAGTTTCTCTGTCATTTGCAAACCCCCACATCCATAGTGTATGAAAAAAATCCATTTATACAAATATTTTAATTTTCAGGTGATCAGCAGCCAAATTCAGCATATTAATGGGATAGATTTTGACTGAAAGAGTCTGACTGACTGATGAACAAGAAGAGTATAAAAGTCAGCCTTTTCTGATGTCCTTAAAAAAAGGTATTTTTTTGAAAATGCCGTAATACAGTAGGCCTTACACGTCACCCTCTCAAATGTAAACAAGAGAGTTGATGAAATATTGTGAAAATGGAACAAAGTTCCCATGAAACAAATGTATTTCAGTCCTTTTGATTGGTTCTGAGCTTACTCCTGAAGAGCGATAGTAATGCAAACCCTCTCTGTGTCCTCATCATCTCTCTGCACCTCCATTCTAGTAAAGCAATTTTTGAAGGAGAGCCGGTCCCCCTGGTAGAGTTTCAGACTATCTGGACAGCTTTCAAAAGCAAAATGTCACATTTTCATTGTTAATTAAACCTTATTTTTATTTAAACAGACACTTAGTCTAATTCTCCTTCGAAGCAGGTCTTTCATCACCTTGTCTTTTCATTACGATAAAAAAGAGGATCCCAGTGGATTAGCTGATAGAGAGCTCCAATTAGGTAGGCAAATAAACTTATACTAGGTTCATCCTTCAAGGAGAGAGCAGAAGAAGGAGGATGAAACCACCCAAAATGCAAAGTGTGGAATCTCCTGACTAGGGGGTTGGCTGTCAGCACACCCCTACTTGCATGAGCACAATAGACAAAAATCTGGATTATCATGGCTGCAAACAAGTTTGGCATCCAATAAAGCCAGTCTGCAGTTTATTTTCATTTCGGAGTGTTACTGCAATAATGAAGTCTTGAATGTTATGTTCCCGTCATTACCTATTCATTAAAGATTTGATTGGTAATCTGAGTTACCATGGCAATGGTTTTGTAAATTCTCAGTGCATTATATAGAATTTCGTTGTTTACTCTGTTGCCAAGACTAATGGCTGCAAGAGGGATATCATCTTCCTCCCCTGTCTATTTCTCTTTGCCTTCCTTCATAAATAAAATGAAGGCTGATGTAAACCTCACATTCTCCTGCAGTTCTGTGTCTCTTGGCACAAAAGTCGTTTCATAACCTTGTTCTCAATATAATAGTTGATGCTGCTCATTAAGCCTGAGGGAGACTGGTTTAGGAGGAGGGAAACAGGCATTCGACAACCCCCCCATTGCTGGGGCTGAAGTCAATATGACCGGGTCACCTTCTTGCAGCAATGAGAGCTCAGCAAGTTGTGGTGTGGAAGTAACATGACTGAGCTGTGGAATGGAAATGTGTCATGAAAACTCTTGACCTTTCACTAACGGAGAGAAGTTGCATGTCAAATATCATGTTTGTGCAGTATTTAAAATACTTTCCAATTTAACTAAAACGTTAATGTTAACATAAACAAAGTGTGTAACACATTGTACCGTGTACTATCATGTAGTATGCTGTGTTATCATGTATGTATTTTTTTGCTAGGAGAAAATACAAATACACTACCTTTAGACTCTATCTGAAAAAAACAAACAGCAGAGGCAGCCATAACTGGTTTACTATTATGCAGGATCTCAATTTGCATGAGAAAGATGAATTCCTATGTTATTTTTTGTCAGTATTCACTTCACACCTGAGCTTGAGCACAAATTTGTGTAATTTTGTTTGTGTGTTTTTATATATTGTTCTCCTGGCTTTTAAGAGCTGTCTTCATTTTATTTTTATCTAAATCATAACATTATGATGATCTTCTTCCGTGCAGGTACTGTTTGGGATGCACACACCATGTCCTGAATGCTCATTCAGGGCTGAGTGGGGATTTGTGCCATGTTCTGTCTGCATGCCTTCAACAGCCCTTCAGGAGTCATCTGAACCTTAACACAAGGGGGTGGGGGTACAGACTGCCAGTGGCCATTGTCCTCACATAGCGCGCAGTTACACCCCAGCTGTATTCCAGACAGTTTTTAGAAAGAAAAGAATATGAATTTTTATAGATCTACATAACACTATATAATAATGTTTCAATTAAAATACATAAATTATTATTTATTTAGATCTTTGTACAAAGCAACTTACAATACTATGTTTCTGTATTCTGGTACTTACAATGATATACCTATTTACATAGCTGGTTACTTCTGCTGTATCAGTTTAGGGTAAGTACCTTGATCAGTGCTACTAAAACAGTAGTACGGATTTGATCTTAAGCCCACTGAGTGCAAGAAGACTGCTAGGTCCACTACACTACCTGCCCTGCCCTGAACCCCTACTTAATAAAATTAGGTCCCTGAAATACATAGTATGACTAAATCCAATTAGTACATATCCAGTATATTCATCTATGTAAAATTTGTTGCAGTCTATATTTTACACAGACGGAAAGACAAACGGACAGACATTGCCCAAATAAGTCTCTCAACATGCAAGAAGACCATAATGACTTCCTGGTACTTCACCATTTCTGGATTGTGTGTTCAGAGTCCAGCACCTCTGGCACTGGTGGCGTTTAAATGGCAGGCGCTCTCACTGTGTGCATGTGCCCGTGCTACTCCCTGTTCATCAGCCACATTTTCCAGGCCATTAGCGCTTGACACTGCCTCCTGCACTCCACCACATTGGTGGCTTTCACCCATTTGCACCCTTCTCGTACACCACACTGTGATTAGTTCATTCGGGGCACATTGCATTGGTTCCAGTCCAGTACATGGTGGTTAACCCTCACCAAGTCTGTAATTGAGGCCTTTCTGCTAAATAATACAGTCTCCATGTGTTACAATTAAACACAACCTGCTAACCCCAATATTCACACATGTGCAGCTGTACTTGCAGCTTTGAATCAAGCCAAAGTAATTTATTTAGGTCCAGTCAGTGTTCCTTTGTGCTCTAGTTCATTTAGACCAATGTGGATTTAGATGCACTGTCTTGGGATTGAGTTTAGATATTTGAAATTCAAACATTTAGTATTCTGGTTAGCACTGTTGTCTGCTTCAAAGTGGAAGTTCTCCTTGTCTCACCCATAAATATACTCACAATGTCTCTTTTTTTTCTTTTTTTATAAACTCAGTTTTCTGTGTGCTATAGCACAGGACTATCTCTCTATATCTCCATGAAAGGCCATCTAGGATCAAGCCTAATGAGAAGATTCAAGTGTTAGTTCCACAAATTGGATCAAATTGCTCAATGTCTGTCTTCTCATTAGAATAACTTGTTAATAAATATAATATAAAAATGGGGAAATAAAAATGCAGTCTTTATTAGTACCCCACACAGTTCAAATAAACTTTCTATTCCCACAAATGGGAATGCACACAGCTGATGTAAAGCAATTCTTAAAGAGTTAAGTCTGCCTGCCATGCAATACTTTAATAAGATATGAAAATGGGCTTTGACCAAAACTTAACACATTTTTATATCACAATTAACATCCTTTGATAAATTCTGTAATTATCAGCTCATTGCACTTCTCCTTTCCCTTCAAGCTACAGCAGCATTTGTTGCCTCCACTATTATTTTTGTTTCATTTTATTCTCCTTGTTGACAAAACTTGCCTTACTTTTTTTGGATGCACTGCAAAGCACAACTGCCAGAAGCACACCTGAAAGTACAGACTTTATCACAAATTTATGAGACTAACATGTTCATTCAGAGTTTATTTCCGATGAAATGATAATGCAATATTTTTCCCTAGTCTAATATTTGAGAGACACATTTCTGATGCTAGCTAAAGTGAGCCCATGCTCTCACAAGGGGAAAATATATCACAAGGTCATAGCAGAATGAGCGATATTAAAGTGACTTGCCTTTTTTTCTTTTTCTTCTTCCTTTCTGCCAAGGGCACTTGCAGACATTTATGTGAGAAGCAGTGGAGTGAAATTAGCAAATGGTTTTTTGCTTTTGTGGCATTCTCCTGACTCAGACCAGCTATCAACCCAAAACTGCCACGTGATATAACAACAGCATTTGAAACTAAACAGGAGATGAACTTGAAAAGAAAAAAATTCAAGTGCACAATGGACATGCAGAATAATGGTCCTGGACACAAGAGAGACAATACTTAATGTATCACATTTTATTTGAAATAAACTCTTTTTTTCCTGCCAGCTATTACAAAGTTTGTGTTGGACAGAAAAACACAAAACAGCGTAATTTTTTTGTTCTGCTCCAAAATGATAACCATTACCTCATGAAATTGTAGTTGTTTTGCTCAATTTTTCTTTTACACTTTGCTGCATATTGTTCACAAACAAAGGCACTCTGGAGTCTGAATGGGCATTTTAACCATCTCAGTTTTATACCTTTATTATATTCCCATTTTCATAAAATTCTGCATGGTTGCCTCATAAGCATGGAATGACTTGGTCTGAAATCTATTCTAAAATGAAAACGCATTAATGGGACAAAATTATTCTGTCCATTAAGATAATTAAAAAAACAACTGATTTACTTTTATATGAAGAGGGGATTCTTGATGCAAATGTTGTATCAGTCGGGGTTGATTTAGTGAGGTTCATTTCAACAAACAACTTGCCACTGTGTGGTTTTCCTAAGGGAATAAAAAAGAAAAGTCAAATGAACCCAAATGAAAATAAATCCCTATAAAAACTAAGGCATTAAGTAGAACTCCAGGAAATATCAAAATCAGTGCAAATTAATAAAAATGATGATGGCACAGGATGATCGTACAGCTGTACCACTGTAAAGTCCAGTCAATTCGTGGCTCAGTATAGTACCAACAAAAGCACACTGTGTTTTCTGTGCCACTTTGAACAATCAGAACTGGCTAAAACGCTAGTAAAATGTGTGGCATTTTCTACTAAGTTAACCATTTCAGCTTCTCAGTTTAATAAATTCATTCAACATGGTGTGGCTTGCTGGGCTGTATTGAGTATTTCTAAGCATTTCAAGGTTTGCTGTCGTTTTAAAGGGCAAAGAAAACTGTAAAATTGTAAACGTTTGCAGGACAGATGGCAGACTACAGACAGGATTGGGTCACATTCAGTGAAATTACAGGGCAAAAGTGACGAAAGTCCAATGGAAAATATTTGTGCGAGTTCAGTTCGCTGTACGATCTGCTTGTGGCTTTACGCGGGCCACAATTATCGCACGCATTCAGAGCGTTGCAGTAATTAAGTCATGCAAATGCAAGTGAGCACTTGATAATCTCAAGATTTGCGTTGTCAGGGAGTAAGCCACGCTTACAGGCCCACCACATTGATATTCCAGAAATTTTGTTAGTGCAGAGGCATCTTTCAGTGGCAGCTGGCATTACAATGCCACCCAAGAGTTTATCCATGAATATTTTTTGTAAATGCAAGAATAAACACAGCATTATTTGTGAAACAGAAAGAACTGTGAAGATGTAACAAAAGGCTACTGAGAGGCTGGTAGGGGGGTACTCTGAGACCCTCCGCTATGCGGCAAATAGTGACAGGTATGACAAGAGCAAAGGAAAATCGGCATCTGCAAGGCTTAAAGTCTGATTTCCTGAGTGCCAACTGTCTGTCCAGTGATATGTTGACATTTGAGAAATCCAAAATTTTGGATCTTTCTGTGCCAGATTCTGTCTTGGTACGGATGCCGAATCGACCTTGTCAGTTTAGAAGTGGAAATTTTTATTTTTCACATAACAATGTGATATAATTTATAAATGTAATTTACTATATTTAGCTGACACCTTTGTCTAAAGCAATTTAGAATATTAGATTTTGTATACTAATCTACTTATAATTATTTACTCATTTATACAGCTTGGTAATTTTTACTGGAGGCAATCATGGTAAGTACCTTAATCAAGAGTACTACAGCCTGAGTGGGGTTTCGTTCCCAGCTCATTCTCTAACAACTATGCTGTTTCTGCCCCACTCATAAACACAACACCAGAAAAATAATTCAGAATATTGACTTGTCACGGTAACCTCAGACACGTATGTTAAGAATTAAATAAAGTTGCAGACCAGGAGAGGTCTGCAGATGGTCGAGAAACTGGGGCCATCACCACGAACTTACTAGTTCAGACTGCAAGCGTAGTCTTGAGAATTTACCTGGATTGCATCAGCTGTAGCAATGCTTAAATTATTTACAATTGTCTGCTGTGCTAGGTTGTTTCAATAAAAGCATCAGACGAGCACCTGTACAACAAAGGAACACACCCGTTCCATACATTTTGCAAGTTAAAAGTTTTAACACTTTACAGACTTTTAAGTAAAATGCGCTGCCGGTTCTATTAGCGTTAAATCGGACCCCTTGAACACAAATAAATCCTCCAATGAGTCAATATCTGCACTAGTGGCATGGATTAATACTGGAAGTGGAATTTGTTTTTTTATGGGAGACAACTAATATATCTAATCAACATGTTGACAAAACATATTATAAACATTGTGCAAATTATCAGGGAAAATTTTTATGAGGGCTCATAAAAGCATTGAGGCAAAACTTCAATACTTTCAAAACATCCCCTTGGTCTCCATCCGCTGTTATTATTTGAATGGTTTTGGAAGGCCTTTAATTTGCATCTTAATGCGGTGCCCTTGTTCAATTTAATTTACATTGCAGATGCACACATGATAAGGATGGCGATGGTTCATCCTCCGAAGAATAAAAAACTAACTAAAACATTTTATCCCCCCTCCCCACCACAAGCACACCCTTATGAATCTAACTGATAAAACATTCATATTAAACAAAATGCCATTCAGCCTGACTAAGTGTATTATTAAAGAATGCAATGTGGTGACATGAAAAAATTATTCTCCACACAGCCTCGAGATAAGAAGCGGCTGCATATACTGGAGCTCAAGAAGAGCTTCCTTTTGTTTTATGATTTGTTTATTAAATTTTTCCACATGTCTACATGTTTGCCTACCAGTAATTTATGTGCTCTCAGTCAACAGCAGAAGACAGAAACAAACAAACTGTGTGGGACAATTAAGGACCAGCAGGGAATCTCCAGCATCAACTCTTGTAAAGGAAGCACAATCTTGTCACGAGAAGCATATTGTGTTCACATTTCAGATCTGTCGCATGTAGAGAAGGGGAAATGTAGGTTGCCATGCTGGGGGTGGCGCACATGCAACCCCCGCGGGTTGCCACCCTCAAAGCCCACAGGCTATAACAAAAGAAAATAGGACAGTGTCTCTCCATTATGGCCTCAATTACCAAAGTGGGTAGAGGAACTCACTGTTTTGGAATGGCTCTTTGGGGCCATATTCTTTTCAAGGCCTCTGATTTCATTATAAAAAGAACACACAGATCACAAGTTATAAAAAAATGAAATGTGTGATCTTGACCAGTTATAAAGTCCTGGCTAGGCTATTTCACTTCAGCTACATTCAGTCACAAAAGCACAAAAACAAAGGCAATCTAGAACATAGTGCCTTTCACTATTGATTTCTTGATCTATTTATTCATTCATCATCAAGAACCACTTGTCCAGTGCAGGGATATGGTGCTCAGAGTCTATTTAAGAACCATAGGGAGAGGCAGGGAACATCCTGGATGAGACATCAGTCCATCCCTGGGTAATCCCATCCACCTCATTCACTCATGCATGCACACACTACTGGCATTTTTGAATAAGCAGTTCACCTGTCGTTGGACTGTGGGAAGAAACTGGAAGAGCTGGAGGAAACCTGTGCAAACGTAGGGAGAACACGCAAACTCCACGCAGACTGAGCCACATTCTAACTCGCATCTGAATGCACCGTCTGTTAGCTGTGAGGCACCAGTGTGCCGACCTACTGATCAGTTTTGTTGAGATGTATTCTTCCTGTTTTTTTCTCACTTGCCGTGACCAGGTTACGTAACGGTTTGTTAGTCGTCTTTCTTGCCACCTTATTTCCTGTGGCGCTCTGGTGGCGGTTTCACAATGAACTGCATGATTGGCCTGCCCTGTATGTATCGAGCCCCCCCTTTAGCCTCAGGTTGCCGCAGTTAATTAATTAAACTTATAATGCCAGGAAGACTGGTTAATGAACTCGGACTGATCTCTCTTCACCTATGTTGTGAAGCTGCTTTGTGAATCATAACCAAGAAATTTGGTCACAGCTGTCTCCTGGGGTGAACTCTAATGTATCATAAATATGCAAAAACATGTCTCATATCTTGTGCAATCACTAAAACACTAGACATGTGGGAGGATGCTTTATTTCTCTGAGAATATTTCCACTCTTCCAAACATTGGCAAGAGGCCTCTCTCACGACGGGAGGTTGCTGTTGGCCAGGGACCACATGCGTATCCTGCTGGTGTTTCATCCACATGCCTCCTGGGTTTCAGAAGAACTTAGAGGAAGACGTTCAAGAACAAAGGGTAAACATAACTCTTCAGCCTGTTGAAAAATGGCACGTAGCTAGCTCTGGTAGGATGGTGTTGCTGTGGTAGGAAGGTTGTGAATTGTGCCATCAGACTTCTGAGAGCCTGAGAAATGTTGAAGGCCAAAATACAACACCTGCTGACTCTCACTATCAAAGGTACTGTTAACTCCAGAAAGATCAAGGCTCTGCTCTTGGTTCCATACATATTCTGCTCTGATTCAGAAAAATAAGCCAGGTCAGTAAAGTATGGACAGCCAAAAGGTGCATAGTTTATCTCACAGATGCCAGAATAAGTGACCCCTCATCTCGTGTATAGGAGGGATACAGCTGAAGGTCTTCTTACATCCCATTGTTCATCTCAAGGGGATCTCCCAAGAACAGTTGACTGTTTTCCACAAAACTCCAAAGTAATATATCCATCTGCAATCTAATGTGTCACTAAGGGACCGGATCGTTTCTGGCCACCGTATTTTCATTTAGACACTAAGATGGGAAAGTGTTCAGAGCATTTCTCTGCCCCCTTGTTGACCATTCACCAACATCTGCGTTGGCTGACCATCCACTGATGCAAACAGTACTCCTGCAAATGAGGCAAAGCCAGACATAATCTCACCTGCATTTGACTCAAGCTGTCCTGGAGACTCCCACGTGCTCCTCGTGAAAACCCTGCACTTGGCTGACAAGGCAGCGCCCATCCTATCACCCGCTCCACTTGGCTCCCCGGGCACGAGCAGGCCCCCTAATACCGTGACATCCGTATCGGCTCCTTTCACTCAGACACCCTTCCCAGCCTAACTGCAGCCTCTACAATTTAATCCCATTAGGTAGGAAAGTTAAATCTATCCAATTTTACAGATTAAGAATAGCACTTGGTGCACAGAATTTGCAATGTTAGGTCTCTGGTGTCCTCACTGCCAATAGAACAGACACTTTCAAAGAGCTATGAAGATATTGGAATAAACATGGTTATCTGGAGTATGCGGGCAAAATATTAAACTCAGACAGACAAGGGCTGGATATATCAAAAGGCTTACGGATGTCCTGTCTTCAATTCATTTTGTGTTTTCTTGTTTTCAGTGGTTTGTGCGTTGGTGTTCTCACTTTGTAAATACATTATGACTTATTGTGAATTTGAATTTGCCTGGAGACATGAGATGATGCTAGATATTTTGGAACTTCTTTTACTTAATCTGATGCTGCCCTAAATACACTACATGGCCAAAAGTATGTGGACACACGAACACCATATCCATATGCGCTTGTTGAATATTTAATTTCAAAAACATTGCATTAATACAGAATTGGTCACCCCTTTGCTGCTATAACAGCCTCCACTCTTCTGGGAAGGCTTTCCACTAGATTTTGGAAAATGACTGCTGGGATTTGCTCCCATTCAAACACAAGAGCATCAGTGAGGTCAGGCACTGATATTGGGCACTGAGGCCTGGCTCACAATCGCCAATCCAATTCATCCCAAAGGTATTTGATGGGGTTCAGGTCTGCACTCTGTGTAGGCCAGTCAAGTTCCTCCACCAGACTCAGTAAACCACTTCTTTATGGACTTCACTTTGTGCACAGGGCCATTGTCATGCTGAAACAGAAAAGGGCTCTCCCTCTTCAAACTTTTGCCACAAAGTGGGGAAGCACACAATTCTCTAGAATGTCATTGTATGCTGAATCATCAAGAGTTCCCTTTACTGGAATTAAGGAGCCCAAGCCATGAAAAACATCCCTAGACATTATTCTTCTACCACCAAACTTTACTGTAGGTACTGTGCACGTAAGCAGGTAGTGTTCTCCTGGCCTCCGCCAAACCCAGATTTGTCTGTCAGACAGCCAGATGATGAAGCTTCATTCATCACTCCAGAGAATGTTTCCGCTGCTCCAGAGTCCAATGCCGACGTGTTTTGGGCCGCTCCAGTTGACGCTTGGCATTGTAGATGGTGATCTTGGGCTTGTGTGCAGCTGCTCAGCCATAGTAACTGAGTTTATGAAACAACAAAGAGTTTTCATGCGGAGGTTGCTTCCAGCGGCAGTTTGGACCTCGGTAGTGAGTGTTGCAACTGAGGACAGACAACTTTTACACACCACATGCCTCAGCACTTGTTGGACCCCTTCTGTAAGCTTCTGTAGTAAACCACTTTGTGGTTGAGCTGTTGTTGCTTCTAGGCATTTCCACTTTGCAATAATAGAACTAGTGGTTGACTGGGGCAAAACTAGAAGGGCAGAAATTTGACAACCTGATTTGTCAAACTGATTTGTTAGCAACCTATGACAGTACCACACTGAAAGTCACTGAGCTCTTTAGTGCGACCCATTCTACCACAAATATTTGTCTAAGGAAATCACATGGTTGTGTGCTGGGTTCAATGCACCTGTTAGTGATGGGTGTGGCTGAAATTGCCAAACCTATTCATAAGGAGAGGTATCCACATACTTTTGGCTTTGTATATCTAAAGACCTGTTGGGTTTTTCTCTAAGAATCTGTGTTTAGAGACTCTTTTAAGCATTTAGACTTTTTACAACACTGACTTGAGTATTTACAGACACCTCATACCGCTTTTTAATTAATTGCCTGCCTTTGAAGTATTTAGTAGGTTGATTTTCAAAATTACTTAAAATTACCTGTAACTGCATTGAAAGATTCTGCAATTAGCAGTTGTTGTTGCGGTCTCGGCATGAAATATATCAATTTTTGTGTTATTAGTAACTTCGGAATGAAATGTAATTGGAAATGTAAAGCTAATAGCAGAGACAATGTACAGGGTATTTGCCACCAATGTGTATGTGTGTGTGTGTGTGTGTGTGTGTGTGTGTATACAGTCTCCTTCATACAAAATCTTACTTACAAAGTTGGAACATTGCAGACACAGGACAGTGATGCATGCTTACAATGTTTACATATTGTGGTACATTTCACCAGATCTTCAGTTTTATACTGAATAAACTTAAAAAAAAAATTCACCAAGGCTTCTACATTTTTTTTCTCTCCAAGATTACAGCTTATTTTTTAGTTTTAGTAGCATACGTTGTTACCCTCAAAATTTGGTCCTCCCTGACAATTGCTTAGGTTTCAACAAACTATAAAACTGTCCTTCGCTAGTATTATCTAACAGTATTTGTCAACTTCACACATGTTCACTCTTGCTGTCCATAATGATTATTTGTATCATTATTATGCTTTAGTATTTCATTAATTTGTGCAGTGGTTAACAAAAATATTAAACAAATGAAATCATTTATTAGACAAAACTGTGCCATGGGTTCCAGCATGATGTTTTTATGGTACATAAGTTGGGTTTTAACACTGAATGGGGTTTCTATGGGGAAGCTTAAGCTTATTAGTTAGCTTAATCTTATTAAAGTATATCTTTTCATACAGGCAATGGATATAAAATTGGTGTGAGGCAGTGACACACAAAGTGCAACCCTTAATTTGGTAAAGGCACATACCCATAATGAAAACACTCTCTCCGACACTGTTCTGGATATGTGCCTTTACGAAATGACTAAATGTGCTGTAACTTAGACTATATAGAATTTTTCATATACTGTAATACGCAGACCAAGACCGCAGAAATAAGGCTAATTAAAATAACAGAGGGTATTAATTAAACAAAGGTGCATTTATACATGTATCCATTTTTTACTGTTATATACACTTTTTACCATACTTCCATACTGTTTAGAGATGTGTTCTTGGCTTGACGCCTTCTTCAGTAGCGCTCATTTGAAAACAGAAAGAAATCTGAATATGACTATCATGCATAAATGATGGTGGACAATTATTAAATTATTAAACAATGGACAATAAACAAACAAAAAACAGAGAAGCATAGATAGATAGATAGATAGATAGATTTGACCATTTACAGCTGCATAATTTACTTGAAGAGAAAGGGTACTATAAAAGGACACCTTCTGGAGCTTAACCCAACAACCTTCACCTTGCGAGTCTGACTTTTTATTGACTGTACCAGCTACTAAATAGAAGAAGCAATATATATACTGTAAACAGTGTTATAAGATACAATATATAGGAAGTGATACAAGGGACTCCAGATGATTTCACCATCTGAAGGTGACTCAAGGCCCTATAAAAAGTATGATCTTTATGTGAAGAAGCATTACTTTTGCTCATAAATCCATCACTACTTCAGTGCTCAAAATACGCGGCAGAGACTAGGGGGAGAAGACTGCTTGGTCCCAGTACTCTGCTTTTAGAATAAAATGTCTGTCCTGATCGGCTTGAAGTGTCGGCCTTGTTACAGACATTCACTCCCATAAATCTCTTTATCTGCATGACATTGTCATGACCCTGAGAAGGTGACGTTTTGCAGTAACAACAACATATAACAGTGACAACATGCAAATTGTAGTGCAGACTCCTGAGATGACGTGTGAGAAAACGAACAAAAGATTTCCGAACCCAAAATGTTGAGCATAGCACAGTACATTATTGCTAGAGGGGAAGCAAAACCTCTTGGGCTATGGCATCATTCATCTTGAATTTACTTCCATTTATTGGCATAAGATGGAATAAATATGCCAATGAAGAAAAATACATTAAAGTACAAATACACACTGAGAGGTTATTGATGTTTCTTCTTCCTCCTTCAAAGGGGTACTTTTATGTTAAATGATTACAAGGCAGTAAATGCTAAGGGAACAGGGTACAGAGGATTTGAACACCTTCATTGTCACAAGAGATGTCAGAGGCAAATTTGGCTATGGTCCTCTCATTAGTTTGTGCAGTTGATATGTTATGCTTGAGAATTATACGTTACAACTGAGGGATTTTTGGGGGACCTTAAACAAGCTCCACACATGCTCATACACATAAAAAAGCAGTACTCTTTTGTGCTTGTTTAATATCATAATTATCGAATTGAACTAAAAATGAATCACTATAATTTAGTCCCTTAAATTTACATTTCTTGCATACATTTCAGGTAACAGTTCCTTTAAAAAAATGGTGATGTTCCAAAATTATTTATACAAATATTCAATACTGTCTCTGAGTCTGTTGTAAAATTTTTTCTTAGTGTAACATTGTGCCGTCCAAACCTTAGATATACAATATTCTACAACAGGAAATAAATTCCAGTTTACAAAAATATTGACTGCACCATTTATTGAGGTGACTGCATCTTGGGAGATTTATTTATCTATCAGTTTATTTTGGCAAACCTCCTACTAGCATTTCTGATACAGACTATGCAGAACAAAGGCAGCATCTGCAACACACAGGAGAGACTTGGTTGGACTTGCCTTTTCATTTCATCATTTGCAGCTGCTTTATTTAACACTGTTCTGCAGGACCGACTTATGCTGCCACCCACCACAGTATATCACCACAGCAACTTTGGTACAGAACACCTTCACAGTAAAAATTAAATCACTCTACGCCCAGCGTCTCCTATCACGTCTGTTCACAACCCAACAGCTTTTGGGTTAGGATGCAGCTGAAACTGGTTATGGGTTGGCACGTTTCCAGTAAACACACAGAAAATGACAAATAACTAAAAATAAAAAATACTCGAGCCTGGGAACGCAATCCCATTAAGTTACTTTTTTTACAAATTGTCACAGTGGCCTGACACCAACATGGAAAGCAAAAAAATGGCAACAGGTGGTGTTTTAGCTAAAGCTGCTGCTTTACACTGAAAGGACCTGGGTTTGAATCCCACCTTCTGCTGTTGTATTTAGCCTAAATTCCCCCAGTAAAACTTACAGTACTTTGTATCTACTGAGTAAATTAATTGCAAGTAGCTTAACATTGTAAGTCATTCTGGGAAAAAAAGATAAATAAACAAACATTAGAGAGATCAAAACTCCATAGCTGCATGAGGAAAAAAAGAACAACAGAAATTATGGCAAATGAGCTGTTTAATGAATCTGAATCCTCGGGCCTCCTCAGTCACACACTCATTGCTCCTCATAATCTGTGTGTACTGTTGCGTCTCATAAACTATTAAGCTATTGTACTTAGGAGTTAAGGGCAGTGATCCAAGTTTTACTTTATAAACAGATTACAAAATGAAAAATATGTTTGAAAACTGCTGCAGCAATGCCAGTTTATATTGTTTTTATCAACATTATATACACTATTCAATTTAATGTTGCCATGACAGTACAGTTCTCTGAAGGGTTGTTAATGCAAACGAAATATTATTTAAAAAGTCCACACATATTCAGTGGAACTCTTCAACATAAATTTTTGTTTATAAATAGACACTGAATACATCAATGATGAGTTTCCATGGCAGCTACATAGTTCCCCCACATGTGTATTGAATGTACATGTAATAAACTGCCAGGTCAAATATGTAAGGCAACGGGACAGTTGTAGATAACAATCATTTTTGCTATATAACCTGAATATAATTATAAGATTAACTAGTTTTTATGCAAAGGGCCACACCTGAAATTATTGTTAATATACTTTGGAAAAATTAATGTTTAAAATTAATGAATGCAAAACAATTTGTGATAAGGATGATTTGGCTTTTGCTGAATAAATGTTTTTTAATGTGAGATTTTAGTGCTTGATAAGTCACCCAAACTTTGACCAATTAAAACATTTGTTTAGTTATTGCAAACTGACCAAGTTGTCATTGGTTGTTAGACACTGCTGTTTCAGTTTGGTAAAGGCTCCAAGGATACCATTTTTTATGGGGTCCATGTGAGATTATCTTTTCAGAGTTGGCTAAATGAGCATCGGTGGCTATTAAAATCCCCTGCCCTGCAACATCAGCAACAACAAACAATTGCAATGAACTCAGAGCCCTCGTTCAGGTGTAATAGTGGCCGACAAAGTCGTGCAGAAAACATTTAATGCACATGCCGATGCTTTAATGATATTCCAAGAATGCGCACAGCAGGCTGACTTTCCATTGAAGTTTAAAAGGGAAAGAAAATACTGCCCTTTTCGTTAATTGACTTGTAGCCGTCAGAGCTGACATTTAATGCAGCAAATAGACGGAAAGGTTACAGCAAACGACAGGTGCAGACAACTTGCTTTCCTCAGTCAAAAAAGAGATGACCCTCACTGGGTGGCACTTTTATTGGGTCCTACGGTCCAGGTTCTTCTTTGCATCATGAAATGTTTTGACCTTGATGACACTTTGCATCTTTGTGAAGTACGCTGAGCCCTTGCACCACTCCTGCCAATACATGCATTTCATATTTAATGCACAATTTTTTTTCAGCCACTGAAGTAGCAGGCAGTAAGGTACCATGAGTGAAAGTGAGCTCAGGTCCACATTAAATATTAAGGAGTGGTGAGAAGCCAAGAAGTGTACCGAGACATAATTGTTGAGGAAGCTGTGGAGTTGCTAAGAAAGCTACAGTTTGCATTTTAGACACCTAAAAAGCTTGAATTTCTTTCCCTCACAAAGTATTAATCCTTTCAGATTTTGTATCTCAACAATCAGTCGCCTTTTACTTTTCAGAATTTGTGAATAGCTTTGCATTTTAAAAAGGTCAGACTTTGATATCCCTGCCAGGCATTAAAAGGAAAAAAAAACTTGAAATATGCATCCTACTTCCTGAACTAATCCAGTTAGAATAGACACCCGGTTATATAAATACACACTCTGTTCACATAGAAACAATATTGCCAAACCAGCTAGCTTCAGCACAGTGTGCCAAAACATTTTCTGTTGCAATTGGTGTGTCAGCTACAGCTCTAGACCGAACAACAGTAGCTGACGGGGAAATTGAGCTCTGATATGCCTGCTCTAGTGATGCTGATTTGTCTTTTGTGCTTTCATAACTTTACTTAACCGTTCCTTAATGTCTAAATTTTGCACTGGTTGTGTGTTTTATTTCAGTTTCTTCCGAGAGCAAATATACAATCACACAACTTCAATTGAAAATAGGCAAAATGTAAGTCAAATATAAGAATTTTAATTATTCTTGCAAACTTCTAACATATTTTATATAAAACCAAAATATTCACAACTTGATGTATTGCAGGTAAAACTGCATGATAAATTTAAACTTTACCTTTTAAATAAAATTATATATTGGAAAACGTAAAGCTGCATGTAACGTTGCAGTGAGAACACAGACGCGTGCAGATGTAAAACAATGAACTCCGTTTAATGTTAGAGGTTGTTCCAGAGACATAGTCACAAGACAAGCATAGGTCAAAACCAGGAGTCAGTTCAAGACAAGTGAAGTAACAAATAAGGATGAAGCACAAACAATATCCGTAATACAAAACAGGTCGGTAACCGGAATAGCAAACAGAATGAACGCTCAGTATACATGGACAAGTCATGGCAATACTTCGCACCGACAGGTTGTAAGGCACAGGTACTTATAGGGTTTAACAAGAGACAGGTGCAGGGAAATCAGGAAAGGCGGGGTCTGGACCAGGGGGCGTGACACTGCAATACTTCTGCTTAAAAGTTACCCTTCAATTTATTTCATTACGGTGCAAAAACCAACAAACCATCAAATCCTCCAATGGAAATGAAATTATACAGTGTTAAAGTAAAAAACAGACCTTCGTATTCCTTTGCATGGGTCCTATTTTGTACAAAGACGTGACATCTCAACATTATTCACATTTTTGTCACATATACTGCACCAGTTTACTGTACTACCGCAAAATTGGTTATGTTGCCTTGAATGTAACAATGCATTTCAGATGATGGTAGCCGATCGATTCATCTGCGGTGCTGATCTGATGCTCGTGAGAGGGGGCTGTCATATGCATCACCGGCACAAAGTTTGCCTTCAAAAGAACAGCAGTCCACTGCAGTTCTGCTTGTGTAAACATGCTTATTTTTCCCTCTGTGCCATGTTTAGGAAGAGGCAGGTTCAGACTCTTCCCAAAGATACAGATATGTCAGCGAAATTCACCCCACGGAGCCAGTCCCCAGTGCCACAGTGACAGCGCAGCAATATTTTGCCTCTGTTTCAGGACAAATTACCAACAGCATGACACAGGAGACCTCCACATGCAACTAGCACCCTGTCAACTCCTGATCTCCCGTGTACCCTTAGACAATGGCGCTCGTCTGGAACAGAGTTTACAACACATAAATGTGTTTGCAATCAAAGTGGATGATGTTTTAAAACACCTTTCCATCCCCAGAGAATACAGCAAAGTGACCTACGTTGAAACTAACCGAATACGCAAAGCAGCACTACCCGACTCACTGTTGGTCAAAGTCCTACTCCTTAGATAGTGTGACACCAAGTAAAAACCCTCCTTCCAATAACAGAGGTTACATTTACCATAGTTGTTAAGGACATCTACTTCTTTGAGTTAAGGTTGTCAGAAGTAAACTGGTTGTCCCATTTGTGTGGAACTTTGAACCACTGGACCTGCACAAAAGCAATTTCATGACCATATGGAGATGTGAACTGAGATGGAATTGGGCACGAAGTTTATATACTTGTGCGCTGTGCAGTTGGACTTAGCGAAGTGGCAACAGGGAGCACTTGGAAGAGTGGGGACCTTTGTGGCTTGGTGACAACATAGGATAAATTGGAAGACAAGATACAGGAACACACAGGAGACAGGGACTTCAAAAAAGGTGGGTACATGAGATCAGAAAATACTTGGCAACAGTGCTCTCTTGGGTGCAAAAACTGGAAGACAAAATAAAAAGCAGCTTTTCACAAAGTGCTAACCTGTGCTTTGAAATAAAAAATAGTTCAAAAGCGAAGGATAAGCTGCATGTGAAGAGACAGAGACCCATTTACAGGCAAGTTATGTTAGCGCTACACTGCTAGTGACGTAGAGTTTAAACTCCAGAAAAGGTTGTAAGTTTAGGGCCCGATTAAAATGTTAAGTATGAAACACGTGTCAGATATCCAGCTGGATTATTTTCACACAAAATTGAGAGATGTATGAGTTGCTTTTTGAAAACTCTGTGCTAAACAACTAAATAATAGAATGCAATTTAATTGCATTCAGTCAACCACTGGAGAGTCTGGCTGGAGCTGCAGGCAAACTTGAGCTGTAATTGCAAATGGAGATGAATTTAATGATCCAATAGGAGCACCCTTGCTTGCACACTCTCAGGGAGGAAACTTGTTACCCATCAACTGTAAGAAGCAGGTTATTCCCAATGTGAACAGTCAAAAAATCAGAGCCACGTCTCAGTGAATTATTGTGTCTGCTGACAAAGATGTCAGTGTTGATCTTGTTCTAAGGAAGAGCATATAGTGGGACATCTCTGAAATAAACAGCTTATAGCTGTCTTTTACTTTTTTCTTAAAAATAGTTTTAACTGCAGTTAAACTTGTCAGCAGAATGAATGTGAAAAAAAAATTATTTTTCCCCAAAAGGCAGTGTTGCAATGTGTTCAAGGTAATCTTTTATTCCCTGCTGTTGCACCTTTATGCAAAGTACATTTCAGTACAATAAATATGGACATACAGAGATTTTCAATAAAAGTGTTAATTAAACAAGTAGATCATATGAATGTGATGTTGTCTGATACATGCTGGGGTCAGTGCGCTAAACTGACGTTTAAGTAATTCAAGAAAATCAAATTTCTAGGAGTGTACATCACCAAGGTCCTCTCCTGACCAATAACATAATCCACCTGGTAAAAAAAACAGTGGTGGTTCAGTTGTGCCATAGAGAGCATCCTAACCTCCTCCTATATCTCAGTCTCATATGGGAACTGTACTACCTCTGCCTGGGAAGCCCTGCAGCAGGTAGTGATGACTCCCCAGTCCATCACCAGGACTTCACTACCCACCATCCAGACCACTTACAACAAGCGGTGTCACAGAAAAACTTACAGCATCACCAAAGACCCCTCCCCTCTTCTCCACCATCTGTTTTCAGCACTTCCATCTGGGAGATGCCACTGCAGTCTGAGGGGGCATCACCACAAGGCTTTCTGAAGAACAGCTTTCTATCTCAAGCTGTAAGGCTGCTGAACTCTGACTGCTCAGGCCTGATCACCACCACCACCACTGACCAGAGCCACTGCCCATGTCCACCAACTGTTTGTACATCTACACTTTTGTTGTTTTGCTTACATTACCTGTCTTATATGTGCTATCTTTTAAAATTTATCATCTTTTATATTTATTTATCTTAATTATGCATATACAGGATAAGATGGCATGTATCCTGCGCTTACCCACAGGGATGAAGCATAGGACTCTACCATACCAATCTAACAACCTGCCCACCTGCCCACCCAATCCCGCAACCCTACCACACCACCTTGTAAGCTCTTCACTGGGGTCATCAGGTAGGCACCATCCTTCATCAGTGTTTCTCTGACTTAAGCCCACGACAACTCCGGAAAGCTCAGCAGTGAGGCCTGGCATCCCAGACCCACCCCCCTCCAGGCCTACTAGGTCAAAGGTCCACATAGCCCCCAATAACTATCCTGCAGCCCATAACACCTTCAGTACCCCTATCCCACCTTTCCCCACTCTAGTTGAGTTCTCCTCAACCACAACCATTGACTAGCCCTCTCAGCTACTTGCGACAACTGCTTCATTGCTTCCCTTAGCCTACGTCCTCTAACTTCAAACCCACTCAACAACGAAGTAGTAGTTTTTGCGACAAAGCCTCTGGCACCTACCTCTACCGGCTTAACATAGAGCTTATTTATCTTATATTTATCTGCCTTTATATTATCTTTTTTATTTATTCATCTGTATTTACTTTTCATGTCACATGTTAAGTGTATTGTGCACCACGGACCTGTGGAACTTCATTTCATCCTCCCTTGTTCTCTTTCTTGCTTGTGGTATAAGGAATAATAACAGTAAACGATTCTTAATCCTTGTTTCAGTTGTAATCTCATCAAAAAAAGCAGTGTTTACTTTATTAATTTCTTAAAATACTATAGTTTTTCTATAATCAAGAAAAAATTAAATCCATGTGTCCTCTTCAATTCCAGTATATAGTGTGATCCCACTATCCTGACTTAGCCAGTGCTGGGACATAATGAGTAACCCCCCACCAACACTTAAATTCAGTGTATCTTAGAATTAAGATTATATCTACACTCACAACCACACTTAAAACACACTTTTTCAGCTTAAATTTTAATTTTAATTTCAGATCTCACTATTACAACACATTTTAAATGCTTTAAATGTTTAAGACTTGATTTAGTAATACCAATGCCAGTGCCCCGTATCAGGTGGACTGAGAAGATGGAGCGATATAGACGTGAAAGTGACAGAGGTCAAAGGTCAGGGCAAAGAGGTCAAAAGAGGCAAGAGTATTCTACCGTCTAAACAGAACCAGAGATGTTTCGGAGACTTTTTCAGACCATATTCCAAATTGCATGCAGTGTGTCTTGGTTATTTTCACTTTTTTCACAAGCTGCCGAGACATTTTTCTTGCAAATGAAGTGCTTCCTGGAAATTACTGTGACATGTTCTCTGGTCATTCCTGACATAATTAATTAAATTTGGTGTAATATTCTCTGTTTGCAGACTGCATTAACTTTTAGATCACCAGATGACTCGAAAAGAGAAGTAATTTATATTTTATTTTTCATAGTTATCGAGGTGGTTTTGGTTGTATTTGTAGCAACAGTTCCTCTTTGACTGAGCTTCCAGAACTGAGAGTTTCATCCTGTCTGTTTCCAGAAGGAAGACAGATATGTATGAGGAAAGCTGCACACAGTGTGAGGAGACCTTTGTTTTTTTGATTATGTTTGGTAACAGTTTTCATCTCTATGAAGTCCCTGTTATGGTTTTGTGCCGAAATTACAAGAAAAACCTTTAGTGTTTCCAACACTTTCAGATACAATCAGGATGTTCTTCAGTCTTCTTCCTACTCTGCTGCCAGAATCATAGCAAAGGTTCACGGAATTAGACAATGACTTCAACTAATTCCACTCTCTTAACAAATAGGAATGTGTCCTTTTTCAACTGAGAATCCCGTTGCAGAAAAACAATTCAAGGAATATCAACATCTTGCATATTCTGTGGCTTGACTAATAACTTGATTTCTTCCCTTTAATTTGCAGGGAAGCACATTTATGTCTCATCTCATACCCATTTATAACCAACATTATTAAACACTTGAGAGTCATCTCTGGGTGATCGGTCAGTGAACACAATGACGCAATTCTATTGATTCAAAAATACAGCTCTTCAGGTAGGATCTTACATAACCTGACAAATCTGGAGGGACTGTGATCTGGAACAAACTGTGAGCCGTGTTCGTCTTTGAGAAAAAGCTGTGGAGTGGTGTCATTTTGATATTGCCATTGCTCTGTTGATGGAGAGGAATCTGCGATGGATTTGTAAATCAAACTCCAAACACAGAACAGTCCACCGCAATGTAAGGCAACACCTCATCAATCCTGAAGGGAAGAGAAAACAAAGATGCAGAAACACAGAATGTAGGCATATGTTAAGTTCATCCTATGTTCTCTGACATTTATACATATACATGCCTGTGCTTGTAGCATGCAGAATTAGTTTTCAATTCTTTTTTTAGTATTTTAATCTTACTGATATGTAAAACAATGGTTGTGATTTTCAAATTCCTTCCTGAAAGGACTAAATAACAAAAATCTATCCACAGGGCACTGGCAATTTATAGTAACCAAATAGGATCAATATTGTTTGTCTCCTTCTAGAGTTCAAGAAGTACAGTCCATATAACCCGAATGATCGAACCTTACATTGTAAAAACTGTATACCATATCATTTCCATGTCTAATAACAGACTAGGGGTGAGATAGGATTGCTCCAGTTTCATCTCAATCCCTGATGTCAATGTACTGACTATATCCCCCCTCATGATTTAGATCTGATTCTGTCTCATATGAGCCACTAACAGGGTTCACCAGCTATACCCCAATGGAATTGCAATCCAGTTCCTCCCAGGTGTCTGACAAAAATCCATTTTTGATTATTGTAAATTGTCCCCAGCTGGGTGGTGCAGGGACAAGATAACATTTTCCTTTTATTCTTTGTTAACCCAATGTTGACATCAGACAGTTGATAACAAAAGCAGATGCAACAAATATGATCCCTNAAATTTTATTCTTTGTTAACCCAATGTTGACATCAGACAGTTGATAACAAAAGCAGATGCAACAAATATGATCCCTTAANCCTTTTATTCTTTGTTAACCCAATGTTGACATCAGACAGTTGATAACAAAAGCAGATGCAACAAATATGATCCCTTAAATGATACAGGACATTTTCCATGAAACAAAAAGAAGCCTGAGACTTATTCAAGAAAAGTAATGTGACACACAGGGACATGTCCGGTCCAGGCAGTGACCAGTCATAGGCCACTGGAAAATTTTATTTGATTTCTCCATAATAATTAACCCCGAACTCCTAGTAAAAATAAATCAATGAAAATGGGAAAAAAACCTTTGGACTTAAAAACCGCTAACCATAAGGCAAAAGTTCTAGGTACTACGTTTGCTTTCTTTATCTTATATTTAGTTCTGTTATATTTTTAAATGTAAACAGTGACAGCAGATTTTTGAAAACACTTCATAACTCAACCATACAAATAAAAGTATACATTTATGGTTTGGTTAAGTTGATGTTTTTGCTCATTGAGCTTATCTACACCATCTTCAGTCCAGTAGGCAGAAATATAATGCATATTGTGCATGTTCAGTGCTTTACTGTCCATAGGCTGAGCAGAAGCTTTGAAGTGAAATCTTTGCACAGGTTATCACAGACCCTATCCTGTTATTTCTGCTCTGCCGAGCGCAGTTTAATGTGCAGCCTGTCTCCGGCAGGGACTCTTATCACACCAAGCCAAAGGTGTTCCACAAGAATCAAAAAATGGTGGACACTGCCCATGGTTTCGCATATGAGAACTAACCTAATTCATTTTTTAAACAGAGAAAAGGTACATATTGTCAACTTTCAAAAAGAGAAACCTAACCTGGTACTTTTCTCTACATCCATCCTATGAAAATCTATTTGTATGTCATTGACAACAAAATAAGCTGATGCAATGCATTGTTAGAAAGACAATGATACAAAGATATGTTTGCAAATGAATTAGGCATGGCATATACTCGGGCAGGAGGTAGCGCAGTGGTTTGAGCCATTGCCAGTTTAAAGATCCTGGTTCAAGTCCCACCTAACACTTCAGCACCTTGGAGCAAGGTACTCTTCCGGATTTCCTCAGGCAAAAATTCTCCACCGGTATCAATAGGTGAGTATAGAAACCCTAATGCTATCAGTTGCTTTGGAGAAATGCATGAGCTAAAAAGTAAAGCATACTTAAAAAGTGAACAGTTTTACAGTAGGTGAATATGGAGGCCCCTGTGTCTGAACTAACCAGAAAAGTAAAGACATTACTGGAAATTGTTTGGCTACCAAGGGAGATAGCTTTTGACTGTAAAAGAGTGTATGAATGGTTTGTCGTTTTAAAACTACACCTTATAAAAATAATATGTTGTACTTTGAAATCCCATGGGTTTGATTTTGGGAGATGCTGCTCTACCACTACAGCTGACCAGAAACAAATACAGCAACATTCAAACAATAATAAACAGCCATCAGTTATCATTAGAATTTGTTTTAATTTCAAAATTTTGGCTGCAGTCATATTTCAACTATCATAAGTCAAAATCTTACAAAGCAGGAAGCAGGAGGAAAAAACTTGTTTTTCTTCATTAGTAGCCTTAATGGTTTCACAATTTCTGATCTTCTGGAGTGAATGACACTGGAACAGTGAACGCAAACAGTACACACTTGTCTAGTTGTTTGGTGTAATGGTAAAACATTTGTAAAGATAAATTTAAATTATTACTCAGTTTAATGCTAGTAAGAAATCATTCCCAGTTTTGCTTTCATATTAATTTTCTCTGTCAGTTGTCTTGGGCAACACGTGTGCCACAGATTAATTAAATAGAAAGACCTGAGATGAGATTTTTTGACAAATTTAAAAGGTTTGAATGTAATCCCCTGCCATATAAGTCAAGACTTCTAAATATATAGACTAGATAATAAACTGGAAAGCACAACACATTTTAACAGCTGCAAAAATAAGTTCATCAAAAGACTGACGTAAACAGATTTTTTTTCCTAATTAATATACCACTAAATATTTTACGTGCATTTCTAAAATATTAGGGCAGGTTAAGAAGATGGCCGTAAGTAGTAGTTGGTTTATAAAATTGCTGTGATTTCAAAGAAATGTAGATTTTTCTCCCCAGGCTGGTCTGCAAACACCGGCATTTCAAGGACACAGTCATCTCTGTGAAGAACATTTCTGTAATCAGTCAGAATCCAGTGGTTTTGCAAGTTCTGCAAGTTATTTTATAACTAATACACAGCTTTGCATTTGAGAATTTTAATCCACTACAAAGTAGATAAGAATGAGGAATAATACGTTTTGTCTCCCTGCTCAAGATCCAGTCATGCGTTAAGAATTGTGGCTTTAAGCTTCCAGACAGATGCTAATGAAGTGGTGTTTACATTTTTGACACACTCCCCACCACACAGCATGCCCGAGGTCCAAACATGACCATTACACGTCACCAGGGACCCAACTGCTTCCTCTTGTAACTGCTCTGACGGGAGGGGCTTGTTTGCATATTAATGAGAAAGTGGGGGGACAGTGGAGTGTGGGCAGGGGTGAAGGAGGGCCATAGCAGTGGTTGTGAGGGGGATGGGGGACTGTTGAATGGAGGAACAGTCTACAGCTCAGGGGCTTACGGTAATCGTGTCTAAAGTACATGCCTCGCAACACCATGTGTGCTGTTATTCCCTGCAAGTTTTGTGAGTGCTCTATGGTTAGCAGGGGCAGAAGCCCACCTATAGGTACACAGTTACACAGTTAGCATCCTTGGCCTGCTGTAGGGCTAATTGTTTACGACAGGTGACATATGTTCAGGCTGTGACTTTGTCTGAAGATGTCTCTTGGAGAAGACTCCTAAATCGCCACTGTTGGCACACTTTTACTGGAGCTCAGCAACATTTTTTTGGGCAGATAAATTAATAAATATATGATTTCATGTAACTGCTCGGTCTTTTTTACACAGGGCAACAAACAGCTGGAATTTTGCCCAACATATTTCGAGTAAGCAGATCAATATCACATCAGACTAATCCCCTATTCTGCCAATCGACTCTTCATTTCAATTTATCAGCAACAGCGTAAAGACAGTGTCAGAGCTATTCTCTTTTTTCCACTTGACTCTCAAAAGGATATTCTAGAAATAATATTCCAACATGTCATGCATGTCATTAGTCCCCTAAATTACAGGCATCATTACCGGAATTGATTCCAGTTAGCCTCCCGAGGGGCTGCAGTCAGAGCCTGCGACATGGCGGGAGATCGACTGAGCGTTGAGTCGCCATTGCCGTGCCACTCCAGGTGGGGGGATGTTACAGGGGGGGTGTAGGCAGGCGGGGCTTGCTATGTGTGGCTGGGGGGACACTGCACAATGGCCTTGTTCAATGCCACAGAAACAATGGTGTCAACCTGGTCAGCCAAGTCAATAGTGAAAATGATGTGAGGTCTGAGCCAACTAGTTGTGGCAGAAAAAAAAGAAAATTTAAGCACTGCTCAGAGATTTGACAAATCAGATGAAATGAGTTTGTTAGTAAGCCGTCAACAGACTATAACCTGAACTTCCCTGGTTGGTGTCCAGGATGATGACACTGTTCTGCATGTACACTCTTATGACTCCTGATGACTCATTTCAAATTTGAATATTGATTTTAGGGAGCATATATGCTCAGACATAGAAAAACTTGTTCCTGTAGATTTTGCTGAAGAGAAACTATTTTTTTACTAAACAAAACTAAAACAGGAAGCAAACCATTCCTTAGAATATTCACCCTTAAAATGAATCTGTTTTCCTCTTTTAGGATCCAACCACTTATATGACTTTTGACTCAGCTCCCAACAATCTACTTGGGATGTTTTTGTACATAGATAGGACTGAAACAGTAAAGATTTATGGAGCTGAAGTCATGTACAAGCACAGTAATAGCTGTTACTCACAAAAAAGAGTTTCCTGTCAGGTGGATTTTTCTTATATTTATACATGCTAAACCCATTAATATACTATATACATCATCATTAAGCACTAATTAGTTTCTGGTACCATCAAGTACACTGGTTTTAGAGTAATGTTCTATTCCAGCTTAAAAGAGCCATAATTGAGCACTATGTCAAATAAGAAACCCTCCTCATGACATATGGTCGTAAGGAATGGGAAGGTTTACCTGGCCAATGTAATCGAGCTATAAAGGTTGCTGCAGTATGACACACGAGTGTTAAAAGTGATAAAACTAAAATCAGCCACAGGTAAGAAAACAAACCATACGGACCACAGGAGAGGAAACTTTGTCACCCACGAGTTCTCCTTTAGATTGCAAAGCATGTTTGGGTCTCACAGTGTGCAACCATCTGTACCACAGGTGGCCGAGTATTAAATGTCATATGTATTTTTTTCCCCCAGTCAGTTGGAAGGTCACTCGGGCGAGAAAGGGAACCTTTCGTAGGTTTCCTGCTTGCCACAAGAGTTCCTTCTTCGGCGTCTGTCCGTGGCATGGAGAAGGACTGGGGCACTGATCCGAAATTCACGGTTGGAAGCACAAAGTGCCGATACAAGTCATAAGAGAAAGGCATTGTTGTGTGAAGGGAAGTTTCCATGGAGGCCGCAGGAGATAGCATGAAAACAAAGGAGTGGTAACAGCAGCTGTCATGGAAAGTAGTATCACCGCTGTAGAGTATGTCACTTTATGTTGTCTCTAAAACAGGGCTGTGTTATACTTATTTATATAAAATGTTAATGCAGCTATGGCCTTGGGAAATTGACAGACAAATTTGTACTAAACACTCCCCCCCCACCGCCTTCAGTTCAGCTGTAACGCAGGGAGATGAACATTGGTGCCGATCAATACTTGAAGACACAAAGCTCAAGGCTGGTGAGCTGAAATGAAAGGGAGAAAATTGAATATTTTTTTGAACAAGCCCACTGGTTAGCGGCACACATGGCTGGCTACCATTTATTTAACCTTGCATAGCAATAGCACAATGAGAGCATGTCTGTGGGAAAAAAGGCCAAGGAAATAATCTGTTGGCACATCCTGAATTCAAAGCATTCGTAGCAAAACTGGATGGGATTAGGAGTAAAATCTGTCATAAAAAAAGTGCTTTTTGTGCCTCGGCATATGAGACTCGGAAAAGCCCCTTTGTTACAGACATATGGTGACATGTGAGTCACATGATTCCTTGAGCGAGACTATTGGACCATTGTTTTGAAGGCCACATGGAGTGAAGTTGAAGGTCAAGGGTCAAGGTGGTCAGTAGTCATTCAGTTTTATCTCACCTATCATCCCCAGGCCATGTCCATGTCTGCAGGGCACCTTGTGTTCTTGTCATACTACTTTCTGCTGCTCATTTTTACATGGGTTTATTCAGCCTTTGAAAAAAAAAATTGATTTTGTGTGGAAATTTTTTTTTTCAAGTACACTAAGTAGTGAGGATCTGTTACAGTATAATATACTTTACTGCTCAAACATTCCAGTATGTCCTTTTCATAAATCCTCTATTATAAAGATACATTTGTTACTATAATATAAATTTAATTACCTGCAATATCTGTGCCTTTGCAGGTTTTGAAATCAAGGGTATGATGTTCTCTTGATGGAGTAAGACAGCACATCTTCCAAAGCATTGCTCACTTAACATCAGATCCATGTACAAAACGGATTTTGCGGTCATTTCATTACTGGCAAGCCTGCATTTACACCACATTTGTGAGTGTATTTTCTCAGTTGCCACTAATCTGTTGTGATGATGTTTTAAATGAGTACTTTGCACTACATTTACACAACTCCTGACCAATTAGTACAAATTCTGTGTTGTTGTTTATTTGGAGATTTGAAAACTTTTTTCTTTCCATAGTGAGTTACACTTTAAGCAGTGAGGATCCTATTATAACATTCACACACAAAGGGGCCCTTAGTACCCATATCCCTTTCTGTCAGGAATCATCCTCCATACCCGCGAGCAGGACATGCCTGATAATGCCTCGTGACAAGCAGGCAAATTGATACAACAGTGCCGTCATTTCACTGAAACAATTTAGGAAATTTGTATGTGTAACGTATGCTGTCAGTCCAACACCTGCAGAGTACAGTGGTTACCCAGTGAACTCTGAATATAGGTATAAAGGCTTCTATGGAGATTGTTGCTCACCATACATGCAACAGCACATTATACGAAAAAAAAAAACACAAGGACGATGACTAAATGTACACTTTTATTCAGATTTACTTCTTGCAGTGGGGTGTCAAATGTGTTATGTAACAGCATCTTTTTGACATCACCTCTTAATTTTGCTAAAAATGCTTCAGAATGTCGTGTTATGATATGTCATGGCATTTTTGCGGTAACAGCATGCTCTGAGCATGTTGTTTACGTCATATTCAAAGCTCTAACTCACTGTAGATCACACAGTGAAGGAGGCAGAAAGGTGCAAAGTTCTTGTTCAAAATAACCTTTTCCAAAACAGTGCTAAGTAAAAGAGTGTTCGCATATAACAGCAAAAGTTAAAATCATACAGCCTTACCACCCAGGGCTCAACCACACACACCTATTATACAATGCAGACACTGAATTGTCCGGTGAATTGTCAGGCAGGTGTGGCTCCAGAGAGGTGTGCTGTTTTCCACCCTGCCCACCTTGGGATACATAATGGTGTGCAGTGATTTGATAATGAAAAGCATTGCTTTATTTCTCAGTATCCAGGTGCACGTGTAAACAAAAATAGCTGTAAAAAATAACAATACTTTTCAGTGTAATTTGACACCGACAAGTGCACCTGTGTCTGCTGCTGATCGTAGCTTCAGTGCTCGAACTGCACTGAAACGAAGGATAATCATATCACCGCAAGAGGTAGATGATCTGTTGTTCCAAGTGACGATGAACAAGACAAAAAAACCTGCTCCGCATGGCAAATTAATGAATATGTAAACTGTAACGTAAACAGACAGTAATAAGAATTAAAGCAAGAATATTTTGCACAGATATCATTTTTGATGAATATAGTATTACTAACAAACTTGTTCATTAAATTAAAGCACACATATAATAATAATAATAATAATAATAATAATAATAATAATAATAATAATGCATTCAGGCTCGGGGGGCATTTGCCGTGAAGGATAATATTTGCACATCTTGTAATCTCTTTCGCGACTAGACTGAGTAAACATTCCCCTTGTAGTGCACCTTTTTATCCTGCTGAAATGTATTCCAAAAGGAATCAAAAGTAGTGGAAGTGTCATCATAGCGGGTCTCTTCCCGCAGCGTCCTGTCCCAGGGGAAAGGTGTGTGTGTGTGTGTGTGTGTGTGTGTGTGTGTGTGTGTGTGTGTGTGTGTAAGGGGGCGAGGCGGGCTCATGTGGGTTTGTGTCATTGGTTTGGACGACCCAAGACCCCGCCTTGTTGGAAGGAAAAAAGAAAGGAGAAAACACACACATGAAGCCACCTTTGAATAGGAAAAGAATTGGAAGAGCGGCGCTCAAAGTGCGCAACCCTGCATCTGGGGAGACTGGAGCATCCCGGACCACCCGCCCCTTTCCTCTCCTCTCCTCTCCTCTCCTCTCCTCTCATCCCCCCCGTAGGAAAGCCATCCGCAGCTCACACTTTTCACACTTAGCCCTTGGAGGATTAAGTTCTTTTTTCTCGTTTTAAGGTGGATCAGTTATCCTAAATACAACATCGCCAGGACCCGATCTCGGATGATGGTATCGCTGGGCGCCTGAATCCCACGATCAACACATCACACATTGAGGTAAGATGTATTTTTAATGTAGATATCAGAAGGCTGTGATGTGTGTTGCGGTGGACGTGTGTGATGTGCGTCGTGTCCGCGCGCGCGCGCGCGTGTGTGTGTGTGTCCACCGCGCTGCGCCACGGAGGGAAGGGACTAGCCGTCAGATTGTATTCCGAGGACATCTTTGGTCACACTGAAACCCCCGTGGTTCTCCGTCAAAAGAAATCGCGTTTCTCGGCCGTGTTTTACCTTTATTTAGGTAAAGTCCCACGCTTTAACCCATCCTACAAGTACAGCGAGAGACAGAAGTAATTCTGTTGCAGCCCAAATATCTAGCTTCTTAAGTTTTTTTTCCGCCAAACAAGAAATGCGCGTTGGATAGAAGTAAATGTTAAGTACTGATCCACATAAGGATTCGAATTATGGCTCTATAACAGGGTTCGAATGTTGAAAGGGTTCGAATGTTTCCACATTCATTGCTGGCATCAGGGAAGGATTGGAAAGGTGAAGCGATCTGCATGTTGGCACTGTGAATTCGTTCAAATCCTGGCACTTTGAAAGTACTCGAATGCTGGCGTGCTGAAAGGATTCGAATATTGAAGGGATTCGACTGCTGGCACTATGAACGGATTCGGATACGGAACGGGTTTGAAGGTTGGCACCACAATGGATTCTTTTTGACTGGACTCAGAGGAATATCGTTAATTAAACAGCGCAAGATGGTGAGATCATGTCAGAAAGCGAAAGCAGTTTTTGGACAAGCAACTGCAGGGAGAGCTGCCATGTACTGGCATGGGAAGTGGTTTCCTGCACGTCTGCTCCTGCTTGCCATAGTTATTAATGAGGCGATTTCCCAGCATCACATAGGAATGTCCAACGTGTTGCCCGAAGAATAAACACAATCCTCGACACATTTAAAATAAAACCAAATAAGAGGTGGGCATGGCAAGATGGGTAACTTTTTCTGGTTGCGTTTTGCCATCTGTCTTTTTGCCTGAATTGTTGACTGTGCCTTGGACAACTCCGGCCTGCAGATATATGGTTAGAAAAATTGTCCGCATGCAAGCCCAAAGTATAGAAATACGGCAAATGTTAACACTAAAAGTACTTACAGGGTGATACTACATAATCACCAGGATATCAGTAAGGAGATGCAGAAACTGGACATTTGACGTCTTTACTTGTGTGAGTAGGTTGTTTAGAAGTGCGTCCGTACCAGTTGTGATTCTCAGTATAATGAAATATACTGTAAATTGAATATACTACCACATCCGTGTTAGTGGAAGTGCTTGTTTTATATAAATGCAGTGTGTGTAAATAATAAATTACTAATTCCAAGTAGATGGAAGTAAAAGGAATAAATCAATTCATAACTTGTTTTCTTAGAGTCCTCCCTTTAATTGAACAGCTCAAGCACCTATAAAATGGCTGAAATGCAGTTTTTGCTGCCCTTTGCGCTATAATTTCCTCAGAAAGACAATACCTCTGTGTCTAGGTTTTTTGCAGAAGTGACAGATTACTTTTTTCCCAAAGGGGATCAACGTGCCCCCCTCCACACAGTTTTACCTGAATAAAATAAAACTATTTTCGTGCAACTTTGTAAGGACCATGTCTTCCTGACTGACAATGCGCTTAAATAAAATTCTCTACAATTAAAATTTAAAAAAGAAAACTCGGGAAACGTGTGATTGTACTTATAGACTGGCTTGTTGTGTGCCTCATTTAAATATTTAATGTAATTTGAATTCGTGCTAAGATATTAACTCTTGTATTGCGGTGTGAGGAGTGGGCAACGGATATTGTTATTGAGTCCAATATTGAAAACATAGGTTATGCCCGGGTTTATATGGTGTAATTCGTGACGTTCGAAGACAGTTCATTTTTATGGGGGATCTTGCTGCATTTTCACTCACCTTTTTAACAAATGCTTACAGCAGGAAGGAGAACAGCAAACAGGAGAAGGTCTTCCTTTTTTGACTGATTGATGTTTGGAAGGCTCTTTGTGTGTCACGGAGAAAGGGCGGGACTGCTCGCCTGGAGGAGACGGGACTATACAGATGTGGTCTGCCTAGACATCTGCCCTTTCTTTGGGCATTGTCAAGGAAACATTTAAGATGGCTCACAGCTCAACACAAAGAGCTCTGTCAGGAAGGGAAAGTAGTCTATTGTGCACTTGCCTGAGTAAGAATAAAAGTGCTGCATTGAAAAACTTTCTCCTTATTTATTTATTTGTGGAATACTAAGTTAAGTCAAAAAATTACCTTTTGTCTCCTTTCGGGGAAAAAAAAAGACAGTTGCGTTTTTCCCCTCTCTTCCGGGGAAGTAGAATTTTGTTTGCATGAGTGTAGGTTTTTGAGGAGAAATATGGCTTATTTGCCTCCCCCAAACCTCATGTTAGGAAAGTTTTATTATTGTGATTTATTATTCCACACTGACAGAGTGCTTCTCAGTCTCTAAACATATGTGCCTGTGGTTAAACTCACAGCTTGAATGAAAAGCTGGAGATAATGTTGTAGTTTCTTTGTTCCCTCATATCCTTATTCTCTTTGACAACAAAACATGTACGCATTGCATATGAAAGTGTGGCTCTGTTGTTTACTCCCCCTCAGTAAACATCAGCAGAGCTAGTACTCACCAGGGACAGTATGGTAAAAACTGAAAATGTGTAGTGCTTGTAAAGTAATTGAAAGGGTCTCATTTTTCTCCTTGTGGTATCAGTTAGTATGAGCTGTACTTGTGTTGCTGCAGGGCGCTCCATCACCTGAAGCAAAGCACATACAAGATGTATCACAGATACAATGTTTGCCATACTCCATCAGTCAAAAAATTGTCACTTCCCTGACTCATGGCTTCTTCCAGGCCTGCCTCCAACAGACTTCCAGATAGGTTTTTTGGCCCAAGCTCACTGGAGTTTTGGAATTGTGAGCAGACATTAGCCTTGGTGACTGTGGTGCCTGTGAAGCCTTGGAGTACTGAAGTCAGAAATCATTCATTTCTGGAGTCAGAAATCCACACTACTGGAATGTGGTCTAGAATGAGATCTCCTCACCCTTTCTAACATCCTTAGATGGACCAGAGTTGGAGTGTGGCTTAATTTTTCCCGAAGTGTTGGCAAAGTGGTTATGGTGTTACTGAAGCATTACTGAAGTGTAAATGCAGCATAGGTAGATTTCTTGAGCATTGTGAACATTTGGTGGAGTTAGCAGTCCTTTGGTGGAGCACTGACAGGCCTTTGGTATATAGTGGGTGGTCCTTTGGTGAAGCATTGGTGGGGAATTGGTGGAAAGTTAGTGGTCAGTGGCGCATTGGTGGGGATTTGGAGGAGCACTGATGACCCAGTAGGGGAAAGAAGCAGAAGCTTTGAAGTGCTGGAAGACTATTCGTGGACTGTAATTTGACCATTGCCAGAACATTGGTGGACAATTGGTGGAGCATTGCTGAAGTGTTACCTCTGAAGTGCTGAAGTTTTGTTATGGAGTGTTACTGCAGTCCTCTTGAAACTTTGGGGTAGTGAGAGACTGTGGACTGTTGGTTCATTGTCGGAAGGAAGGCGAAAAATTGCTGGAACAGTGCTGATAACATGTTATTTCAGTGTTAGGGTCCTGATGAGGCCACTCATTGCTAACTAGTCTGCTTCAGGCCAATGTCCTCTGAACATGGCATCCCCAGTAGTGTAATATTTCATGGTTAGTGTTTTCTTACCCTCAACTAACTGGATGATAAGATGAGAACTGCAACCCGGTAGTTTGTGCTGACTGACTGTTGCCGGCAGCAGATCAGGCCCAGACACTGACTTTCAGGAATATTCAGTTTGTCTTTTGCTGGCTTTGGCTAAAGGAGGTCGAACACATTGCTGACTTTTAATTAGTCTCTCTGGAGCTGGTCTTAGTATTTCTCCTTCTTTTGTCGTGACTGCTCACTGCAGTACCTGAATGTTCAGCGGGGGGCAATGGTGGAGCTTAGAGGTTAAGCAGGGTGCGTATTGCCATGGTGACAAGCGTGAAACCAATATGTTTGGGCATCCTCCAATAAACAGTTTTATGAAAGTCTATCTAGTTCACTGTACTTGGCCTCCCGTGATCAACGAGAACAGTGCTCTTGTTTTAGCGGTATGTTTAAATGATCCTGCCTTCTCCATACTCTGCCATACTCCTTCACTGGTAAAGTCAAATTCCTCCTCCACAGGCACACTGCCTTTTTCATCTTCATGGGAAACAGTCCTAAGTTGGGAGGAAAAACACAGATTTTAAGCCACTGATAGTGACATTTACATATTTCTCAAAAAAGTACACACTTTGAGAAGAAACAATATAAAGGCGAAACAAAACTATGTGTAATTTAATTAACAGTTAGAGCCTGCAACCTTTCTCCCTTCCTCCACCTATGAAGGGACTCATTTACCAACCATTCTTATAATTTACTCATTAAGATGTGTTTTTTTCCCTCTGTCTTTTGATTTTATCAGAAGAAAATACATTCTTGCTGTCCCAAGTTGCATGTTTCTAAAGAAACTTGTACCTATGATAAAGATGGAGTCCTTATTCCTGTGGTCACATTTGGGAATCCTTGTGGTTAGAGACAAGCTGACAGATGTGCTTTGCACTAGTCACTTTTCACTTGGCATGCTTTGGTCTGTAGTGTAAGGGAAGCTGCTGCTAGTGTCACAGGGTCAAAACTAGAAGCATAGTAATAAAGTACGTCACCTATAAGGTTTAGTTAATACCTAGTATAATCACTACTAGCGGTTTCAGCTGACAACTTTGTTCAAAGCACCTTACAATGTTAGGTTTATATACTAAACTACTTACAGTTTTTTTATATAGTTGTACATCCAGGGAATTTTTACTAATCAAGGCTACTACAGCAGAGCCAGGGAGAAGAACCCAAGTCCTTCAAGTTCCGAAGCTGTAACCACTGCACCCCTTGCTACCTGAGTACTACCTGAACTACAGAATGAGCGGGTGAAGTTCCAAAAGTGTAACTCACACTGTAGAAAAAATTAATTTTCTGACACTGAATCATCTATGGCGCAATTAATGAACTAAAATAATAATAATGAACAATATGATCACCTCAGGCGTTCAGGTTAACATCAGGTCACGAAGCCTTTTTGAGAGCGCGTAATGGAGCAGGTGCAAAAATAAGTTGCAAAGTGTTCAATTTATGTCAGTGTTTTCAAGCACAGCCTCTTTGATTATGAACAAAGAATCCACAACTGTTTGTATCTTTTTGAGGCCGACGATTCGGTGTCATCACTGCTGCAGAGTGCAGTGTGCAGCTGCTCACGCAGTTGACTAAAGGGAGCAGATTGCAAGCAGTGTTGCGTCGCGACCCATATTAGCGTGTGTCAAGTTTTTGCCGTGCGAGGACAGAACGCAGTGCTGAGCACGCGTTTGAAGTCAAGCGGTGGAGCAGCGCTGCAATTATAGCTGTTAATTATTTTTTTTTTACATCTTAATACTCTTTTATTTAATGCATATTAATTGATGCTCTCCTGAATTTGTACTTGGATAATCCACCAAGGATTTCTAAAAGGCAAACCACAAAAAAGCTTTTGTAATTATAAGGAGGGACCCTCTTGAGACATGAACGGCCTGCTCAGTTGTGTATTGCATTATGTAGGAGACGTAAGTGATATGAAATTAACAACGTATCATCTACACGAGAACAGAATCTATTGTATAATTACATTGTTCACAGGCTGGTGGAAGTGTGCAGTGTCAGTACATTCCTTTCTAAGCAAGATTTTTCTTTTATTAATGGCACCAAAATTAAGACTAATTTGAAGGTTAATTATAGAAAACGCACGTTTGAATATATAGTTTATTCTTTTTCCTATGAAAGGTATCCTTGCTGAACTGCTGAAGCAAAGCTCCTTCATCTCTGTTTTAATAGGGATAGTGGTGAGCGTGGGGGGTGGGAGCAGTTAGTAGGGAATCGGGGGGTCTTGCTCCCTCACTACAGTGTGTGTTAAGAAGAAAAGAGGGTGAGGGAGAATAAGAGAGGAATGGTGT
Organism: Arapaima gigas; assembly: GCA_900497675.1. Taxonomy (NCBI): domain Eukaryota; kingdom Metazoa; phylum Chordata; class Actinopteri; order Osteoglossiformes; family Osteoglossidae; genus Arapaima; species Arapaima gigas. Next base: position 98,376 of record UFQX01000059.1, read on the forward strand.
GTGTTTACATATTCAGCTTCAGTTCCAGAGTTTGGAATGTGCAGGGAATGTAGATGCCCAGTGGGACTTGCCACTGTATTAGAGTAAAATGAATGTACATCACGTTTGCAAGGGCTGTGGTTCCAGGAAAAACATCAGAGTGCATCATTAATTCGAGGTCTGTGCCCTTGGATACGGGGAAACGTGAATCGCTGGCCTGTATTCAGGTTTTTTCTACACCTCGCCCACCTTGATCTGCTGGTTATGTTGTATTTCTGCATTTTCATATCTGTCCCGGGTGAATACGGAAATTTTTGGCATGTGGCCTTCTCTCAAACTTTAGAAAAGTTGTAGTCATCTAAATTTCAGATTTTGACCTCTAGGAGTGGAAAACTGTAAAGGATTTGTGACATCTGAGCGGTAGATAAAATGGGTGTGAAGAAACTGGGCCAACCTCCAGGGCGCTTAGAACTACAATGGGGGTCTCTTAAAGCCCTTCCTTTCATCGATCTGCCCACGGCCCCATCCGATTGCCACGTTCCTCTGAGTAAATGGAAGTGTAATAAGACACGGGGCTGGAGTGAGAATCCACATCTCAGCAGGCTTTTAGGGCTGCAGGGTGGGGGTCAGTAAGCCACTATTTGAGTGATGCTCTTTGAAATTCCCCTCATCACTAACCTTTATTTTACAGGGAAATCCCACCAAAATTAAAAACCACTTTTCCCAGTGAGGTGTGCTGGACTTTTTCATACGTCCTCTCGTGTTTCTTCTGACAGTACAGAGTTCACACCTCCCATACGGCAGACATTGTGCATTTTATTGGTGCTCAGTCACTGTAGGGATGTTGGGTGTGTCACAGCACAGCATAAGGGCATTTGTTTCGGGTTTGGCAATTGCACTGTAAGGTATTCAGCATAAACTGACTACATTCCAGAACCCAAAGCTAACATGGAAATTACATTTTAAGGTAATTGATCATAGCTTTTAATGGTAACAGATTTTTAAAAAATTCCTTTTTAATTTTTAAAATTTTTTGTTTTTTTTATTATGAACACTTGATGATGATGAACATCTTTAATCCTTCTGCGCCACTGAGACAGCAGTTGGTTCCAGGATCGCGGGATTTGGCCACATCTTGCATTTCCTCTTTCATTTACTGATTTCTTTTTTTAGTAGTTTTTTGTCATTCCAGGGGTTAGAATGAGGCTAAGGACTTAAACTCAAATTGGGGTCCATGTTAGAAGAGGTATCTACAGATGCTAGGATGACTAAAGGAACTAATTGTGTAGAAGGATGCCAGACTGTAAGTTGGGTAATTTCAGTTTCAGCCCCAAGGTAGAGGAGTCTGTAAAGTCAACTATAAAAGGTGATTACTGCAGATTAGGTGTGGCTGTCGTGGAAGAGTAGCTGACCTTGCACCCATGTGCTCTGTTGTTTTTCTCATTAATCACCCATCTGTGGGAATTGGAGATTTTTTTTTACCCATGTTGCATTCTCAGAGGCTACAGTTTCATGACCGAGTAAATATGGGCGAGAACATAAAAGAAAATGAATGAAGATAACCGCAGAAAAGCCCCAGAGGTGAGATCGAATGGCACGGGGATCATTATGAAGGGTGGTTTATGGGCCGCCCCCCATTTGAAGGAGGCTCTGCCTGTCGACACTTAATGAACAACCACCTGGAGAAACAGAGGCACCTCTGATTTACTTTCCTCTAAACTGCAGGTCATTTTCGTCAAAACGCACCCTAATTGTCCTCAGTGGTGTAGGGCCATGGTTACAGGCAGGGAGGGGGCTGCTTGTAGTGGAATGGCCCTGTGAGGTGACTCATTATCATTGAGGGGTCCCTGCCATGTGTTGATGGCCATGTCTTTGTGGTACCCAGAGCCTCATCACCACCACATTCCTCTTCAAGCCCTGAATCTGTTTCTTAGCACTCTGGTCTATGAAAAGTTATGGAAATAAAATGTTTTCCTTACAAGTGTACTTTTTTCTAGCAGTTTTATTTTAATAGTTTTCTGTATTGATCGTATAATAGTTTTATCACAAATTCTTTGCATTTCTTTTATGTTGATATTTTTGTCCAGTTCTGGGTCACAGTGGTTTGGAGTCTACTGTAGAAACACAGGGCACAAGGCTGGACAGGCTAATAATAATAATTATTATAGTTGTTGTTATTGTTATAACTGTTACTGTTAGTGTTATTTTAGTTGTGATCCACGCCAATAACAGTACCCAGAAGAAAATCAGATTATTATTATTATTATTATTATTATTATTATTGTTGTTGTTGTTGTTGTTGGTGTTGTTGTTATTATTATTATTATTGAAAAGGGCAGTTACCAAGCAAGCACCACAAACTGAGGCTGTTTGAAGCCACACGTTTGTCAAGGGCGGGGTGGTAGTATTGGGGGGGGCAAACCGCAGACGAAAGCGCCATCTGCACTCGACAGGGAGTGTGTGTGATACCAGCCACTGCTGGGAGACACTATTGCCTTCTCATTAAATGGCTGCTGCCACACTGGAAACCATATTAAAGCAGAGATGACGGGCATGACATCAACACAAAACAGCAAAGTGGGGCTGAGATGGTGTAGACATAATATGGCAGAATATGACAAGGCAGAAAATCTTTTTTCCCCCTTTTTCTTCTCCCATGGTCTAACTGCCATGATATGGTGTGCTTGAACAGGACCAGTCCATAAGTCTGACTGTTAAGCTGTGACAAGACAGTTGTCATTATTAGGTTATGTCTGTTTTATTTGTATGTATTGATTCCTTTGTTTGGAATGTGCTGGCTGCAATTACCTGTGGATAGCTGGTGCCATTTTGACAGAAGAGCTAATACACCCTATAGTCGCGTAGCAATGAGCGCCACTTCACACGCCTCGCTGTTCTGGCTCATCCTAAAACGATAGCTACATGTCTGTATTTTGTCGGAGGACAATTCACCGCTCTATTACAGCACAAAGTGCATTTTCCCCACTTTCCACTTAACCGTGTTAACCACGTTAGAGCATGTCTCAGATAAAATTCTGGTGGAATATAGAGATATTTGTACGTGCCGTATGTACATCATACAGGGCGGGATGACTCACAGGAAGCCGTTAATTGTGTAAGTTATTGTGAAAGGATGTGCTTTTGCATACATTTGCATACAAGTAGGTGCTCTTCATTTTAGGTCCATATCAAAGGCTCATATCAGTGAAGAGATGAAATGGATTCAGCTTGTCTGTGAAATAAGTTTTCTGCCAGTCTGCATTTGGAGATGATTTGCCGGAGCCACTGCAGACAACTCTATTGTAACTTTCTGGCCAAGGTGTTTCCAGGAATGTCAATAGGAATGCTTTTCCATTGCCACTTTGGGTGGGGACAGTGCCCTTGAACACTCTCTTGATTTGTAGACACACACCTACAGTTTGTCAGGTTGTGTAAGATTAATACAGGGTGGGTGTGTGTGGCTGGGTGTGTGTGTGTGTGTGTGTGTGTGTGTGTGAGAAAGAGAGATAGAGAGTGGTGGAGCATGTTTGGAAGAAGGTAGGGAGCAGTTGGTTAGGGTCATGACAAGAGGATTGGGGTGTTTGTTCAGGTCAGTGTCGCTGTTTGGCGGATGGAAAAGCCAAACAGCCTTCTGTGAACTTAAATTATTTATATCTCCTTTCTGCATGGCTGTTGGATCTTTCATTTTTTACTTTATTTACAACATTTTCTGAAAGTAAATTGCATGTGATTCCATAAAGATGTACTTACAAGATTTGGCAGAGTGTATTTTTTTTAATTTTTGTCTGCATTACTAGTTCTTACCCTTTCTTGAATTGTTAGAGCCCTTGGCCAACTGGTGAAATCTGTGGACCTCCTCATGAAAGGACATAAGCACATAAACACAAACTAGCACGTCATGTTTATATCTTTTACTGCTCTGAAAATTATCATTCTTATACAGCAATAAAAAAACTTCAAATAATTATGACTTTTATATTTATGTAGCAGAATTGGTGGTTTGAGAGATAACTATATCTAAATAAATACTGTACATTCAAATTGTGCCCATTATACAAAAATGGTTCTGCTTAAAGTGAATGTCAGGGTTATTTGTCTTGAATAAGAAGACAAATATCATCTTTAACATCAGAATTTGAGGAATAATGCAACAATTGCTAAAATCCCAGAATCATAAAAAAGGTTAGAGAACGTAGAGGGAAACAAAGCTTGCAGGGTCATGCTTTCCAAAATCCAGAAAGTTACCAGATTCCCTGCTGTCTAGAAGTGAACTGACCCTAATGGTGAAATGTTTGTGGAATTCACGTTGTCAGGGATTATAAAACAAAAATTAAATATAGTTTCTACAATTACTGCAAAGTGAGAGATAACAATGAATAAATATAAAAAGAAAAAAAATAGGATATTACACCAAATATCATAAGAATCTAAAATACTAAAAGTAAGCAAAAATCAGGAAACATCTTGGTCATACTGATAAAATATAGCAAACTCATGGAACTCCAAAAGGTCTGTGGTCCTCAGATTAACAGCCTCTGCTGTAAATGATGTTAGATATGAACACCTTTTATGTGCTAATTTGCTATTGACAAGGATGTTCTTGATATACTCCTGGTTCACAATAAGAGTACTTCTACTGAATTAATAATAAGTTTACATTCTGCTTTCTTGGCTTTTGATTTAATTATGGTTTAATACACATGTTCACCATAGCTTTATTTTCTCCAGTTAGATGGTTCCTATTCATTCACAAGAAGCTAACCAATTCTGGTACTGTTACATACTTTGGAAAAAAAAGATTTATCTATTAACAGCAGTCTTGGGTGCAATGTCTTTATATTTGACTATCTGCGAATAATTTAATATGAGTCACCTATGAAGCATGTAAAATATTCAAGCCAAAGTAAAATTTGATCAAGTTGACCCAACATGTGTAGTGCAGGTCAGTTTTTTTCAGTGTCCTCTTAAATTCAGAAACGACTGCAAGCCACATGGAAAACAAGGAAACTTTTTTGAGTGTTCATAAAGGAGTTTCAGGAGGTGCGCTTCAAGGGGACTGTCACCCAGTCTGACAGAACCTGACATTTAAAAATGTCTGTTTGGAGGGTTTGTTTGTGAATGCTTCAAATTACAGTGTAGAAGAAGTGAAAGGGTATGCGTGTGTGTGTCTGTGTGTGTGTGTGTGTGTGTGTTTGTGTGTGCGTGTGTGTGCATGCAAGAAAATAATTCCTGCCTATTTAAATGTCACTTCAGTACAGTTTAAAAGCTATGAGCAACACATGTGTTGATAACAAAGAATAATTTTCTCTCATCTGAGTTCTCTGAATTATTATGTTTTTTTGTTATGTGGGTCTCTTATGTAATAGTTAATATATTCTTCTAACTCTACCTTTTTGGACATCGCTATCCTCGAAAGTTTGCAAAAAAACATCCAAGGATTTTTTCTGAAAGTCAATGTGGACATACAAACAAACAAACCAATAAATAAATATTCTTACTAAATTCAAAAGGTTAATTCATGACTTTCTCAGCCAGATCTCACTGTTTATTAATAATAACTTTAGCTTTCAAACACTGCAGTGTAGAACAGGTTGAAAATTGGCTAGATTTTGACTAATAATTTTTTGCCTAAATGATATCATACATTTAGTTTGTCAGATAAAAAAAACCTCAACCATATTCTATGGAACTCTTTCTCCTGGCATCAAATCCTTTAAATGATATTAGTCCAGGAGTTTGATTGACAGTTGAGGTTGATCAGCTGAGTAGCTTGAGAAGTGCAGCCCTAGTCCTGCCAACAGCCCTATACTATTTCCCATGAATGTGAGCAACTTCCTCCCCCAGGCTTCTCCTTTTAAGCTTGTGTTAGTAAACATCACATTTTTCTATTATGTTTTCTACAAACAAGTAAACAAACAAACAAAAAGATGCATTGGAGAGCATTCCACACAGCTCTGGTTAATGGCACAGTAACATAATTCATCACAGTAAAATATGAAGGTGATAATAAGGGGCTTTTTGTCATACAGATTGCTGTGTTTCTTGTTAAACACTGGCTCTGGTTCTGGAGGCTGAAGACAGGTGTTTCGTCTGGAGCTGAAAAGGAACTGCTGTTCTTCTTGGACGCCCAGTTGTTGATTAGGAAGCAGTTTTTCTTTTTTTGGCCATGAACAAGCACTGTCGCTGTCCGTCTTGCAGTGATAATGATCTAGGACCAAATTTTTAAAGGGAAATTGATATACTTTTCTTGACATGTTTGGATGACCTTGTTACTCAGCGTGTCGGCCTAAATTTTGCTTCGCCTGTAAGAATTATAGGAAGCAAATGCCAGAGGAGAAAGGCAGTGCTCCTAATATGGAGAACACCAGGGGTGCTGCTGTTTTTACCAGGTCTGCGGCTTGTCAGAATGTGTTGTGTTGTGGAAACGGAAAGTCTGCACTGACCAACCAATGGCTGGGATACATTACAAAAACCTTTAGCCTTTAATATTTCCACACCCGACAATAGACATTGTTTTTTCTTTTTGTTTTCCTCTGAAGGAACCTTTGGACCAGTGTTATTCTGTAGTACAGCTAATCCTGCAACTCCTGCAGATTTTTGGAACATTTCTGAAGTCACTTTGCATTGCATTTTATTCCTGAAATGTTGCTTGTTCCAATGAGTTTTACCATTGTTGGGTTTGAAGGAATGTGCCTGCATTTTGGATTTGTATAAGAGTGGCTGAATTAAAGTGACTGGAGCCCTGCTCTAGGCTGGTGTCATCACTATGGTTGGCTTCTACTGTTAGGGGATTATGAACACTTGTAACCAGGGTCAGAGTGGGACTCCGTTTCAGCCCTGGAGTTACATGCTGCAAACAGGCCCTTGGTTGTACTGACAAATGAACAATGAAACAATATAGTTGCTTATATAACTTCCATGCCATTGTACACCAACTGTCTGTTCCATGTGACAAATTAAGCAGTGATGCATAAAAAAAGAACAAATTAGAAGTCAATTTTTTTTATAAGCAATGTCCATTTCTAAAAGTAATAACCTTAAATTACATGTGGAGTCTTATCTCACACCTTAGCTGACAATGTCATTTTGTCTGGAAACTTGACAAGGATTCTCCCACATTAAAGTGCAAGAAGCATCCTTTGTAGGCCACTAGGCTCTGCCACCTTCTCTGTCATCTAATCAGGGTTCCAGGGTTCCAAATGAGAACCTCTATTTGTGTGACTATGAATGCTTCTGTAGAGCTGTAGCACTGTTGTGTACAGACCTGTGTGTTGAAAATTTGTACTACTAAGATTCTTACTAGACTACTACTAGATTCTTAAGTACTGCTGGGCTAATCCAACACATTGAAACATAAGAGAAAACTTGTCTTATCTGATAACAATTTAGTGCAATTCTTTTTTTAAATTTTAAAATAAGGGGGCTTAACGTATTGCTGCATACTTATTTCCGTTTGTACTTTTAAATAATATTGCACACCTAAAATTGTCCTGCCATTTTCTGCAATCTTTTCGTAATCATTTTATAACATATTATCGTATTCTTCCATTCTATAACACTCTAACTTTCCACAAGAAGTGTACTGAGAAATTTCATCACATGCCTTTGTTGTATTCATTTTTTTGAAGTATCTGAATCTGTGGGTTGATCCTCTGTGGAAAACTCTAGTTGAGCCCAGCAACTTTTGCAACTTTTAATCTGTTGACTCAGCACCTCACTGGCCCACCAGGAAAGGTTCCAGCTCACCTGACATTGTCTGTAACCCTTTTAAAGATCTTTGTTCAGAGAGAATTTGTTCACAGGTTCATGGTTTTTGACCATACCTCCCATCCTCTTGTAGGGCCCTGTTGAGTAATTTTTGTTTTTTTGTTTGGTTTGTTTTTTTTGTTTTCCTTTTTGTATGTTGTACTGTTTCCTAACAGGATAACCCTCAATTTATGCCCAAGGATGTGGCAGATGTACAGATTGTACCACTTCTTTACCTTCCTTTACTCGGGTCACTGATTTAAGGCTACGACTGCATAGCACTAATTTAGGCTCTTGCACACCTCTGGATCAGTCTGGTAGAGAAGACTGTCATCAAGGAAAGACAGAGGCTGTTCAACATCAGGTGTGAACAAGAATAGCAAGAACAGGGTGCAAACATACTGGGTTGCTGCCTCTGGTACACAAAAGAATTTGAGGGCTCTGACCCAGATGGAGAAGACACTGGCTGCTGTGGGAAGCCCTCGGACAGCAGGGTTCAAGTCTGGGGAGGGCTGTCTAGCTGTTGTACCCTCAAGCAATATACTTATCCTGAATTGCTTTGGCAAAAATGTCCAGCTGCATACATGTGTAGACTGTATGATATGTAACATTTTTATAAGATTACACTTCTTACTAATGTACTGGATTATTACAGTCTTATGGCTGATGCTGTTTAGCTGCTATAATAAGTTTTGCTTGTATTCACTAAACGTATGAAATTCAATGTAAAAAACTTTAGTGAGCAGGTAGAAAATTTCAAGGTTTCAGTTTCTTTTTTATGACGCAGTTGAGTAGAAGAGTACAGGTTACCTTTAAATGGCACATTGAAATATTTTTTTCAAGAAATGCTGATAACCAAAAATTTTAACAAGTAAAGTCTACTTTTTATAATTTAAAAAAACCTTCTTTGCAGTTAACACCCTGAGGCAGGAGTAAAGCTTTGCATACATTTTCTTCCAGATCAGAACAGATCAGAGTTCATTTGAATTGTTATGAAAGTTATATCTTTTTTATATAACTGTGACCTTTTTTGAAAAAAAATGCTTTTTTGAAATGAAGAAATATATATATAAACACACATGAAATATTGACTGAGTTTAAGCAGTGTGAATTCTCATTTCCTCATAACAGGCATCAATCTGAAACTTTTGTTTCTTTAGCAATTTCTCTACCTTGTTTACTGTGGTGACTTACATACAAGTTTGACACCACACAGAATTCAGGTGTTTTACCTTTAGTGAAAAATGGTTGCATGGTTAAGTTCAGAGGAGGGACTCTGCAATTGTACCCTTGTTTAAAACATGTGTAAAATATTCAGCTGTTGAAATGAATGAAGTGTCAAACTGTCGACCATGTGAGTCACTCTGGATAAAGCATCTGCTAAGCAAGTAACATAAACATTGACTCTGAGGAACAAATAGGGTTTTGAAAATGATCCAGCAGCATTTTTTAGCTAGTTGTTAACATAATTTGTCAGCAGGTTACTACTGAAAAGAATTTATGAAATTTATGACCAATTAGCTAATTCACAGAGGACTAAGTTTCCTCTTTGGGGGACACTGCCTATAGCTAACCAAGCTGCAGGTCCAGTATCTGTGGGTGTTTTGTGAGTGGGGCTATGAGGTCTGTTTTTTGAGGATGTTGAGGATGAAGCCTATGTTTATTTAATGTTTCCAAATGTCTTTGGTTTGCAATACTTGGGAAAATAAGGCAAAACTTATTTTCCTGATGGAGAAAGCCCAAATAAGGGTTAGCGGCAACTGCTAGCAGAAGCAGTTGATAAATGTGACAGTAAAAGTTTACAGGCCATTTTACGTGCCTGTGACCCAGTGTGGAGCAGGCAGTTACTGTGTCAGCCTGTTCTTGCCTGCCGATCACTGAGCTTAGGGTTTCACAGGGGCCCCTGCATGTTTGTTGCATTGCCCAGTTGTGAAATGTGATCAGTCAGCTCTGTTATCGCCAAGCATGGGTGATGCTGAATCCCTGGCAGTACAACCCAAGGTCTCATTCTTTGGAGCTGGGTGGTGGGGGTGAACACAGTGCCTGGGAACTCTCTGGGTAAATGAGTACCACTTGATGTCTGCCCCTCAAGGACGCAGCAGGACCCTGACAATCACTCTCTGGTCACCATGACAACCATCCTGGGTCACAGGATAGGATGCAACAGTTTAATTGACAGCTGCTCGCAGACCACGCTGTTACTGGGCTCTGACATACCAAAGGCCAGTTCTTTATCTAATGCGTCATACCTCTTGTTCTTAAATGTGCCCATGAAGCTCACTTAAAGTCCCAGGCAAGGGACTTGAATACATTACTTGATGGAATGTCCAGTTCTGAACTTCAGAGTCCTCAGCTATGATAGGGATCTGCATGGAAACTGGTGCGCTGCAAAAACTTGCAAACTTGCTGGGCTGCTGGAACAGCAGAAATGTTTATTATTCATAGAATGGTATAGAAAAGCCAATTAAACTGTATTCTTGGACATATTTGTGTCACTGTGGAAATGTTTTCTAAGACAAGGCACCCTGTCGAAGGAATTACCCCAGTCCTGGCAAAAGTGGAGCTGGTTGACTTTGCAGTGCAGAGTGGAATGCAGAGTATGCTGCTTGACCTCCTTAGAGCCCTATAATACCCACAGCACTTGATGACCTCTTAGAGAGAATGAATAATGTTCCCTTTCTTGTGTTGTGAAGTTTTTTAACAAGAAATGTCCAGTGTGACTTTGAGTCACAGCTTCTATCCAACTTCGAATCTTTTGTGTGTGTGTTGTCTATTCACAACTACACAACACAACTTATTTATGTATTTAATGACTTACTTGAGGTGACGGCTGGTACCACGGTAAATTGGAAGAGATGTACTTGCCTCATTCCTGCTTCCTACTTGTGGCGTTGGCTTGCCTGACAACCAAACAAAGCATCTCGGCACCTCACAATTAATTCTCACAGCTTCTCTGCCCCATCCTAGAGGTCATTATTGTTTTTCTTAAGTAAGCCACTGCTGGGAAATTGATTCCTTTGTTTGGCGTGCTTAGAGGAGTCCTTCATGAAATATGGATAAATGTCACTCTGGTGGTCTCCTGCAATGATGAGGATGAAAAGGAAATTGGGGTACTGAAGGAGAGAGGGAGGGGGAGGTTTCATCTCAAGCAAGAGTTGCTGTCAATCAGGCAGATGCCTAAAAGATCCCTTTTAAATGGTTAATTCCATAGTAACAACGAGCAAGTTGGGTTTAGAGATGAAAAACTGTCAGTGCTTATCTGGTTTGTTATAACTTTTGGTACAATGACATTTTGTGAAATAGGCTTGACCCTCCTAATATATCGCCTGGCTCAGACAGAAACACACGCAGTCCCCTCCAAAAATTATTTCTGTGGCCATTTGTTAGCAGGAGGTTGCCATAATTAACCCCAGTTGCCTCCAGCTAAATACCCTGTAAGGGAATCATTACACTTCTCAGAACAGAGTTTGCCATGACCTGGTGCTTGGAGGTGACACAACAGCTGTCCTGTGCCGGACCCCTCATTTACTGCAGGACCAAGAAAACCCACACGTTTAAATTAAACCAAAGCAACGAGCTGCCAAACAGAGCCAGTGGATTAGGCTTGACATCTATATCTCAACAGCTTCTGTGCAGTTAAATGGAGGGAAAATAATGATTTGGTTTGAAAGATATCCTTCAAACACCTCTGGCTTGAAGTGTCAGACCTGCTGATAGACATCATTATGTAGGTGTCAGTCAATTGCAATATTTATTTTTTTCAGGATGTACCATTGTATATACAGCCACATTGTGACACTACTGAACCCAGATGGTTTCTTTTCAAGCTGGATAGTGAACAAGATGAGATGATTTACTGCCTTGTGTGACTATTTTCTGATCTCTCAGTGGTGCACGGAGAGCTGGAAAATCTGCTGGATTCCACAAATAGCCCTTCTGGAGAATACACTTAGATCCTGGGATAAAACCAGAATTGACAACCTCTGGTTACTCTGTTTTTCTTCTTTGTCCATTCAAAGTTTACGAAAGTCTGTACTTTTACAACAACAGCTGGAGGTCACATGGAACTCGCATGGATCAAGGTGGACCGCATATCCAACATCTTGACATGTTGCAGTTGCCAACTGGCAGGCTGTAGAGTCAGTGTGCAGCCCACTTCCTCTCTACTGCCTCGACTTTTTTCCATAATGCCTCAGGTTTCAAGTGGGACAAAGTAGAGAGCAAATTTCCTCCCTCACCAAACCCCACTGGGCTCCCTTCATCTTATAAGTGCTCTACCAACATTAGTCCACCTCAGTCTGCACATTTTGCTGGTTCTCACGGCCCAGGTGAACCTGGCAGACGGAATCACTCCAGAGAAAGGAAGTGGCATAACCACGTGGGTTCTTGTGGAGAGCGGGAATCTAGGTCAAAGTCTTTGTCCCACTGAACCTTGCCAGGAAAAGCATGGAGTTGTAGGCTCAAGCGTCCCAGAGACCTTGTATCTTTTTAATGATAGTCATGCAGATTTTTAAAGAGAGGGAAAAAAATGTGGCACAGCTTTTGCTTGCCATACTGGGGGTTATATGTGCCAAATGAAATAAAGGAGTAATTTCCTGTTAACTTCCCCGAGTCTGACATAAAGGTTAGGTTCAAGTATTCATTAGGAGACGTTTTTGCATTTTGTTCCATTGCCAAGCTTCAGCAACCATCTGCCATGTGAAACAATTAAGAATTTACAGTGTCATGCTATAATGAAGATTAATTTAGTATTATCACGTTGCACATATTGTTGCCTTTTTAAAATCATGCCAGTTTTTTGTTAACAGGGATACTACTACTGTTCTTCTGTCAGCAGTCTAATAGTAGTGTTAATATGACTGTTAATTATTTTGAATATCCCCTCTCCCCAGTGATCAAGAGAGCAAATTATCCCCTGTGTTACATGAAGAACGCTGTAACTTTAAGACATCAAGGAGACCTGAGCTAATAAGACATAACAAGACGTTGAGTACCATTGCATTATATTCCACTTCTTCAAAATTTTGATGTCTCAGTTAGTACATAATAACAGGAAATGTTGTTTTATGCAATCTTAGGCCATTAATTGCTCAAAATGCTACTCAGGTTGCCAAAGAAGAAGTGTAATGTTGATGGAGTGGGGAAGGGGACAACACCCACTGTGAAATGTCAAGCTTGAAGACTTTCTCAGGCAGGTTGTCCAGTACCATTTCAGAACGAGCCTAAAATATGCCCAACTGACTTTTATGGAACCAGTGAAACCCTTTTGATCACAACTCCGTGGACTTGAAAAGTCCTCGCTACCAATGAACATGGTCTACAATAGGATGTTTATAAATATACCACCTTATGAAATGAATTTTCCCGCCTTCAGTACAAATCATTTTCTTAAGGTGCTTTTCTGCTGAATGCTGTTTCCAAAATCCTAAGAAAACCAACTGGGAGGTTAATGTGGTCAATTTATATAGCTGTGGAAATGTTGCTGGAAAACATTGATAAGATTGTTTGCGTGGGCCAAAAAGACACATCAAAGTCAATGTTCAAAAATTACAAGCTCTCATAAAAAAATGTTGTGCTTTGTTGTCTTTTACCATTACTGTATTGTACAGGATGACAAAATAGGAGGACGTGTACCTACGTGTTCTGTCAAGATAGCACAAGTCTTTGAGTTCTGCCGTCGCTGCTTTTCTCTTGTTTCTGTCGTGTAAATTTCTTAACTCAATGGAGTTCTGGGTTTATGTTCTTACATGTTGGAATGCTTCATTATCGACTGTTTCCCACACTATAGACTCCTAGTGGTAAACCTTAATGTGAGAAACAAAATAGCCACATTTTCAGGCCCTTTCTAGAAAAAATAAAACGTGCTCAATTTGTTCTTTTACTCGAATAAGCTAGTCGGCCATTTGTTGCCATTTGACTTTAAACGTCGGCTAACTTTGTTTAACTGTCATTTGCTAACTGTTAAGTCAGACAGAAAAAAAAACCCAGTAACGGCCATTCTCTGGATGTGACCAAAACTGATTAATGTGTTTGAGCTCATGCCTAACTTCCAAACTCTTAACATCATGCTTTTAGGCTTTGGTCTTTACTTGTTAATTGAAGACCACTATGAACTTGGTCTGTGCTCCTTAACATTGAACTCTGAAAACTTTATTAACCCTAGTGGTAATTCCATTGATACAAGGTTTACAAAGAACTGAAAATATGTCTTGCTAAATGTGATTGCTGTTTATACGCTTTATATTTTGTAAGCTGCTGTAGCTTTACATCCCAGTCCACTTTAAAAATTGCCTTGAGGTCGGATAGAAGGCTGTGGCATGGCAGGACTCCTGGCAACCAGTAGCTTCAGGTTTTTAAATAAATGATTTGTTAAACACCCCCTGCACCTCATAAAACCCCCTCCCCCAAAGGCCTTGCCAGTTTTCAAAGGGCCCACCGAGCTTTGATCTCTGTGCCCTTTGAAATGATCTGAGGGGGGGATGATGGAGACCAGGGATATGGAGAGAGGCACGCAGGTAGGGACAACAAGGAAATGGGGTTTGTCCGTGGGCACTGGAGAGCTACTAAAGTAAACCAAAGAGGTGCATGAAGGCAGCCTGTGGCAAGATTAGCCATATTAACCTCATAAATCAATAAAACACGACAGATGTCTTCCCCTGCAATCTTTTTCCAGAGCACAACTTTCCTTCTCTCCAAGCTGGATGGGACCCAAGAGCTGTAAATCCAGGATTTTGTCAGTTTTTCTCTTTTATTTTGTGTACAGTGAGAGCAAGGCAACACTCCGTGTCTTTTTGTTCGTATTCGTACATTTTTGAATGTCCCCACTTTCATTGAAGGACACAACACTACAGTTTCATGTAAGAGCCTTCCATTCAGTGTGTACCTTTAGATAATTCAGGTAGCAACCAGAGACCAAGTTTGTCAAGGGCCTGGACATGGATCACCCCCAGTCCCCTCCCCAGCTTCAAATGGCAGAGTCTGTCTGATATGTCCAGTTATTGACGCATGTCTGGTCTTTTCCTGGGTATATGGATGAAACCTTCCTTTCGCATATATTACCATATATTGGGCTTGCATTTGCTTTTATTGGCCTGTCCTCTGGGGTTGTTAATAGTCTGCCTGTGATGTACAAGTTTTTCTTTTTCTTCCCTGTTTTTTTAAATCTGTAAAACTCATGAATAATAAAAATAACAGGGTCAGGCAGGAACTGGTGAGGTCATGCGGTAGATTTTTTCCCTTCTTTCCCCTGGATTGAAATAAAGCATACACGGACACACTCTTGCAAAGTAAATACTCCCCGAGTCTCCTGTCCTCTGGTTTAATGAGTCCCAGTAGCGGTGGTTTTATTTTCCCTGCTAATTTGACACGCTTCAGCTGTGTGACTCTCTCTCGAATCTTCAGGCCCAGATATCATGCAGGCACCCTAATGAAAAAATGGCTCCTCTTGTACCCCACCCTAAAAAAAGAAGTTGTCTCCATGTGTTTCTGAGGTGTCTGCTGAAAAACATTAGTTGATTGCTAAAGCGTGTGGGCAACAACTTGCAGAAACTTGCTGGTTGGAAATGCAAAAAGCTGTCCTTCTGGGTGTTGAAAAGTGATTTGGAGTTGATTTGAGAGCTCACTTTTGATGTAAAGTAAAAGCAGGAAACTGTTCAGCAAAACAGTCCATTTATTTGAAGTAATGTAAGAATGCTCTTTACAGTTTGGACTTTACTTAAAGTCAGATGCTAAGAGTATCACCCAAGGTGAAACATTTCTACCTAGAATGTTGGCTGTTCTTTTTATTGCAGTATTCCAGTATTTGTTATCTACTGGACAGCCCTTCACTATTCTGAGTGATGCTGCTAACCAGATCCATAGGGCCTACATGGCTGGATGATGGCAGTGAAGGCTGTAGGGTCAACACGTGACCTGCAATGTGTCTGTCATGATCTGTCCTCTGTCTTGGCTCAAAATAAACTTACGTTTAGCTTTAGTTAAAATGTACTTTGTCCCAAATGTATAGAATTTTTTCTTCTTTGTTTTCAACTCTACTTACTGGACCAGTATACATGAATTGAACAGTCTTCTGGTGTGTGTCCAACAAACCCACGCTTTCCTTGCCGGACAGGACTAACCATTGTGCTGGTAGTTACTAGTGTTTCATATACTGAGCATTACAGGTCTTGAGTTTGCCTCTGAAGCAGCTGTGTGCATTGAAGTAGTAGTAACAGTCCACCCAGCAGCTGTAGTTGACAGGGAGCAGAGCGATGCCACTCCACACCTGAACCTGGCATACATTCAGAAATAGATTTGGATTCATTCTATTATTCAGCATGTGTTTTTCTCAAAGTGATGTGCAACTCAGAAGAATCAAAAGTACATTAACAGATTAAGAGTTTCAGATGGTTTTCTATGTTAGATTCAAGAGCAAGCTGTTGATGACCAGTTAAGGGCAAATCTTTATTTTCCACTCTGGAAATTCTTACCTCCCTTTCTATGTTAGCAGAGTACTTAAAGTTCTAATTAAAGCAAAGCTAACCCGTGTCATTGGCCTTTGCTGACTGTTAAAGAAGTTCCGTCAAAAACAGGATCCATGTACTCCTCCTTATCTGTTTCTCACATCTGTGATTCTAAGTGATATGGAAAATGCACCATAGTGCTAGGAAAAAAATCTGACATCTTTGCCCAAACCACTTTTTCCCTGTCATAATAATGGCTCTCAAGCTGATTATCACTAGCATGTTAATGTTGTCTATTTAAATTACACGGCAAGCACAAATTCATTTTACACTATAGGTTTTGAATTTCAGTTCCCTGTCTCCCAAATGTTGTTTGGTTGGGTTTAGTTGTATTAAATCTGCTGTGATTAATTAAATTAAAATTTTTGGTAACATGTATCTCTATTTAAAAAGCATCAGTAAGCACAGATTTCCTTTTCCATGTTTAAAGTCATTCCCTGTTATTGGGGAGTTGAGCATTAGTTAGAGTCAGCAATTTTGTGTGCTGCAATCTCATTACATTTGCAGGGGAAGGCTCCAGAACAACAAAAAAGAAAAAAAAAATTAATTGGAAGCATGCAATAGTTAGGATGGGATCCGGGTACAAGCGCAATAAATCACAGCCTTGGGTGACAGCTTTATGCTCCTGGAGAGGGATAAGTGGTTAACTTTAATGAGAGGAGATAGAAATGTTGAGTTACTTTTCCACCCCCTTGTCTCCTGGCCTCACGCATAAAGCACACCCCCCCCCCCTTCAGACACAAACACCACACACACACACACACACACACACACACAAACCGATACACACCTCCCCCAGTCTGCAGACTCATGTGCTGCTGGACTTTTTAGACACCATGTGATATATAGAATTAATTTTGTTGCTGTAATTCATGTGTTTCATGCATTTAATGTCTAGTGGGACAAACCACTGTGTAAAATTGTTAATTTTCTGTGCAGAAGATTCAAGACCCCATCCTTGCTTACCTTCCCCTCCCCCCAGTGTCCCGCCACTTTTCCATTACCCCCCCCCCCCACCCCCCTTGCTCCCCCTGTTACCCACACCTAATTTTCCTGGATTGTCCTAGTTAATTTGGTTAAAAGAAATCGCACTTGGGTGATATTTCATAGTGTGGCAGTTTTTGTGATCACTAAGTCAATCCCACCCCCCGAGGAACAGGCTCTTTCTGTAAAGAGGACACATTTGATGTCAGTGGCCTGTGTGCCACACTCCAGGCCAAAGCTCACACCAGTCCTGTCTCTGTCTTTTTTCTCCTTGCGTGCTGGGAGGGTTATAATCTTGTTGCAGTATCGTTGTATTCTTCCTTTTTGGTTGTTGTTAACTAGAATGCCTAACAGAATAGTGTACCTGTGATTTTTTTGTGTCTCAGTTTACCCATGCCCTATTTGACCCTATATGTGTAATTTGGGGGACAGGGGGTGGTGGTTTGATGACTTTGAGACAAAGCACTGACAGCCCAGGAGAGTACCGAGGGCTTCAAGAGTAAGGGTGGGGTGTGTGTGTGTGTGTGTGTGTGTGTGTGTGTGTGTGTGTGTGTGTGCGTGTGCACATGTGCTTGAGTAGAGGGAAATTTGGGAAAGGGAGATCCTCATACCAGCCAGGTTATTGCACCTTGGGACTTAGTGCTGTGGTAGCATTTTAAAAATGTTTTAATACATACACTACCATTTATTTACACTGCATTACTCTTCACATTTGAGGAGAAATTTAAAGTTAGCACATATAAATTTGGTGATTAGAAGACATTAGATGTTTCTATTACCCAGCAATAACTTTTTCACCAATTAGTTGTGAAAACAGTTTGCTTTAACAATCACTCAAGAAACAAATTCACTTTCAGCACCAACAAATCATTTTTTGCATTATCTGACAAGAAGAAAGAGGAGAAGAGATGGGCGCATGTACGTTTTCAGTGCTTACTCCGCTTACTTCAATCTGTCTCAGCAGGTCTGGTTAGGCTTTAGGTTTGAAGAGATATGAGGGTTGAGGCATTGTGACATCCCTTGTGACGCCCGGGTTCTGCAGACTGCTCAAAAATGAGCGGCTTAGACCAGCAAGAAAACCAGAAAAAACACACACACCAAGAACATTCCCCCCACGGCTTTGAGCACAGCTTTAGATTAAAATTGGATCAGTCACCTAAGGTCTGCGCAAATTGTATTTGTGCAGAACCAGGGAGGCTGGGGAATGAGGGGGGACACACCGTTTGCAGTGTTTGTCTGTCTGTGTTATTGAAAACATTATTCCAGCCTGCGATCTGAAGGTGAGTTGGGATTTTTGATTGGAGAATTTGCTGGCCTGTGAGACATTGTCTTGGGGAGGGAGGTGTTTCAAGCTCAGGTCTTTGGGAGACCTGTTTGGGCCGATGCTTGAAAACTGTGACAAGCCCCTTGCTTCTGTAGAGCGCGCATGACCTTTTGACCTGTGCAGTTGAAAGAGAGGTCACCACCCAGTTTCCTGGCCTACTGAATGGCTTTTGCTTTCGCCAGCAAAATGAAAGTACAAGCACCATGTGATAGGCGTGGAGGCTCACGATCTAAAATTCATGTGGGGGCATCCATTTTTCTGGTCTGGCTTTTCTGTACCCTTCATCCTGAGCCTTAGGCAGTGAAGTGAAGTTTAAATGAGGGGTAAAAACCTTTGACCCGTCGCTCCTTCATTGCTTTCCCACTACTCCCACTTTCACAAAGGAGAGAGCTCTGTCACTCAGAGAAATCCCCTTCTTGCACTCCTGTTGGAACTCCTGTATATCCAGCTCCCTAACAGATTGCAAATACTCTACAAGCCTGGAATTTTACCTCATTCTGAACAGCTGAAAATGTTCTTTGGTTTCTTACAGATTCCAGGGTAGAAATAGTGTACTTTTCCACAGACTAAAGGAAGTTTGCAGGCTTTGTTCAGGGGTCCTTTCAAATAAATAATAAATTTGTATTGGTTACCTGAGTTGCTATGGTGCTACAGCTTTACACAGCTGACAGATGTCGATAGGTCACATGAGAAAGACCTGTACTATTTTAACATGCTTTGCATGGGAAGAGCATGATTTAATTAAAAAAAGCTTGTATTACCGTTCTCATTAAGTTAACCCAGCCGGGTGGTCTACTTTTTACCGACTCCTGCTGTCCACTTATTCAGCTTTGCGAGAGAAATTCCCATTTTGCATTTTGGTGTCACAGAATTTTAACCTTGTGTAGAAGTTTAGCTAAACAAAATCCCAGCAGCCTCAGCTGCTTCCCCTCACCTGTTTGTTGTAACACGACATTCAGCAGTTTTGTCCGTTACTATTCAGTTTATGGAAGGCAGCCTTATCACCCTGGCCACCAGGATTCTGAAGCCCATCACAACTCAGGAGGTTTCTCCTGTGTCAGGTCTCCGTTTGATTCTGTTTCGCAGTAATGAATTGCTGTTTTTTGTTTGGCGATCAGCGTTTTTGTTCTGTAGTTAATCTTGGAGGCTGTGGTGAGCACTGTCACCGCTCTCATTCGTCACCATGTTCTTGGGCTCAGTTATTAAGGGGGAACCAGTGAGGATTCACACAAGCCCCTTTCCCTCCCACTGATGAATAGCGTGGGGGGAGGGTGGTGCGTTTTGGCGCATTTACAAGCAGCCCAGTGAGGAGAGAGCTCTATTTTACCTGCCCTGTGGGTCGGGTGAGGAGGGCTGTTAGTGGGACATGGCAGGTTTTCTAAATGGACTGTCGCATTCACAGAGATAATGTGGAGCATGTACCAAGAGTTACTACAGAGAGTCCATTTTCCCACAGTGCCTTTCTGCCCCTCTTTCCCACCATGAAGTTGTTGCTGTTCTTCTCTTATAGCATCAGTGTTCCGCTATTACTCAGTTATTAGTCCTCAATTTCTTCCCATTCCACTCCTGTCTTACTGCTATGTCTTCTTTTCTTACGTTTTTTAGTGTTGGCTCTATTCTTTCTCTTGATCCCAAATTTTTACTACAGCTTTATTTTCCTCCTAGTGTAGTAGTCCATCATTATTCTAGCTAGTTGCTTTATTCTTTCCATCTTGTTCCTCTGATCATATATACCTCTGGTCTTGTTACTGTCATTCTTTTTTCCTCACATCATTACTCTGCCTTTACTACACTTCCCTCTTGTTACTCTGCTCCTCTTTCCTCACTGTAGCTCTGTTCTTCTTTTACTCTGAGTTCTATGCATCTGTGAATGTACAGTTTGGTAATGAAGCCTGTGTGTACAGTTGCCAGATCTGCTGTTCTTCAAAGTGAAGGTGTTCTGGGTTTAGCCCGGCTGCTTTGTGGGGTAACTTCTTTGGTCCAAAAAGACAAAAATGCAAGAGGATGGTCACAACCTTGTTGTTCCCCCTCTGTGTGACTTTGTTTGAAGAGAGGGTAGCCTGGGTGACTGAGAGTGGGTGGGCACACGTTATGAGTTGTGTTACCCTGAGGTGCATGGGGGTGGATAATCCCACTGTTACCAGCCCCAGTTCCTGATAAAGCTGCTATCAGGGCTCATCTGGCACAGCAGGACAAGACGTAGTGGGGAGGAAAGGCTACAAGCCCTCCTGGGCCTCCAAACTCACAGGGCGCCCGTCTGTCAAGGCTAAATAACTGTCTGCAACACACTTTCAGCGACAGGATGTCTTGCCAAGTTCTAGCAGGCTGATCCCCAAGATCTACCACAAGTCTTTGAGACATGACTGATTTCTACACAGCAGTCATTATTTTTGCTTTAAATTAGCTGCTGTTACATAGCTGCTATTTTGAAAGGATTGCTGAAATAATTTTGAGGGCTATGAAAAGGTATCAAATTTGACAAACAAAATTGAATAGCATCACTTTGAAAAAGGCATATTATTTATGGCATGGCATTGCCATACAGTATTGATGCTAAGGGAAACATTAGCATGGCTCTGTGATGCCATCTAGAACAAAAAGGTGTCCTTTATAATAGAAAGGTAATTGGGTAATTGACACCAAGGGAGCTGCAGAAAGCGTTTGCTCGGCCTATTCACATCTTGGCTTCATGGCTTAAAAAGTGAATTGTGGTTTACACTTCACCTCCAGGCTGCACTCTTTGGCTGAGGTCACTACAGCTATCAGAGTCAGACCGGTCTCTATGTAAACACAAAGCAAGCTCTGACCTTCAGGCTTGGAAAGGGTAAGCTTTAAGGTGTTAGAGTCCGAGTAAATATTTTCGTTGTGGAATCTTTAAATTGCACGCGTACTTTTGGCACCCAGCAGTAGATATGCTCATGTGTATTTGTTTTTTTTCTTCAACAACATTGTTTTGTGTTAGGATTGTTCGATCAGGAACCCCATTTTCTGAATGTGGTGTGTATATTTGTGTCTACTCACGCCCTACTCGCTGTCTCTCAGATGATTGATTTGGTAGCAAGGACACACCTGAGCACGCTGCTGATATAACAGAGTTTAGCAATGCTGGGCATCCACAACAAACTGCTATGTCTGTACATCTGTAGCACGAGGACTTGTGACCACACGACTGTTATTGGCTATTTGTGTCTACTACAGAGGTTCTAACTGAAGAGTTTATGTAAATTTTTCTGTAAGTATACACTTGCGCTGTTTCACCAGGTCATTTTTTAATAAACTTGGAAAAAGTTTAGATTGAATATGAATCTTTATTCATTCATGAATCTTTATGTGAATTTTGAAACCGAATACATTTGTGTGAGTGCATTTGTGCATCTGTTTTTGTGCAAATGTGTATGCCACTATGTGTGGGTGTGTTCTTTGTTTGTTTGTGCTACTGGCCTACCTGATCCTCTGGACTTTATCAGTCCTCTGTTGTTCTTGGCCCCCTGTCAATGTAAACTAAAAAAATTCAGAGTTTCACTGTTCAAGGCACTTTGCTGTCCTCGTTGGGGGTGGTGAGGGTATTGTAGGAGAGGGACAGGGTGTGTGTGTTGTGTGGGCATGCCTGGAAGGGAACTACCTTTTCTTTGAATCAGGAAGCTGTAAATCATGTGGACCTTCCTGTGGGGGCCCATGGGAAACTGTCTCTGAGCTCTCCGACTTTCACAGATGAAGAGACCAGGTGGGTGAGCAGATTGAGACCTGTGGGTCTGTGTAATTCTGTATATGGAAGAAAGTGCAGAAAAGAGTGTTCGGTTACCCATCCAACCAATGTGGCAAACAATGTTCATGCAAATATCAGGGTAAAAATTTTTAAAGTAGCCTGTGCACAGCTTCTGTTTTGCTTAAAGTTGGCAAAATTCACATCAATTTTCTTTCAATGTGCAGAAAAGTTGCAAAGTGATGGTCATTCATAATTATGTATTTAATAGAAGATCCAGTGTTTAACTCCTATCCTCATAAATTAGCCCTCCACGTGACTTGAAGCTCTAACTTTCAATTCATAAGTGCAGGACTAAAGGCTATATAACCTGCAGAGTTCATCTGTTGGGTCACACCAGCCATTAAAAATTAATTTGGAAATGATGCTCAGTGTTTGGATGTTAGGTTGTGTGGTACAAATGGTCTGCTCTGGGATCATCTGTCACAGTGATGTTTGACAGGCAGCATCCCTACCAGTTTGGATAAATGTTCTCAGGAGCAAACTGGTAATGCAGTATTCTTAGCACAGCTGACCGTATTCTGTAGCACTACCTTCACCTTCCTGTTTCTCTTTGTCTGACTTCTTGTTTTGCTCTGGCACCGAAAGATTTATCTCACAAGGAACAATAAAACATGGGTTTGAGAGAGGAGTTGACTGGATTGTTTGATGCTAGAGGAAGGTTTTGGTAAAAATAATTTTAATAGAAGTGACATTTAAAGAACAAAAACAAGGATCTCCAGGTAATGGCTGGAAGTTTCACTGATGCTGCTGTGATCTTGTCTGCAGACCTTGAGGGACGTGTCAGAGACAGAGGGGCCTGGAGATCCTTTCTGCTGACTGCCATTAAATAGTGAAAGCCAGCTGAAATGTGAACACGTTTTTAACTGAGAATTAAATTCAAGAAACTTGAATTAAACTTATTTTCTTAGTGGATAAGTTTATCGGGATTCTCCTGAGTTGGAATAATATACTTCGTCCCATTGATACAGTAGGAAGATAAGGCACTGAGTTCTCAATTTGCAATCCTGTGGACACAAGGGATTTAACTACCATGTCAGCTTGCACCAGAGACAGAGATTCCAGTAATGTGGCCAGTACACTGCAGACATTAGAGAAAATGGGAAGTACTGACAGAAAATGATGCAGACCCCTGAAGGTCAGCTGTAATTTAAGTTTTGTCAGACAAAGAGATATGTATAGAGACTTCTTAAGAACTTTTTCCATGTCAATATTTTATTTTTTGTCTCCAGCTCATGCCTTCCACTTATAGTAGGGGTTTTGAGATTAAACATTAACTCAAATGATAGATGGCTAATACAACAAGCCTCAAGGTCTGTAATAATCCACCCTTTTTGTATATGTTATCTATGGATTGCACTTCTGGGCTGACAAGCTGGACAACTCAAGTTCCAACACATTATTGTACAGTTGATGTAGTTCCATTAAAATATTCAAGTGTAGTATAAACAGATATAAATTATGACTTTTGCATCTCACAAGGGAAAAAAATGTAATATTCAATTAAATACTGTAATTCAATTGCTAAGAGTCTCTGTCAGGTTGCCACTCTGCTATTGCTGCTCTGCTTCCATCTGTTTTATTGCTGGTGCATTTGAGTAGATGCACAGCAGGCTAAATCCTGACCTTTTAAAAAGGGAATAAATTATTCAGGTGCAAAACTATTAAACTGGTGTATTAATCTGAGTCTGAGCGGGGCTCTAATTTTCTGATTTGAAGTCTCCCTGTGCGGTGACTTGGAAGGAATGGGACCGTATATCTCCATCTGAAAACTTAATCCTGTAATGGAGGGATCTGCCAAATGCAGTGGCCTTATATCGGCTGTCAGAGCAGTTTTCAAATTGACTGCCCTTCTTCAGCTGCCTGTGCGGTCCAGAGAGGGTAAACTGGAAAAGGTCACTTAAGCCATTCGCGATTAATTGGTAATAGCCAAGTCATTGTTAGGCCTTCTCCTGGAAGCAGTGTGGCAGCTTGCAAGCGTAAGTAATGGGTCCGTACTAATTAGCTTCTGAGGGCTTCCTGATGTAGTGCAGCTCTGAATTACTTCTACTGTCATACTTCCACCAAATTTGGTTGTTTTGTGTCATAAACAATTCCTTTGTGCCAAGTAAGTTCCAGGTGAGTGGGATTCATCCTTTTGTTTCAAACTGTTATGATGAACTAGTTTGCTGTTTAAATTCATCTTTGAGTTTCAGGCTAAACATGTAAGGAGAAATGGTAGGGAAAAGATAAAGCAGATCCTTTGGGACCTTAAGAGGTCTTTGTGCATTGATGGAGGACTGCGGGAGGACCTCCATACTGCGTTTTTTTGCAACACTGGCAGGTACCAGTGGGTGCCGAGGAGTCTCCGTATTTGTTAAGCCGTCCTCTGGAATTATCCAAGTGAATTATAGATTTTGGTACCCTTCTTCAGAGGCTTCTGTGTTTAGAAAAGGCTTTTTTAAACAGTTTCATTTTGTTCAAAAGAAATTTTGGGTTTTTATGAAGAAAGTTCAGGTTTTCATATAGATGGAAATCTCTTTTCCCCTTGCCTCTGTGGGGTCAACAATGAATTTAGGAAGTTATTGGCTTGTAACATTTTAAAGGCAATAAGTGTCTGCAGTGAATGTGATTGGAAACAGACTTATACAGGTAAGAGCAAGACACTGTAGTGCCCCCCCACCAAGTGCAGTACTTGGGCAACTTAAGGAGAAATTTATTGGAATTGAAGTTTGTTCTTCTTGGCAGTCTATGCCAGTAGCATGTCACTCAGGCTCTAGGGAGGAGAAAATGGCTGGCCTTGATGGCAGGGTTCCTCAACGAGGTGAAGCTGATGCAAGCTGTATTAAGCCAACACTTCTCAGACTATTCCTGGTGGCTCATCACAACTGGCTATAATTTAGCTATCCATATGGTACAACTGCTGGAAATCTCAGTTGCTAGACCAGAATATTGTAATGTTACCTTGAAAAACAGATTTGTTCTACTTTGACATTTAAGCCTTTCTGGCAGAGAATGTCAGAAAAATGAGCGGAATGGCAAATGATATGTAGGAGTAATGCACTGAGTTTGAAACCAAATGGTTGTGCGTTCCATCCCTGGACAGAATCCACTGTTGTACCCTGCAGCAACTGGAGACAGTTTTACCCAAATTTCTTCCAGCTGCATGGATATTTCTGTGGCTGAAACCATAAAATAATATGCTCTCAGAGACCCTTGGACTATCAGCATCTGCACCCATAAATAATGCCAAAAAAATGGAACAGTTTTTTAAAGGTGTAAGTCAAGTATGACTGTGGCCAGAGTACATGGGGTCAAGTAGATAGTTTTTAATAAATGGTTCCTGTGACAGAACCCTTCATCCTTTATGTCCTTTCAGATCCATGAACAAGCAGGTCTGTCTGTCCTATGAGGGTTGCTGTGACAGGCTTTCCTTAATCTTTCCAAAGAAAGACAGCAGACTTGAGGTCAAGAGTGGGGGGGGGGTTGCCGATGACAGATCGCTGTAAGTGCTTCATGGGTCAGAGATCACCCACGCTGACAAGGGGCCTGCTCTGATAGTGTGGTCTCAGATAAAGCAGGAGGACAGATTGGGGGTGCAGGTAGAGGCTCATTGTAGATAATCCACTGGCATCAGAAGGCAAGTGAGGCTACAAGGTGCGGGTGGGATATTAATCAAAGCTAATAGATTAAACTACCCTACATCAGTGTTTTTCTCAAAATCCTTGAAAGTCTTGTGCGGTGATAAAGATGGAAGACCACACATCACATCTGCTCCTTTCTGTATACCCTGCTGCTAAATTTCATACAAGTACCGCCTCTTATATGTGGAGTGTTATTGAAAGACAACTTGCTGCCCTCTGGTTCTTTCCATCTTCCACACTGAGTCTGCTGTTGGAGCTGAACACATACAAATGCCAGCAAATTGCCTTTTTCGGCCTTATGCAAATTGGCCTTATGCAATCATGACAACAGTGAAACTTCATATGTGACAGTCTGGAGCACATATACATGGACAGGAGATTTGACATGGGCCAAGGACACTCTATGTATGTGGCATAGATTACATTATCCACAAAGCTCCACTGTCTGAATTCCTGCTTTGTACTACTGAAAATGACTCGTGCAGCTTTACACCACCACCATGCTGACCATCATATCTGTTAACTTTTAAACATGTATTTGCTTATTTGTGTTGTTTGTTACATTCTACAAAGAAATGCATCTCTGCTCACTGAGAAGGTCCTAGTTCCCTCTATTGGCTAGAATTTGACATTACAAGCCATGCTACTGGGAAAAACAAGGTTCATTTATTCATTCTGCAGTTAGCTAATTCATAATGTGTCTGATATTTATGTAGGGTTGTACTGGTGTGTATTTGAAGGAACTCTCTATTATTTTACCTTTCATTTTTGCTTAACATTTACTTTTACTGTGAGTCACAGTAATGTCTTTTAAAGGTATGCTGGACATACTCCATTACGTTGCTCATTTTCTGTAAAAAAAATGTACCAGCAACCATCAGAGTCCAGTTTAAAGAGTACTTCCTTCTAAGGAAGTCATCAGTGCTTTTCCCTGAAAATATCAGTTTCTTAAATCTGGATACTTACTCTGAATAAATCTGTGGTTCAGTGAAAGAGTATTTGGTGTCAATTGCTCATGGTTGTTTTATTGAAAATTCACAGCACCCCATTGTTCTCGTTTTCCAATTTTTAAACGGTGTCTGCTAAAGGTGCCTTGTGTGTGAATACCCGCAATTCCTAACAGAAATTGAGAATGTGGGTCTGACTCCATTAGCAGTCAATCTCTGCTATTATAAGCAGAGGTATAAGAGCCATATATACTTCATTAATTTTTGACCTCAGTGCTGCCCCACAGGTCCACTTCAGTTGTAAAGCAGGACTTCTGTGGTCCTCATGTTCCACTGGTTGTAGTTTTTTTTTCCCTTCACAGCGATTCTGCTGGAAGTAAATATTGTCGTATGCATTTTTTTGAAAGGGGACCTTTTGAAGAGAGGTGGTGGACCTAAATAGCTTTGCTTTGAATTAGCCGTACTATGATCTGTATATCTCTGAATGTTTTTAAAAATGTATGACTGAGTTCCTGCTCTGTATTGCTAGTTGATCATATGATCAAAGCATTTGAGTTTATTAACTCGATACTTCTGTGTGTGTATATGGTGTTAGCTTGGAGTGGGGGGTGTGAGTTGGCTAATTGCGAAGCCTCTCTGACCCACCTTGTGGTGTGTTGACCTTGCAGGTATCTCCTGTAGGTATGATCCGAGGAGGTCCCTGGAGAGTACGTTAGGTTTCTGAAATCAAGCCCTGACCCCAGTTGGAAGAGCAGCCCCCGGTGCCAATATGGCTCTGACTGACAAACATAAAGTGAAGAGGCAACGGCTGGACAGGATCTGTGAAGGTTAGCACTCTCCTTTCTTTTCTACCCCTTCTTCCTACATTTGAAAATGACTTCATTGGTACTTTTCCCATTTCACATAGCAGCCATTTAGACAACTAGATATCAAAACTGACTGAGGTTGAAGAGCACAAGTTGAGATCCTCAGCTGCTGTGATACCTAATGCCTAGCGCTGAGACATAAACCTGTTTTCATTTGTAAGGCAATATAATTTGGAAATGGTTCTGGAGCAAGTTAGAAGGTCGTGGTCTCTGTGTTTGTCAGGTTAAGGAACAAAGTATAAAATTATTGATGACAAATAACCACATTTTGCAAATACACTTGCACATATCCCAAGCTTATGTAAGTGTTTTGCATATTCAATGGAAATGGAGTTGATAATTGGCTGTGTAACTTTGTGGATAAGGATCTGGACCCATAACTGAAAGATTGCTGTTGGATTTTCCAGAAGCAGCTCTGCAGTGATAACATTGAACAAGGAATTTAACCTAAATTTCACCTGAATTTCTTCAACAAATGGACAGCTGCACAAGTGGCTAAAGTATAAGGGATGATAAGCTGTGTCAAGCTTGTGAGCAACAAAATAATATAAGGTGGTTAGTGTGGGCACCTTGAGAGATGGAAGGAAAGAAGTGCCTAAGGGCTTGTTAGAGTGAAATTAAGACAGAGCTTGCCAGTGCTTCTGGGCCTTTGATACAGAGACGTGTAAATCGTGTGCACTGACCCATGGGGCCTCTCAAGGAACCCCCCCAGCTGCTAATGCTTATGGAAGGGCTGAGGAGGGGTGGTATAAGGGGGCAGATGCTGTTGCCTGCCCGTAGGCCTTCTGTTGCTCAGGGTGTATCTTCATTGGACAAGGCACTCCCTTTTTGCCACACCCATGAACAAAATATCAGGCACCGTGAGTGCAGATAGTCACCGCTATGGCTAACAGGAAGCAAATGCAGGTTTTGGTATGTTTGCAAATTGGGTTCACGTTGGGGCCATGTGAGGAGCCTCTTGTTGGAGGATGAACAGAAATTAGCTCAGCCAGTGATTCTTGGCTGGGACACAGCCTCTGTAATGATGTAGTTCTGTGAAGAACTTCCGATGGGTGAGAGGTTCTATCTGTTGGGTATTTTTTTAGATGAGGTGGAACTATGCATCTTCTACTGGATGTAAGAATATGGGCTATGAAAACAATTGATTTTTGTTTCTGTACTGTATTGAGTATGTTGTTGCTCTCTGGTGATTCCACTTTCATGCTACCACTAACAGAGAAACTGCCACCTACTGGCTTGCCTGCTAATCAGATTTGGCCTTCATCACTTGCCCTGCCCCCTCAACATCCAAGCACACCCACTCACCAGTACCTTAATGGCATTTGGTACTTGAATGACAGGAAGAATCAGGTTGTGCTGCTACTCCAATCTAAAAGTTGGTGGGCAGATAGCAGAAACTGTTTGCAGGCCCAAATTTGGACAAATGAGGTAGGTGTGGCAGCAGCTCAAACGTGATATTTCCAGGGACATTTTTTTTTAGAAGACAAAAGAAGTGTCTGCTAACCCTACCCTGACCCTTATGATGTGTTAGTAGCCCTCCTCCCTCATCTCAAAGTCTCCCAGCCCATTTAAAGGTCCATTTCCTCACCCACATCATGGCTGAGAAACCCATGAGAGAGCAAAGCTCTCCTGGGACATTTGAATGCTGCATCTGGGTAAATTCTGCAAACTTGCAAAAGATTGTCCAGCTCTCACCCCAACCTATGTAAATATAGGACAATATAGTAAGTTTATGCTGTCCGAATATTTTGTTTGGTTGTGATTACATGGTACAGAAAAATCCAATAAGGCCACATTTTCCAGTTTTATGACCGTAATGATGGTCTGGTCAGTTTATTCTAGTGTCAACAATATCTTGCAACAATAGAAGCTATTCGACAGCAGGGTGTAGCCCTTCGTATCAGTAATATAGGAATAAACCGTGCTCGTGTTCTAGCAGTGTGCACTAAAACACAAAATTGACTAGTCAGAGGCTGGTATTTTGCTCAAACATCATGCTCATCACTTTCATTGTTCTGTTAGTCAAAACTGAGGTAGAAAAGTAAAATAACTGTTTCATCTATGCTAAAGAAGTAGAACACATCTGTTGGCTTAGCAGGGCAACATACTGGTTAGAGACACCACCTTAGGATCTGAATGACCCTAATGTTGTGCCCTTTAGTAAGGTATTGTAAAATTGCTCCAGCAAAATTACCTAGCTGTGTAAAAGGGCAAATTATTGTAAGTAGTTACACTTTAAGTCACTTTGCAAAAAAGTGACGGCTAAAAAAATTTAAATGACTGTTTGGTCAGAAGGTAAATCCTGCCAATGACCACCAGTGCAACCTTTAAAACCATGTGTTTTTTCTTGTCTTTCCGTCCAATTTTTTTTTTTTTTGCAGATGTACATCATCTGTATTGAATTTTTTCTATGTAATTTAAATAACTGCACCAAGAAACTCTAAGAAAAAAACAACCCCTCATAAATCTAGCCATACACCCATCAATTGTTTTCAGTTTTTGCCATGAAATTACGCAGCAATCTAACTAGCCATGATTCAAAGAAGCAATGTATTCCTGTGTCCATGGAAACCCAGTAGCTAGATGACAAGCTTCATTAAATCTTTAAACTAGATATGTATTTTACATCATTTGAGGCTGCTTGCACCAGGGGCACTAGGTTTGACTGTTTTATTAAGGGGTGTTAGATTAATCAAAGGAGCCCTGGTTGGCTTGTTGTTCCAATTTTTTGTTTTTGCAGGGGGGGAATCTATTTTCGAGTTTTATGGTAGTCTCCTGCTAAACATGTAAGGGGTTACAAATTTTTGTTGACAAGATCCAGAATGATCTTCCATTCCCTTTCACAGAGTGCCCCTGATCCTAATTAAGACGGACCGACTGTCAAGACAGCCAGGCCAAGGAAAGAGTGAGCGCTGAAATCTTAACATCCAGCAGCACAAATGTCTCTGCAAGCCGACACTCTGAACCTCTTTATTCACGATCAAAAGCTAGGTCGAATCCTACTCAGCAAACAGGTTTCGTTTAATTGTGACTTGTTTGTCTTTCCTCTAGGAATGTTGGCACACAGTCATTATGTGTGCATAGATGAAAAGACAGGGTTTTTTTTCCCCAGGATTTGTGACACTACAGTGCTAAGTGCCACTTAGCACATGCACTCCATGTGGAGGTGTGAGTGAATGAGTCCATGAGCCCCATTAACCTCTGTGCTGAGGAAGAAAGACACCTCTGCTTCGCTACTATCATTCTGCCACTGTAGAGGAAGGAGATGAGGTCAGGGTAGGGGTTAGAAAGGCTGCCTCTAGAACTCAGAGATCACGTACCAGGGACAGGGAAGGAATTCGAAATACTTTGAAGAGTAAGTTAGTGGTAAAAGCCTGTTTTTTTGGTTGTAATCCCCTGTAATGGACAGTCATTCCATCCCAACTAATCCCACCTCACACCTTATGCTTCCAGGATAGACTCCAGACCACCATAACCCTGAAAGCTGTTATAGATGAATTATGGATGAATTAATAGATGGATGGATGAATGGATGGATAGATATAAATGCAGGATTTCCTCAGATGCAGATTATGTGTGCTTAGTTTGGAAACATTCAGTCTTCTAGCATGAACAAGTTTATCCTCCCTTTTCATTGGTCAGGTTCCTGACTGATCTAGCCTGGTTTGTCATTGCTGGGGCCTGGTCCTGATTTTTCCCTGTTGATCTTTTAACCTTTTGGCAGTGGCTTTCTGTAAGCCACAAGGCCTTTATTTCTCCAGATTGTATGACAGGGCTGATTTCCCACTCTTCTGTCTCCCCCATCTGTAGCCCTGCATGTGTCATGAGCCGACTGAGGGACCAAGTCTGTGCCAATACTTTATGTTGTCCCTGTTTACAGTTACCTAGCTGGCCTCACCTGACAGTTCCTGCAATCACCCCTGTAGAGGATACAGGTGTGACTGACTGCATGGAAGGTCAAAACCAAATCCATGTGATCTTTTCTCCATTTAATCTGTACTGCACATTCTCACAGTCTCTATCGTGTCTTTGCCTCTAGGAGCCCCTGCAGCATTTGGCACTCGTTGCTCGTTCTGGAGGAATGAAGCAACTATGGCCAGAGGCCCTGGAGTGATGGTAGACTGTTGAGAACTGATCAGAGATCAGCACTGCTGCGTGAAGGATATGGGAATAGAGTGGTCTGGAATGCACCCCAGAAATAATAAAATAGTAAGGGATTATCCCTGTAATTGACTAGTATGTTGAAGTTCTTTGTCACTTGAATTTATTAAGTTCTGTGAAAATTTAATAGCAACATAGTTCCCTGCTTGACACTATCTAAAATACACTATGCTCTCTCTTCCGAGGCCTTTGCCAAGGTCCACCAATAACATTCCAAATGCAATGCTGAAATAAGATTAATATATCTGAACTGTTCACACTGGATCCTGGTTGAATGCCAACCATTACGCATATGTACTATCCAACAAACATCTTCTTCAGACTTAGAGGGTGTAGGTGCACATGCCCCCATGTTTATTTATAGCTGTGGCCTAAATTACTTCACCAACCATTTAAGATTGAACTCAGCTCATTTTTTTTTACTTAATATTTTGTTTTTTTTTTAAAGCAAATCACTCTCAACAGTGTTAGTTTTTTATACTAAATTGCTTAAAATGATTTATCTATTAATGCCGTTAGATCATTTTTATTATATCAGTTCAGGGTAAGTACCTTGACTAAGGGTGCTGCAGCAGGTGCAGGAATGGAACCTGGATTTTTGAGTGCAAGGCAATGGCCCTTAACCACTACTCCACCTGTTGGTTTCCAAAAAATAATATTGAGCATGTTCTGCTAATTACCAGGTCTCCCTGGTGTTAAATTCTGGAATCAGTATTTGCTCGACATGATCTGGAAATATGGGCACGTAGTTAAAACTAGAAGACAGAATCATCTGATGTTTCATCGCTTCAGCTACAGCTTACCTAGCAGTAGCCTGGCCTGAAATGCATTATTAATGTTTTGTCAGGAAGCAAGGCTATGAATGGCATTTAATGGTGGGGGCTTATTAAAAATAGTTATCAGTGACGGTTGCCTTGGAGAGATGCGACACTCTGATTAATAGTCCATTCTGCAGCTGACAAACACACAGGCGGAGTAACATAGCCTGGAAGGCCAGTCAAATAATCAGCCTGTTAAATGTGCAGCTTGCTGCATCTCCATAAGAAAGGCAAATGCTGAAATAAATCTGTCTTTTCCTCTTATTTATTTAACTGTGATTTTACTCCACTGTTTGCAGATATAATCTTTTATTGCACACTGGTTCTGAGCATTTCATAAATATACTCCATGACTCCCAGTGATGCATCCAGGGAAGAGCAAAAGCTGTACTGTAAAAAAGAAGTTCACAGAGGTGTTACAGGTGTTCTGCTGTTATTCCTGAGACCAGGTGGAGTTTCTGAAAGCAGGATGGAGGCGTCTGCCTTGGAGGGAAATTCTCACAGAAGAAAGTGAAATACGTTGGGTTTGAAGGCTGCTGTGTTTGGATCAGTTTATATTTCAGGCAGTTGGTGCTTTTGAAGTCTTCCTCTGTATGCTAGAGGCACATTGAGGTGCTGGGATTCGAACTATTACTCTCCTCCTGGCAAAAAGCAGCCAATTTCAGTACAGTCGCTCTCTTTCTGAGTCACAGCGGCAGCTGAGGAAAAAAGGAAGAAACAAGGACAGGTGGGGCAAGCTGGGAGTTGGTTTTCAGGGAGACAAGAGGGTGCAGCCTTCAGGGTCGGGGGTAAAATTGCTGCCTTGTGATACCTTCTACTCATGTAGCATGATCATTCAAAGTGCCCCCACTTCTTGTAAGGTCAAAAAGCAAAAGAAATGTGCTCTGTTATCTGCTGATCTGAAATGAAGCTGTCACATTTGGAAGATAGATGAAACCATGCTGACTTGTAGGTTTTACATCATGACAGAAGTTCATAAAGAAAACAGGCAAAAACCACCAACTGACAGGTATCTGGCCTTTAAATGTTTTCAGATGCTGGCTCCTGCACCACCCCCCAGCTTTGGTTGCGTTTGCATCAGTAGGACCTCACTCATGATCTCTGGACATGCAGCCACCCGCATAAGCTTATGTTTAGTGGCCCCACCCAAGCAACTTACTGCTGATGCGCGGTTCCTGCCGTCTACAAGAAGCACTTCCCTACTTACCAACAGGGTCACTGTGAAAACATGCCATGTCAGTGTCATGATAACAAACCCTCAATGTTCATTGAAGTATATTTAGATCCCTTTTCAAACAAAGCTGTTATTTGTTTTGTGTTTTGCCCGTGTTTGCACTGCTCAGCTGTGTCGTTGACTGTTATTGACTGTTTACACCATTAGTTACACAGTGGTGATAAATATCACCCCCTGTGGTTTTGTGGCACAGCGACTGTGTGAGCTTGTTTTACTGGAGATCTATACCTCCGAGGCTTATAAAACTCATTTTTATCACTTCATCTTTGCGTTTTTGTTGTGTATCACACAGGCGTCGGACGTGATGCACGAAAGCGTTGATTTCAGCTGTCTTGATCTGTTCCACGGTTCACCACTTGCAGTTACAAATCGAAGAGAATTTTAAACAAAACAAAATGCCAGGAAGGCAGAAGCTGAATGCTCAGGGTAATCACTCTCCCTGTCAGGAGGCTGCAAAGGCAGCGTTCTTTAAAGTTAAACCACTCAAGCCGTTTCTTTTCTTCTCACACCATCCGCAGACATGCTAAGAGGGGTATCTGGCCAGGGCTGCAATGGTGGACTCCACATCTCAGCAGAGTAAAGAGGGATCTATGATGACAGGGCAACGTGGCCAGCTAGGAGAGACTATTCTCTTTTATTATTTCCACTAAGCAGTGTTATGGCTTTTGCTGTGTTGTTGCAAAAGAGCAGGTGGTGTGGTTGTTAGACCCATTGGCCTTGCAATCAGAAGCCCTGGATTTGAATCCCTCTCCTGCTGTAGTACACTTAGGTACTTATCCTGATTTGATCTCCAAACATGTCAGTTCCAATCTGAATGAGACTCTTGTTCTCCAAAGGACATCCAGGTATTCAGAATGATGCAAAGTTCTTTGTTGGTCTGAGGACGATTTAGCGTAGAACATTTCTACAGGACAACCCACCACACAAACAAATGCAGACTCATAAGCATAGATGTTACATACCTGTCAACTTACTATGTTTTGAAACAATTAGAGACTGCACTAGAAAAACAAAATGAGCTCCTTCACCTGCAGGTGGAGTACAGGGTAGACACCCATCAGGTGCCTGCTGGCTTTAGCCGTATCCGGTGCGATATATTTGGTTCAGGTGATGTCACAGTGGGGACAGAGCTGCTAAGCAGGTTTTATTTGGACTTTAA
This sequence comes from Arapaima gigas, assembly GCA_900497675.1. Classification (NCBI taxonomy): domain Eukaryota; kingdom Metazoa; phylum Chordata; class Actinopteri; order Osteoglossiformes; family Osteoglossidae; genus Arapaima; species Arapaima gigas. The sequence continues at coordinate 133,481 of UFQX01000059.1, forward strand.
TCCCATATGGCAATTAGTGGGGTGAGTAAAATGTCCCAGCCAAAGGAGGTTGTGACACACCCTGTGTATTAGCATAACTGCCACACCTCCCCCAACCACATGCTGTTTTCATGTTTCTTTCTTCATTATTTTTTCTTGTGGAATCTTCACACAACTAAAGCTCTCATTGTTCAGACCACAGTACAATAATATGGCTGAAATGCATGCATGCATATGTCTCTGTATAGTATCCTATTTCCCTCATGATCGCCAGCTACCATTTCCAGAGATTAATTATTGATGGATTGCCTAGTAACGCACTAGTACTTGATAGCACAGCCTCGAGGGAGGTGGGAAAAAAACAGCTTGAAATCAGGTGAAACAGTACCTATTTCTCCACCCTCCTCCATTCGTTTGATGCCGGTGTAACTGCAGACTTGAAAGAGAACACCCTATACTCCCCACCCTTCACAAAACCCTGCGCTGTCCTGCTCATGTTTGTGTCCAGCTATCTATGAGGTGTCAGTCGCTCTCAGAGCTGGGAGGCACTGGGTTGACATGAGGGGCACCTGTACTGAGAGAGTGCATGCCGCCAACCAGCCAAAATTGCGAGGAGACTGAGCTCTGTGTCTTACGGGGGTGATGGTGGAGGGTGGTACAAACCACCCTCTGGAGCCTGCGCCACTCAGATGGACCTTGCTGAGCCGTCAATGAAGGAGGAGGCATATCTGCCCTTGGGGACACTCTATGACCTGGGCTATGCAGATGGGCTGGAGCAGCGACCTGCCAGGAAGAACCTGTCAATGGAGCTGAGTCATTTGTACCACAAGCTGTCTGCTCCCACTAGGGGGCTCTTGGCCCCTCAAGATTACTATCAGTTAGATCTCGGTCTACCTGGACAGCTGCCCCAGGAACTTCCTGGCTTTTACAAGGCGGAGCAGCCCCTGCTTAGCCGATCAGTGCCGCATTATGGGATTGCAGGTGGGGGACATCCCATATGGGACCAAGGACACAGTGAGACCGCTCCTCCTTTTCTGCCTCCTCCTGCAGCTCCTCCTTCAGCTCAGGAGCTGAGCTGCTTGTACAGGGATCCTGTCGTTACCGGCAAGATGATGCCAGACAGGTTCCACAGCAGGGATCCAGCCACAGTAAGGTACGGGGCAGAGCCACTTCATTTCACCAGCCGCTCACTGTACGGTGACATCAACGACCGCTCTGTGGACCCACGCCAGACAACAGTTTCTGGATTGGTGGCAGATCCAGTCACCCAAGGAATGGAGGGAGCAGTTCCCCGTGGGATGGTCCTGCGCCAAGAGACTCCCTCTGCCTATGGGGTCATGGCAGCACAGAGGCTTCCATACGACCCCACATATGACCCCACCGCAGGCATGGCCATTACCCCAGCTGCACCAGCACCCACAGGACTACCTCAGCACCATGTCCCCCAGACTGCTGCAACTGCTCTGGACCCCAAGAGAATCACGGACCACGAATTTCTGGCTTCGTTGCGTGCAGAGGGCCTATCAGAAAGCACAATAGCCCTCCTTCTACAGCAGGGCTTTGACTCACCCTCCATGCTGGCGTTGATGGAAGAGCATGATGTTCGCTCAGTGGCACCAAACCTGGGGCAAGCCCGTGTTCTGTCCCGCTTGGTGCTTAACTGCAGGATGGAGCAACAAACAGGCCTCGGGACCCATCCACGTGCCATGCGCACCCGTTCCAACAGCTTCAGTCACCGTAATGACCTATGCCTACAGCAACCAAGCTTGCCAGCTATGGACCCCCACGTCCTGCAGCAGCCCACTGGAGCCATGTCATCTGTCTCCCCCCGCATTGGGGAAGTAATAGGCAGAAGGCCCAGCAGTGCCCCATCACAGCACCTCCTGGAGACCACAGCCTATCCTACACCACGTGTCCCCAGCGGACTATCCATGAACCTGGAGGGTTATGGCAACACTGTAACCCCTGCGCGGCCTGTTTCCACCTTCAATGCCCACACTGGCCTTGCCATGTCTGCTATGCCACTGTCACAGCAGCAACCACCACCTGCATCTGTCACGCCTGGCTGTGCACCCAAGACCTTCTCCACCAACTACACAGTGCCGATGGAGCTAATGAAGAGAGCACCTACCCTGCCACCTGTGTCGCCCGTGCACAGTCCCCTTCACAGCCCGCAGCTGCTACGCAAGGGGGCTGCACAGACTGACACTGCCTTGTTGTCTGCTGTCGCTGTCAGCAATGCTGCCACCGCTGCTACCAGTGCCTCCACTGGCACCCTCCAGTCGCAGAATCCTAATGCCCCCAAGACCCGCCGAACTGGGCCACCAGTCATCGTTTCCACCATGGCATCACCTGACACAAGTAATACCCCACACTGCCTCATCCCCCTTTGCCGCTTTCGCTTGCATGTTTCTGTGTGCTGAATCACCTCTTTTCTCTGTTCATGAAACTGTGAGAAACTGCTCCTACGTTTTACCTCGAGATTTGTCTGGTTGAAGTATATACCTTTTCAATGATCTCTCGAATGCTCCATTCTAGCCTCTTAACATGGTTAAGTGTTAAATTTAAGTTTTTTGATTTTATTTATCTGAGATACTTTTCTCAAAATGTGTGTAAATAAAATGACACACGCTGTAAGCTATATATTGACCACAAAGCTCCTTACGCTAAGAATCCTTTTTCTGTATGTGTATGTATAGTACAGCAGTTAAGCCATGTTCCTGGTGCATCTTCTGATCCCAACTGAAGTGTGAGAGTGTGGAGACTCACCTTAGCTATTGAGATTAGCAATTTATAACCTTGTGCTTTTAGTGCTGTTTTAAATCTGTGTAAGAGTAACACAATATTTAGTAAATATTTAGTAAAAACTGCATGAATGTGTGTACATCCATATTTCTGATTTTCATTTTTAAATGTGCACAGTGTGTCCTTTTCTTCTTCAAGAAGAAAATTATGAAAAATATATGCATTAAGACCACTGTACTTGTGCGACAAATGACACCACCTATGAATACACTGTAGTTAGCAGATAAATGAAATTATATTTGATTTTCATCTAAAGGCCACATCTCCACATTACCATGTCCTGCAGCATATACTGTGTGCATTATATATGTGAGTTTATCAGAGAAGATGTGAGTAGCTCAGTTCTATACAAAGATATAGAGAAGATGTGTCATGCAAGTGTACACGTTTTTAAAAAGCTAGACCAATAGCTTAATGTGTCAAAAGAGTTGGAAAGAGAAAGTAAGCTCCAGAATAATTTTAGTTTGGCCCTTACAGCCAAATACCTTTCGTTACCATTTAAAATGCATCCATTGCTGCTGGCTACTGATTATTTATTGCTATCAATACACAGTAAAACACACGTGCCTGTGGTGAAGTGCTAAAAAATATCAGCTGGTTGAGATTAAATAGGTGCTCCTTGGTAGTAACTGTGGAAAGTTGTGTAAAAACAACAAGCTTGAGTGTTGAAGTGTAATTTACAACATTAGAGGAGCTGTGAATGGGTTCCGTAAAGAGGAGAATTGACCAGTCATTCTGGTATAAAGAACAAATGGGAGACAGGGAATACTCCCAGGGGCAGGGGCTGGGTCTACACACCAGATGTTCACTTGTTAAAGTGTACAATCTCTCACGGTAGTAGCTTGTGTCTTGACATTTTGACAAAATAGATTTTGGTTCTTACATTTAACAGCACTGATGACTTGATAGTACACTGGGATTCAGTCTTACCAGAGCTGGGTTGGTGTCTCATGCATCCATCTTCTATTCACTGTTTTCTGGAGCTGGGGGGTATTAAATGTAGTATCACTACTGGCAGAGGTGTAGATTGACCAGAACCTGAAAGGGAAACATCTTACTCTTCTGCAGTTCTGACATGATGGTTCCAGAACTCTGGTATAATATTTACATTTTCAGGGCAAAATATATGTACTTCTATAGTGCTAGGAAGAATTAACGTGTCAATTTTCCAGTCACTCCAAAGTGACTTAAAATGTTAACTTAGAATGATTTACCACAGCTGGGTAATTTTTGCTTTATCAATTCCCTCCCACCTTACTCAAAAGTAATATAGAAGGAATTGGGATGAATAGAGGCGGGTGAAATCCAAGTTTTAAGCAATATGGAGTTAGAGGTGAGGAAATTTTGGGGGGTCAGTGTGGTTGTGTGGTACATCTGTAATCATTCATATGCTACTCTCCTTTCTCCAGTAATAGTAACAATATGAACACATTGTTGTCACATATCCACATGAAGAACCGGCTGTTGATTTGATACGTGGTAAAGAAAGACATAAAAGATGTTCTCCCAACGTAGCTGTCAGAAGCCTAGATGCCCCTTCAATATCCAATTAGGGTTGCAGTCCCAGAAAACTGTTTCTTAGCTGGCTCTATATAGGACACCAGTGGAAATAAATCCTATAACAAGACTGTAATATTCAGTTTTAAAACTCCTGGGCTTTTTCATTTCCCATCTGAAGGTAGACACCAAACATGCAGTGTTGCTTGTGCATTGAGATGATGTGATGCTGAGTTCCAAGGGCACTTAAACAAAATGTTCTTTTGTGATGAAAAACCAATTGAAAACCTGGCATTTGGACTTGTCCTTTTCAGCCTTAACTAGGCTCAGAGCTTTTAAAAATGTGCAGTTGAGTGCACTATGTTGCAGCTAAAATTATTAAAATATGCACAGTTCCCCCTACCCTCAAGCCCCTTTAAGCTTGTATCACTATATTGTTGTAGAATGTGCAGCAGTTTAGTAAGGGGATTTGAAGTACAACTCTATGGCTTGGCACCAGGTTAATGCCAGATTTCTGCACTCAAATTAAGACAAAGAGAAAGTCACAGTAAAACCCAGAGAACATTTACATGCATCCATTCAAACAGATGGGAGCCTTTGATGCTCAAGTGAAATTCCCCTTGTTTGCAGTTCATGTGCAATTGATGCTGTTTGCAAATTGTGATAATGAATAACGAGTAGATGTTGATGTTCCTGCTGCTGCACTCGGCTACACGCCTTAATCCACAGACACTGTGCTGCATTTGCTCTGCCATGAGCCCCGTGGTTCCATCTGGATCTCTAATGGATTCAAGTATTGCTCTCAGTATCAAATTTAATTAAAATCTATTTCTTCCTCACCTTTTATTCCCCCCTTATCATGGCTCAGTAATGTACTCATTGCTGTGGGTATTTGGGCATCGCAAGGGAGGTAGGCGGGGGCTGGAAATGCACCCCAGTATTTGCCCCTTCATTCTTTCCTTTTGCTCCAGTCAATCTCCACAGTTGCACTCACCAGTTTCCTCAAGTTAAAACACAACAAACACATTTGCACGTAGCTGACATTTGTTGCTTCGGTAATTTCCCCTCGATAACAACCAGCCAGCAAAAGTGATCTGAAAGCATACTCCTTAATTGTGTGTTGCTAGGCAACCTAGGTTTTGCTTGTAATCACAGTAAGATTATCTCGTCATTTAAGTAACACAAAGGTTTAGCTGAACAGGGGACCTGTGGAAATTGCTCTGAATTTGCATTGTGTACATGTTTTGCTGAAATGAGAGACTTTAGTTGAGAGCATGAAGGAAAACAAACTGTTTGGGGACACTTTACTGCTAGCCGTTCAACAGAGCATTTTGAAGCAGATACTCTTCACGCATTAAATAACATTCTGATCAGTTTTTTTTAATGGATAAATGTCCATACTGATACATTTCCTACACACAGATGTATAATGCAGCTTTCTTTTACAAACAGTAATGCTTAACTGGTTAATTCCAATGAATTCTTGAAATTTTGTTTTTCAGTGCTATCTTGGTTTTTTAGAACTGTTCAGTCTGCAGCCACTTATCTGTGGGAAGAACTAATGTGTACATTTTTCTGGTGAATGACAGGGTTCAACTGCACATGAAACGGCCAATACGCAAAGCATGCAGTAGATGGTAAGATCTTTTGCCCACTTGTGCGCCCTAATTGGCTGAGATGCTAAGTGGCTCGTTCGCTATGCCGTTGCGGCTGGGCTTTCTGTCCCGATAGCAGTCCTTGCTTGCTGTAGTAACACACAGCTCACATTTAGCCATGGAACTGCCAGGCAGCCGCCAAGAGAGCAACTCAGGTCAGGGTCACGTGATGTTGCAAGCCACCAGCCACTGCAGCCTGTGGTGTTATGTGTGCATAGATGGTGGTACGAGAGAGGACTGGAGTCATCTCACATGCTCTGGACTAGGGGATAACAAGCAATGAATTAGACAGTAAAGGCCTTTTTGGTGTACATAATGTTAAGGAACAGTCACTGGGATATGGGTACAGCATGCGCGTACTGGAGAAGTAGGAGTGAGGCAGAATGTGGGTGTGGCTATTGGCAGGCATTGGGCACTTTCGCTCCAAAAACTAGTGAAACAGCAACTGAATTATCAAATGTAATGATATATTTTAAACTATTTGAATACTAAACCATTGTGACTGTTGGGGCTGCAAGTGGTCATCACTTTGGTACTTCTAGTTTCTAGAACAACTGCTGGAGACTATGTGATTCCTGATTTGGAGTGTGCTGTTGCAGCTCATTTTTTGTTACTCACTAGTGTTTGAACTAGTGGGGAGCATGCATTCCCTCACTGGCAAAACTTTTATATAGTGCTATTAAATAGTAAATGTGTTACACATTTTAAATTAACAATGTGCATTTTGAATTGACTAAGATATATTTTCATATTTTTATCCTACAGTGACCCTCAGTCAATGGCCAACCTCTTTGACATAAACTACAATGTCTGATGGATATAAGTGAAAACATGATTCAGAAGATGAAGTCAAATTGAAACCTAGAGAATTAGTCAACATCTATTCATTAGACTCTCTGAGAAGACTTGTTGATGAATGTTTTCTTCATTGTATGTGGACAAAAATTCTGTAGCAGAACTGATAAAATCCCAGATAAAAAATAAACTTGTTACAAGTTGTCTAAGTATATATATTGTGCTGAGGATTTATTTATTGATAATTGGATGAAACACAAAAGGAGAAAAATATTTTTTAAACTTAAGCAGATTAAGAATTATTTGCTCTTGTCCATTAACTAAGATCACAAATAGTCTGTGGCTGTTCTATGCACTGAAAGCAACTGTCTTTGTAATATAAATTTTGATGAAGAAAAGTTGAAGACAAAATTTCTCAGGAAATGCCAAGCAATCCTAGAGTTATGTTTTTTGAGATATAATTTGGAAGTTTTAGTTGCGTCAAATTTCTGTCTCATAATCATTATTCCTTTTATACATTTTAATGTTTTCCCCTCCTTTGTAGAAAAACTTTCATAGACATTAGGTACTGTGCTTAGAGGGCCTAATGGCAAATGCGGCTCTAGAAGGAGCCAGTGGTTGTATAGATCTGTCCCAGTGGTGGCAAGAGTTTACCTGCCACCATGATTCTATCATATGAGGTAGAAAGACTTTCTGCATGGGTTTGTGGGATACACTAAAGAATACACATATTTTCTCCATGCTCTCAGGTTGTAATTCAGCATCTTGTGCATGGCTAATTGAGCTCTTATATAAGTTACAAGGATACTCTATATTGTGTATTCTTTGATTTTAAGACCCAAGGTGCGCTTCACTCAAGGCTATATATATAATACACACACACACACACACACACACACAGCCCCATCCAGTTACCGCCCAATAACCTGTCTATCCATAACACGGACGCTTGTCAGGCACTGTAGCCAGCAAGCTGAATGCACATGTGAGTAAGTACATGAACTCTGCTCAGAAAGAGATGGGAAACAACACCGGATGCCCAAAGCACCAGCTCCCGGTAGACAGAGCTGTTCACCAAGATTCCAAGATCAGACAGACCAACTTAAATGTTGCCTAGATTGATTGCAGGAAAGCATATGGCTCAATGCCACACAAATGGATACTCTAATGCTTAGCTCTGTAAAAGGTCAATAAGATGCTAATAACCTTCATCAAGAACTCAATGTACCACTGGAGGACAACAGGTGACCATAAAGTGTTGTAGATACCAAGGAGATCCATTATCCCCATTGCTGTTCTGCATTGGCATGAACCTTCTCAGCCATATCATCACTAAGACTGGTTGCGGGTACAGATTCAAGAGTGGAGCTACCGTCAGTCATCAGATGGATAACATCAAGCTGTCTGAAAGAGACAATGACTGCTTGATCCATCTGACCAGAATGTACAATGAGGATACTGGGATGTTGTTTGGACTAAGGAAATGCAGCAGGATGAGAGTAAAAAGTAGGAAAGTGATGAGGACAGAAGGCGTTGAACTAGCACAAGGCCACATGACAGGCGTGCAGGGCAACTAAAAATACCTTGGGGATCTTTTACTACACAGGAACTGTGAGGCAGAAACAAGGAAGACAGAAACATCCAAATATCTCCATAGAGTGAGACAGGTCCTAAAAAGCCAGCTGAATGGGAAGAACGAGATGAGAGCCGTCAACACATATGTCCTGACCATCATCAGATACCCAGCTGCCATAGCAAGTTGGCCACGAGAGGATATGAAACCTCTTTACAATGCGCAGTCTTCCATCCAAAATCCAACAAACAGACACTGTACACCTGCTAGAAGGAAGGGGCTTGGAAATTGTGACAACTACTGTCCTGAAAGAGATACGGAGCATCCATGAAAATATCCAAGCAATATCCCCTCAAGATGCTGCTAGGGGAATGTCTGAAGCAGATGGGGCATGTGGATAATAGGGAAGCAATGGAGGTTCCATGGCATGACAAACCCCTCCATACAATCTACCTCTGACAGATATCAGAGGCGGGAGGCGTGAGAAAATCCTACCAATGATTGGAAAAGGCAGGACTGCAGGACAGTACACAGGCATTAATCACGGAAGCACAAGAAAAAACGCTCAGCACCAGGTCAGTCAAAACAAAGGTGTACCATATCAAACAAGACCCCAGTCTGCACTGTCTTCCTGATAAGCTTTTTCCTAGCCATTGCCACACAAATGTCTGGCATGTAGGAAGTAAATTTTTCAACTGGATGCTGTACCTGAGTGACATCGACCATCACCATTTACTCACGGTAGGGACTGGCACTGATGAACCAGTAGCTGGCTAGGCACACACTCACACACAATGGGCAATTTAGAGTAACCAATTAATCTGAAACATGTCTTTGGACTGTGGGAGGAAACCAGAGGACCTGATGAAACTCCCACAGACACGAGAAGAGTATGCTAATTTCACACAGACTGAGCCGGATTTGACCTCATGCTGGATTTAAGCCAAGGCACTAAGCCACCCATTGGTGTAATATAATATATCCATATATCCATTATCCTTAACCACTCATCCTGGTCAGGGACATGGCTTCTTACAGCCATTATATTGAATCTATCCTACCATTGTTTCATAGCATATTCTCTTCCTGGAATAAGGAGGATTTTTGCACTGATGGGAAGTACTGAAAAATGCTTAAACCAATGTGTATAACAACACAGCCAATTAGGGTATATTTCCAAGTGTATTATGTATTACAAGGTTTTATTTGACATAATCTTCTTCATAAGTTCTTTCACAAGACGACATGTCACAATGGGCTTTAAGCTTTACAACTTAGAATATGTAAAACCACTTGGACCTGATAAGTACTTATTTAGATTTATAAGTGCTTTTGTCAAGCATCACCATCCACAATGTTATGTAATGGATCATTTCCAGCAAACAGTCAATTGTTTAAATTGTTATAACCTATTAGAGGTCACTGTACACATATACAAATGGACATTTCCATGTATATATACCCACAGGACTTATTTTTATTTTATTATGAAACAACTGACCTGCTTTCAGTGTCTACTGGTCAAAGGCTTTATTGATCACTTGGCTCTGTGTGTGTTACATGGACGGGGATCTGATCCCACCAGTGATTTTTGCTTGGGGAGGGAAACTGAAGACTAGTAGATTTTTTCCATAATTACATTATTAAGCCAAACTCATATCCAAAACCCTGATTGAAAATAATTACTGAACTGAAAATGACCTTCTGATTCCCAATTAACAACACAGCTGGACTAGTTATGACTAACTTCAAAATACTGATTATTCAATGTTTCAGACAACTAATCAGAAAAACATCCTAACAAACCAAGCTATTATTTTTAAATTTTATAATCATTTCACACTCAAAACTTACTTGCAAAAATTCTCCAACACCCAGTTTCTTTAAGTATGTCCTGTCACTTTCTTTTCATTGTTTTACTCTCTACACCTGGTTCTCATTCACTGCTGAATGAGTTATATCTGGGTGGGAATTGGCAACAAGCCTGCCACAGTGTATTATCCTAAATGTTATATATCTTCTACTTGGATTTTGACGGAACATGTTATACCTTTATTAGATATACCTTTATTAACCAGGCATGGTCTATTATTGGACTCCTTGTTTCAAAGTCACATTTGTACTGTCTGTATTTTGACCAACCTAAATGGATATTGCTTGTGCGGTGTAACATCCTTAAAAGTAAAGCAGCTCCCATAATGCTAAAATAACAACCAGTAACCAATCAGAATTTAGTATTTGACAAAACAATGTGCAAAAATAGCTTTGAGTACATGGCTAGTAAATTCATAAACATCGCTGTCAATTCACGAGTTTTTACTCAGCACCAAGAAAGTTCAGAAGCAGGAGTTAGACCAAGATATTAAATTATTTTAGTGCTCATCAGATGCTTCCAAAACTGCCTTTGTGTACAGTCCTGCCCATTTTCTGCAAATGGATGTTCTACTGAAGTAGTTCAGAAAAAGCACCTTTAAGGTGCTACAGCAGAGACTCAAGATGACATCAGTAAGGGTGACTCTATGGTAATGTAGTCATTGTTTTATCCATACCAGCACATAATAAAATTTAGGACTCTGTAAAGTAAATCAATAAAAGCTGAACCGTTATAAAGGAAACAGTGGTTGCTGGGAAAGTAGCAGCTGGCCCCATTTTGGGGCTGGGCAATAATGGGGTTACCCTTTGGTCCCCTAGACTCTCAAGAGCCTCTCTGTTCTTATCATCTGTTCAAGGGTTCATTCAGTTTAATATCGGCAGCTAGTTTTTTTTTTTTACTCAGTTTATTAGCATATGGCTCAAATTCATTTTCCCTATTGACTGGTCTGTCAGATGTGCCAATATCCCTTTTCCTTCCAGATTTGCCATCTCAAATCAGCTGCATTTGAACAAATGTGAGCAGATCTATGCTAAAACTAGGGGAGGTGCAACTGTGTGGCACTGTGTAGCAGAACATCTGCCGAGATGCCCCCCACACAATGAGGGGTCGTAGATGCAGAAGGAGGCCAGGGTGGTGGGGGCGTGGGGTGTGTGCATGTTTCTGTCATAATGAAAAGGGCTGGGAAGACAGCTGCTTCACTATTCTTTCTCTGGGCCTGCTATCCTGGAGGATGTGGGAGTAAGAAAGAGAGGACCCAGTCTGCTCTTGCATCTGCTCATCTTCCTCTTTGTTTCTTGCTTTTCACGCCGAGCAGGTCACCCTGAATTATTTACCCCATGAAAACAGAAACCTGGCTGATGGTGGATTAGCAGACTGAAGCAGCTGACCTAACCTGGCACCCCACAGAACTCGAGCAGAAGGTGCTGCTGGCAGGAAATACCTCTCCCATGTTCTTTACCCTTAACATTTTTCCATGTAAATTTTCCTTTTTTCATTTTAGGTTCTCTGTGAAGCAGAGCTATGAGGCTTATGAATTTTCTCATTGTTGATTATAATTTACTTCCAGAGAGCAATAACATGACCATCTGTTGCAGACCACTTGTCAAGCTTGAAACTCGCTTTCTGTCGGGAATCCTCCTGCTCACTTTTGCTTTTTACACGTTTTTTTCTTTGTAGATAGCCATCGGTGATCTAATTTGTCACTGGGTTTAAGTGTCAAGGGGTATTCTTGCTCATTTGTTGGTCACGTAATGGATGTTGAGTGGTTGTGTTGGAGGGCAGAGTTTTTAAAACTGTCATTTGGCCTCGAGTCATTAGTCATTTCAAGCAAACCCAGCACACAAGCACCATGACCCCATTTTGTGAGCTGCGTGTCCAGACTGAAAGGTGCACCTCTCCTACAGATTACCTTGCAGTGTCTTCAGAAATACAAAAGTAACAAGGCTTACTCTGTTGTGTTTTTGGGACTTTTTGTAGTGCATGCCAATAAATAACCCTTCTTCTGTTGGGTGTCTGGGTCTTTTAATGAGGAAATTGGAATTTTGTGCCCTTGGAGTGAAAAATGGAAGAATCTTTGTCACAAAAGGAGGATGTAAACAGATGGATAAGTGTATGTAAATGTTTCAAATGAAAACCTTATTCCTTACTATGTGGTGCCACTCAAGAAATTGGAGCCACATCACTGTGAGAAATCTTTTTTGGTCACCTTTTCATTCTTTTTTATCCCAGGATTTGTTACAATGTTGTTAGCAGACCGGGCTGTTTAAATCATTAAGTGTGCTGGCAGTTGACCGGACTTGATAAGAACCCAGATAAATTTCCCCCATCTCCCAGAATCCACTGCTGTGTAGACAATTACATTGGAATTCCAGTTAACAGCTTCTGAAGGTTTCCACATGGGCTTCTGCCTGCCAGCAGCAGTTAAGAAGGAATATTTCCAACCCAAAACTCAGGGATTGCTCGCTGGCTCTTCTTTTTACTGGCCTGGACAGTGTGCTAAAAGAAATGATTTCCAGTAAACTGAAAGTTCCAATTGTTTCCTCCATTTAAAAATGATTTCCAACAGATTGACATAATTTATTTCATGCCAAACCTTTTTTTTTTCTGTATCATCAAAACTGCTTTTTTGGTTTCTTTTCTTTCACAGATATGCCATTACCTTGGTTAGGTTACTACTCCTTGGTCAGTTTTTAATTTTTATTTATTTATATAATCAGTATATGACACTGTTACAATGATTTACCCATTTATTCAATGGGGTATTCTTACTGTGTCAATTCAGGGTAAGTACCTTGTACAAATGCACAACTGTTGGGATCGAAGCAAGAATTTTCAGATTGCAAGTCATTCTGCCCTAATCATTATGCCACCTGCTGCCCCATGGTTATTTTTCAGGAGGTGAGGTTTGGACCCAAGGTTTGGATTTGCAGGCTGATCTTGTTGTTGAGCTTGACAAAGAGATTGACCATCCAGGACCAAGGTCTGTAATATCATCTGCTGGTTTGGATTTATGATGATGAGGAGGAAACTACTCAAGCCTACCATGGGGCAACACAGTGGCTGTGAGCACTGCAACTCGATGTTAAGTTCTATGCTGAATCTGTACTAGCCTGGGAAACTGGGTGTATTTATTTTAATGAAGCCCAGCTGCAGAGTGTGTACTGGGGCTAATCGCTGTGTGACCAACTAGGGGGTGTGGGTCCTGGAACAGAGTCATGTGTTGGAGTCAGGAGGGTGTTGTAAATCTGCAGTATGCCCTGTGCAGGGGCTTGCTATCGCCTCATCATGGGGGTAGGGCTCTTGCCATGTTCCGCTCCCTCTGTGAGGCCAGATGGCTCTTGTCAGAGAGCATGGTGTGTATGTTTGTCTCTGCTCGTGTGTGTGTGGAAATAAGTATCTGTGTGTCTTCAGTTGTGTGTGTGGAAACAAATGTGTCTTTGCCCATGTGTTTGTGAACAACTGCCTGTCTGCCTCTGCATGATTTTGTTCCTGCAAACTTTGACGGGCAGATTGAAAAAATGCCCCCACAAGGAAAATAAACCTCAAAAAATTTGAGAAATCTCAACAAAACAAAATGCCTTTTTAAAGATTAGACAAGTTTAAAAAATACAACAGCTAAAAGCACAAGAATTTTTTTGTTTCATAGACGCAATCATATTTTTTGAGTTTCACTAGAAGGGGTGTTGGCAGTCATGCAATACATTAAAATGTATGTAAATATGCAAAATCCACATAAGAAAATTATGTGTGCTCCTGTATGTATCTGTGCCTATGTGTATTTGTGCACGCACATACCTTCCTTCATAACAAACACCCACCCCAGGAGGTTCCACATCTGGAGCCCACCTGCAGCTGTGTTGTCCCTCCCTCTGCCCCCCCCATTCTCTCCCCCATCACACATGCTCTGCTTATCCTCGCTCTTTTTATTTTTCCAGGGGGAAAATGAAGGGGGGGGCTGAGGAGGGCAACATTAAGGCAAGATTTTGCAAGGCTGTCATTTGTGGCTATGGTACACCCATATTTTAGCAAACCCCAATGTGAATGGTTGCATGCTATGGGGGCTTGTGGTGGGGATTAGAACTGGGGGGGGGTGCATGGGCTTGAAAATAGTGCTGGAACATCATCAGATTTCATTACTGAAATTACGGGCAATTGCACCGTTGTACAGGACATCATGCTCAATAGGAGCTCTGTGATACAAATGAAATCCACTGATGGGTGACAAGTTTTCATCTTATATATGGGTGGAATCTCATTGCCTTTAGCCCACCCCCACACCCACCCTGGGAATAAAAGACAGTGTAAGGAAAACAAATCAGTGAGTTGCTGTTGATGTAACAGTTTGATCTGACCAGTGAACAATGTTAGGTAAACATGGCTTTAGTGTATTTACACTGGCCACTGCTAACACAGGTGTATCCCAGTGAGGCCATAAGGATGAGCTAGTGGGGTGGAGGGGTACAGACTCACAGATGAATATTTAAGGGACTAAACAGAGCCTTCCCCACCTTTTATTTGCTGAGATCAGGGGTGTTCCACTGAGGTTCAGCATCATAATTTCAATTGCCAGACTAAAGAAAAAGATCCCACTTTCCCATCCCACATTAGTGGGGCTTTCTTCATGTACAGGTCTGTTTTACCCACCTCCACAGTCCCTAATAGAGGCAATGTAAACTACAGTTTGGATTTATCTATGACATAAAGTGACAAGCTTTTTCCTTCAACATAAATAGGAGTCCCATAAAAAGTAACAGACCCATTTTGATGTACTTCAGGATTTGGGAAGTGGTGAGGTCTGCTGTTTGAATCCATGACTCTTGGAAGAATACATGCACAACCATCTTCAACTTCAGTTTTTTGAACTGCTAATACGGAGGGGTTTGATGCTGCTTTCCCCAACAGAGATCTTCATTCTGGCCAAGTAGTTGCTGCATAGTTTGCAGGGTTTGGTTTTTAAAGCATAATGGCCCTGTAACCAGAGTCTACCTGTTCAGAATGTCTGTTCAGGTGAGGGGGGTAGCGAGAAGGAACGTGAACATTACTCCCAAGAGCACAGCTGACTGCACTGCTTGTGCTTTAGATTTCCATTCACGATGAAGTCATTCTCATTGTGTCATAGAACCTGCAGACAAGTGCATCCTCCTTGTCCTCATCCTATCAAGCCCATGGTGTCTGTGCTGGCAGAAAGTGTCATTCATTAGAGTTGATACGAAACCCTCTGCATACTGATATACTCATTACCATGGACCTGCTTCCATATTATTGAGCCTGTACTGAGCCTCACACCATAGTGCAGAATTCAGTGCGCAACAAGGCCACCAGCAGGTCACACCAATTATAGAACTGGCCACATGACCAAAAGTTTGCTTATTTGAAAAGATACCTGGCTGTTGTACTTGGGAGCTAAGGAAATAAGTCCAATTGCTTCAGAAAATGTTCAGCTGTATAAATATTAAAAGTGTAAGTTTAGTAGCTCTGTAAGGCCCTTTGGGTACAGATTTCTACCTAGCAAATAAATAAAGTAAGAATGTGAGTAATTCACAGACTGCATGTTTATCAAAAAGGTTTGTAAAATAGCTGTGGCTGCTCAGCTCTGAGCCTTTGGCACTATGGCTTTAGGAGAAGGCTGGTTTGCAGTGACAACAGAGACGGAATGAGAAGGCACAGGGGTGCGTGTGTGACAGTAGCCCCCCCAAGCTGAGTTGCACTGACCACTCAGCTCACGCCACCTTCCCGCCTCACTCCCTGCAGCGATTAGGGGTGGTGCAGTGCGGCTGTGCCCATTGTCCATTCCCACCACACTGGTTGCCCAGAGGGCAGGACCACACTGGGGGGGGGGGGTCCTATCAAGAGGGGTATGCAGGGGGAGGGCTGGTCTCCACTCCCATTTAAACAGGCTTTTGCAGTGCCCATTCTTGCCATATTAAGGAAAACAATCATGTCATGGTCCCTTCCAAGGAGCAACCGGTTGTGAACTTAACCCTTTCCCTTAAGTTGACTTGCAGGCATCTAGAAGGTTCTGTGCTATTTGAGTTTGTTTGTGTCTACATATGTGCAACTGCTGTACTCTGAGGAATACCTTTCTAAATACAGGAAGGCAATGCTCAGCTGAGTGAGCAAGAAAAAGGGGAAAGAGTAACTGGGGGAGTGAGAGTGCAATAGATAGAGAGAGAAAGAGAGAGAGAGTGCAAGAGTGATGGAGCAAAAGAGAAGAAAAAGGGGCAGGCGTTCTTAAAATACTGTGGAGGCCAGATCACAAATAAAACATAAAAAAACGAAGAGGGGGAAAAAAGAGCAGGGGGGGATGTGTGGTGCAAATCGAAGATTGACTCACTCGAGCCTAGAGCACAGCCTTGTCGATCAAGCCAGCAGCCTTTTCAGGGATTTTTAAAACATTTCTTTCCTTGTTATTTTTGTTTTGTTTTCAGTCTTTTTTCATTGCTGTTTTACTCTCCTTTCTTGGCTGGAACAAAGGCAGCAGTATGGAGATTTGGGAAATGGCTGGAGTGCTGCGAAGAGGGAGGCACTGAAAGAGTTTGGGATTGCATGGGATCCGTGCCCCTGCAGACGGACGGCAAGCTGCGGGACAAAAAAGCAAAGCAGAACAAAAAGGCATCTTCCTGACCTGTTTCCCTCTGACCCACAGAGGTTTCTCTGCGTGGAGGTGGCAGCTTTTTGTCTGCAAGTCCTCCCCCCACCCCTGGACCCCTCTATAGGGGCACTTTGGCCAGTGATGGTGCAGCTGTGGACAAAGCATAGGCTCGTGCTGGGAGTCCTTCCCTAGCTGATGGGAGCGAGACTGAAGGCAAGAGAGGAGAAGGGACCAGAGGGCGGGAGCGGGGCACAGCAGAGGGGGGGAGGAGGACAAGGAGGGAGGATACCCCCAGGGCAAATTCTGAGAATCATCTTTTCTCTTTTTTATTTGGCTACCATGTGTAACTCTTAATCAGAAGAATGTGGAGACAACATTTTCCAGGCAAGAAGCACGTTTCCTCTTCTTTTTCTTTGGTTCTTTAATAAAAATATGACATAAGGATGATGGCGGGTGGCAAGGATGGTAGGGGGTTGAGTTCATAGCTCAATTTATATCTCCCTTATCTTGGCAAAGTTATTGTAAAGGAAAAAAGCTCTCTCTCTCTCTCTCTGTGTCTCTCTCTCTCTCTCTCTGTTTGTGTGTTTGCTTATATGTAGCTGCTTTTTAATACACTTTTGTAATACACAGCTGTCTGTCCTGCAGTGCTGGCCTTCTCTGTTTGTAAACCTTTTTTGTTCTGTTTCTAATCTTTTCCGCCCTCCTGGGGTGCAGTAGCAGAGGCAACAGAGATTAATAAGAATTAGGTGCAGTGTTTGTGCCTCAGCCACTGTCGACAGAGGCTTTTGTCCTGGCCTCCTGATGGCATGCTGGGGAGTGAGGCCTTACTGGGGCAACATAAAGGATTCTGGTTGGGTGGGAGGAATAGGGGGTGGGCAATGCCATAGGCCTCTTAGTGGTGATGGGGGGGCTGGCTAGGTGGTGACAGGGGTGGGGCAGCTGCAGTGGGAAGACAACTGGCTTTTGTGTGCAGTGAGGTTGGGGGGGAGTGCAATGGGACTTGAAGTTGTTAAGCAGATACTGCCAAGAAAGGGGGGTTAAACCACCCAGTGGCCCCCAAATCTGATGTCATGGCTTTCCACAGCAACCCTTAGCATTCATCTATTTGAATTCATGACTGTCAGGAGTACATATTGTAGTGTGGTCGTGTGTGCATATACACTGTTTCACAAGGCGCAGGCAAGAAGCCAAAAAAAATGGGTGCAAATCCTGGGAATAAAAACAGAACTAGATCCATTACCACATGTGTGTGTTGTGCCACAGGTTCTAATTACAAGAAAGACATCACCTTTGGCAGTCTGCCAGTGTGCATTTTTATGTCTGTGTGTCAGAGGGATATTTTAATGCCCATTTTGTTATTGTTTGCATGCATTTTTTAAAAAGTCTCCAATACACACGCTTGATAAGTGTGGGGGATCTCACCAGCAGTCTGAGTGTGGAGGTCACAGCTAGCCCAGCCTCGACCTAACTGCAGCCCTCAATCATGACCACAGTGTTTTGAGGTTGCTAAGCAACCAGAGGCAGCCGTTCATTGCAAGGTAACAAGGACCCCTCCTTCCCCAAAACTATAACCATGGCCTCCAGTCAGTTCAAAGAGAATACCTTCAGCACCCAAAGAAAAAAAACACCCTGTTAAACACTGCAGGGGTTTCCATCGCTACACTATGGAAAGTATCCATCTTTCTGCTTTGTTTCCACACTTTTTCTTCATAGGGCGGTAGGGCCGTAATAGAGAAAAGCCTACCTGGGTTACAGCAGGGCTCACAGCACAGTCTGAAATTGGGACCCACTTCTCAGAAAATTTGTTAAGCAAAATTTGTTAAGCAAAGCAAAATCACTCCACAGTGCACCAAGAACATTATTTAAATAAGGGGCAGATGATGGATCAGGGCAGCATGTGGAAGTATCATTAGTTCCATTTCCTCATAAGAACAAGGCAACTTTTTGCAAAACTTTGTTTTGTAAAAACACCCAGTGTGCATGTGGATGATCTCATACGCTGCTGTGCTTCCTTTAGTATTTGGCGTAAGTTACTTTAACACCTTCATTTTTCAATTTTGTTCTCTAAAGACAGGCTTAAAAGCACTGTTCAATGAGTCAGGGTGGGTTGAAGGCAGTTTCCGGAGTTCAGTCCTGAAAGCCTTTCTTAGCTCTTGGCCCTATTAGAAAGGCCCAAAGAATAGCACTCCCAACTTGGAGTTCTCCACTCAGATACAGAAGCCAGCGCTGTGGCTTCTTAATTAATATATGTTTTCAATTAGAAAACCATTCTATATACTAAAGCATGCAACATTACTACAATGTTGCGATTCTATGTATATTACATTTAAAAAAAATACGGATATACACTTCTGGAAATATATTTTTAAGGTAATGAGCAGCTTATATGTAAGAAAAAACACAAAATGTCTGAAGGATCAGTAAACTAATATGACTTTTACATATTTTGCATGAGTTCGTGGTTTGAAAGACTGGTGAAAATTAGTTTGTGTACATGTTTAATGTCATGCCAATAAAAAATCTACAATCAGGTCCAAATCAATTCACCACCAACAGTGGGCACAAATTTGTCCAGTGCCCTTTTTCTAATTAAGACAGGGTTGATATGAACGATAGATCATCCAACCTCTCGTTGCCATCTCAATGACCTCATGTGTTTGGTCTGCTTCAGAGTAATTTGCCAGATAAACAGTGTGGCACTCTACATCATGTGGGCAATATCATTAGTTTCTGTGTAGAAGGTGTTTTCTGCAGCCAGCTGTGCTACTGATAGCAACAAAATAGGCAGCTGGGTGGGGGGGGGCATGCTCAGTAAGATATAAATTGAACAAGTAGCATCAATATCAGCCTGCAGCTGGTCACAGCACACCATCGTCCTTGAGGAGAGGTTGGCAGGAACAGGGACATGTAACCAAACCTGTTGTAATGTGTTCTTTCTGTTTGGACAGGTTGTGTCTGTGCCATAGGGATGGGTAAAATGAGGACAGGAACCTCTGCGGGAGTGAGGGGGCCATGGCAGCTGATGTGACGTTAGACTGCTGTGCTGGTTGTTGTGGGTGTGGGAGGTCAGGAAGAAGCAGAGGTGCTTCTGTTTGGGACAGAGGGCATGCCTGAAGCACATGCCTCCGTGCACCTTGAGCCACACCTCCTCTCAGGTTTGGTATGATTCACGGTGAGCCGTGAAGTTCCTGCTTGGACAGAAACAGCCGAGTGGAACTGCTGGCGACTGCTGCTCTACTGAGACACGTTCTTGTGTCATTGTGCACCTCTTCTAGCTAATGAGTTACTAGCCACAGCTTGTTAGTGACAAATAAAACTGCTTTTCAAATGTGGTGTCCATTAAGTCGCAGTGCTGGAATAACTTATTTTCTTTCAAAGAGTAATGGGTTATTATGACATACTTATTCAATGTCCTGTATGAAAATAGGGAAAGAGGTAGAGAAAGTGTGTGGTCATAATCTCCAACAGCAACACAGATGTCGCTGCCTAAAATAAAGTGTATTATAATCCTGCCAAAGCCAGTTAAGTTATCACCATGACAACAGGCAGCAGGAAGAGGCAGCAGGGCGGCGGTGCTTTGTTCGCCATAGAGTGTAGACACAATGCTCCTTTCCCTCCCTTTTTGTGCAGCAGTTTCCATTTCCTGTTCTTCCCCTCAGGTATGCTACCTTCCACCCCCACCTTTCTTGTCTGGCAAAGAGTGACAGGGTTCCCCGGCATCCTCTGCAGGGGATGGGGAAAAGTTTTCCCTTACTTTCTGCACAAAAACATTCTTATAGTTATGTTTCTGCACCTCTTGTATCCACTTGCCTCATGTCCTTTCCACACATATATTTTACTAGTAGCCTTCAGATCTTCACTCACTTCCCTGGCTATATATATTAGCCCCTTCCCCTTTACCCCAAATATATTTTTTTCTGCCCTCTTCACCATTCTATTCCTCAGAATCTCTTCCTTTGCATTCCCCATTTTTATCTCTTTCTCCCTTTTTATATTCAACTCCCACTGTATATGTCAATCCCACCATCTGTCTTCCAACGTTCTTGGCCTGGATGCAGGTGTGAGGTGAGGCCATTTACATCTCTCCTCCCCCCTCTATCCCCCTAATCTGCCCCCTCACTAAGCAGCATTGGGCCCCCCTCCACTGTGACTGGCTTAAAGGCAGCCAGTCTGAGAGAAAGAAGGATAGGAGATGAGGCCACATGACCCTACAGCTCCCTGCTCTTTGTACACTACACCAGGTGACCCTTCAATAGTCTTTCATTCCACTGTTGAACTAGATCTATAGGCAGATGGCTGTTGATGCACCTTGTAGTGTTATGCAGCTGCACTCCCATACCAAAATCACACATCCACAAAGAGACAATGCTCTGTGTTTCTTGCAAAAGGATAACACCATTTATAGGTTGTCCTTAACAGTGTGCTTCTGCTCACTGAATAAAAAAGCCAAAGGCAAGGCTATTTTTTATGGCTTGCATGATAGCAATGAGTTGAACAATGTGTTGTATCAGCAATGGTATGTCCAGCAGGTGCATAAAGGTCCATACACACTTTTGAAGTTTTCCCTTTATTAGGTGCCAAACAATTATGATGTTATAGTGCTATGGATTGAAGGGCACTATGTATATATCTATGTGTGTGACTACATGTCTCTGCACTTGCATGTGTGGTAAGACACAGGAAGATCTTGCCACCAACTGGCTACTTGATCAGCACTTGAGGAGGTTAAAGGTGAAATGGATGACTGCAGAAAGCAAACTTGTTGGCTGATGCAGCCTGGTCACCATATCAATGTACTATGCTGTTTGCTCAACCAGTGCCAAACACAGCTATCACCACCATTGCTGAAGTATACTGGCTGCCCTCACAAGACAAAGTGGGAAGTCTTGTGTCTAATTCTTATTAATGTCATGCCAGTAAAAAAGTACTGTGAGCTTTCCTGGATCTTTCTCCAAGGTGGTAAAACAAAGACAGGATCCATGAAATCAGTAATTAATGTTCTTAACATTAATTTACTAGTCCAGATACTGAGACCAACTCATGTCTCTGTGAACCACTACTCAGAGAATTCTGATTTCAGTTGCCTGATCAATTAGAGGATCCTCTCATTTACTGACACTTGCTCCTTGTGCCAAATCCATTACCTTCTCTTCCTCGGAAACTGTTATGGTAACTGGGTTCTGTAAGGACATACCTCTCTTCTACTGCAAAACTTAAGATACAAAAAGATAGAAAATGCAGCCCTAATCCTTAACTTCACAGTTCTGTGGAAGGAACACTTGGCAGGATTCCAGCAGACTTGAGCTGTTACTATTGAAAGCCATTTCCCAGCTATTTTATTCTGGTTACAATTAGAATGAGCAGTTTATCCTAGCGTATCCTGAACCAGTATGGAAAAATTGATCCGGTCCATTAAATTGTATTGTCAGACTCAATTGTGGTGATTCTAAATAGGTCCTGGATCACAGGTTTAACAATAGAAGGTCCACTTTTCTGTTCTCTTGACAATGTTGAAAGTCAGATCCAATCCCTTTGTTAATACGTCTACAGCTTTTCAGCATCACACAGGTGTCATACTGATGTGTGACTTCCTATTCACTTGGGAAAAAAACCAGTTTCTCCCCATCTAATCATTTGTTACCCTTTTCCTCTCACTGTCTTCTCTTTCTCCTGCTTAGGTATTCGACCCCAAATCATGAATGGCCCCTTGCACCCACGACCTCTTGTGGCCCTACTGGATGGGCGAGACTGCACTGTGGAGATGCCTATCCTCAAAGACTTAGCCACAGTGGCTTTCTGTGATGCACAATCCACCCAAGAGATTCATGAGAAGGTACTTTGCACAGACACACACATACACACACTGGCACCCAACATATTCACCTCCGCACAAACATGTTTGTCTTTCACAATTGCTGTAATTAAATTGTTTCCTTAGCAAACAAAAATACCACCTGTTTTTTTGCACAGCTGCCCAGTTGGCCAATTTACACTTTATTAGATTCAGTAGCGCTGTCCCAAGACTGACCGAGTGGTCGCAAGGGGCCAACGGTAAAAGTATAGGTTGGAGTGACCTACACCTTCAGCCTTGGTGCCAATGACTGTTTCGTGGACTACAACCGTAGATGATGAAGAGGACTGGATACCCTCTGCAGTCATTTCTGCTACAGACTGCTGTACTCAGCCTCCTCCCTCTCCCAACTTGGAGCTAATATTTGAAGTGCATTATACGGGCTTTTATAGTCCACCTAGTTAAAATAAAGTGGCTTCATTACGATTTAATGTCACTTGGTTCAGGAGTGTGGTGTGTCTATATCACCCACATTGTTCTAATAGAGGGGCCCATAATGTGAGTGTAATATAATTACATTGCACCAGCCTGTATTGGTCCTTTATTGCTTTTTATACAGAAATGGCAATGGATCCGAATCGGGACAATGTTATCACAGGCCACAGAGAGTTGGAACTGCCTCCCTCTTCTCACTCATGTTTAAAAAAAGAAAAATAATATTTAAAGGGCATAATTTGCATAAAAAGATTTGATCTCAGACCTGAGACGGCACTGCATTGGTAGTTGTTATCTTAACGCTTCCATCTCGCAGAACACAAATTGAGCATTAGTTCAGAGTATATTTGGTGGAGTATAGTAATGGCTTTTATTCCAGGAATACCTGGAAGGGCAGAAGTTGGACTGGGGGGGGGGGGTCGTGTGGAGAAAGTTTAATCTAAGGATGTGATGTCTACTGCCACTGGAGATGCCATGTCACATTGCCATATACTGTATATCCTCTTTCCCGCAGACTTAGAGAGTACATTTCCCACAATATCAACCCGTTTTTTACGACATCTCCACGCTCCCACAGCGTCACTGAGACCACATATTTTCATGTGGCTGCAGTGAACTCTCTGTAGTCAATAGCAGCAGGGAGGGTCTTTTTTGCTCAACAATCGACACTCGACTGTGCATGACATGCTTAGGAACGTGTCGCACTGTTTTACAATGCTTACTAAATCAGGAGACTGCAGTTAGCAGCTGACCAATCCTGAGGTTGGAGCAAACATCCATCAACACTAGAAAGACACACTTTAGTGCAATAAGTCCAATCTTCTCCTAAGCCACCTTTAAAATCTGTGAGTCCCTTTGTACAAGGTGCATCTGGCACTCAATAGCAGTTGGATAGTTCAGTATTTTGTCCTCAAAAATATTTTTTACAACAAGTGTAGTGCTTATTCCACACCTTAATTTTTAAGCGCATTTGAATGCTATAAGCGGAACGCAGTGGCCACCGCATGATGCTTAACCATTGAAAAAAAAGCTGTGGGTCCAAGCAGTGTTGGAAGTTTGCCTTCTGTAATGGAGCTGAGGTAGACATCGTGTTGGAGATACTACAGACATTGTTCAGGGCGGTATGGGACTGTTTATGTGGTGGGTGGGTGGCTGAAGATCCTGGTGTCAGGGGACCAGACCTCTTTTTCCACTTAATGCAGTAAACCTGCTAGAGTGATGACTTTGTGCCCAAGAAATGGAAAAAATATGCACCCCATTCGGAATTTGCATACAGAATCTGAGGGTGGAGATGTTTTGCCTTGCATGATTCCAATCTGGTATTTTCCAGACAATCTTAAAACCCACATCCTAATAAAAAGCTAACAACAATGAAAAAAATACTTCAGATTTTCCATTAAAGTATACACAGTACTCCAAAATGGTTTCATTGCATTAGTCATGATTCATACTGGGTTCTTCTGTCTACAGCAAATCTTGCCTTTGGCGAATAACACAAGAAATGAGGCGAATGTGTACTGAGAGCTTTAACCTTGAATAAGTGCCTTGCTGGGGATCCCAGGCCCTGGCAGTAATGAAAGCTTTATGGTAATTCACAGCTAATCTAGCAGCCACTGCAGAGCTAATATAGTTAGCTGGGGGTAAATTTAAAACCATTATTTACTCAGTGCTTCGTGGACTTTGCTCAGCATCGTTGTATTTACTGTACTTAATCCACACTTCTAAGGCCTGCAGTCCATGTTTAGTTTGCATACTGTCAAAATGTAAGAATTTGAATATTTTGGCTGCCCTGGGGTACAGGATTGGATAGGGGGAGGGGCAAGTATTGTGTGCAAGTTGTGAACCGATTCATCAGCAGTATTTTTGCTGCACCGTGTTTTGTCATGCAGTAGAACTGTGTATCATCTACTGTCTGTGAGACAAGCGCTTATCATTCCACTCGCAATGGCTTTACCTCCAAAGGGACTTTCAAAACATAGTCTTGCACATTAATCCATTTATATAATTGAATTTTACCTAAACCAGAGGTTGTTGATTTTGGAATTGGCAAAGCACTAGATTTATCAACGTTGAGAGAGCAAGAGATTGGGGCCTGTGTGATGGTGGCTATTTCACTACTCAACTGTAATTAAAAGCTTTGCAATCTTATTGTTGCATTTTTATCTTGAGAGTCATACAGCCTACAGTTACACTTTTCATTATATAGCCAGATGCTTACAGAAGAAGCGCTGTGGACATTTCAAGTGTCCAGCCAGATTTTGGAATCCAACATTTTTGGTTTAGGTGCTGAATGAGGCAGTGGGTGCCATGATGTACCATACCATCACGTTGACCCGGGAGGACCTGGAGAAGTTCAAAGCCCTGAGGATCATCATCCGCATCGGTAGTGGCTATGACAACATTGACATAAAGGCCGCCGGAGAGCTTGGTAAGCAGAATCCAGTAGCTTAGCAAACTCTGAAACAAAGTGACTTACATACTGTAGCTTTTACTGCCTTACACAGCTAGAGAGTTATTGTACAAAATGCAAGTTATACCCTTGAAGGAGAGGAGGGGATTCGACTCCCTCACAGGGTCTACGATGGTTGTTACGTTCTGAGGGAGCTTCGTATGATTTGTCATTTGTGTGCAAGTGTGGGGAACATAAAAAGCCAAAGAGTAAACTGTTTGCAAAGCTGTGAATCCCTTTACACAGAGAGTGAAAGATCAATGACAACTCCCCTCTGCCCAGACAGTGGTTTGACACCTTTTAGCACCTCGCTGGAGACTGTAACAGGGTTCATTGTTCTCACTTTCCTTGCTGACTGACATCACTAATGGCTGTGACTCACAGATACTTTTTATAAAGTATTAGAAAACAGATTTGAGGGGAATTACACAACTTGTTTGGAATGCATTTGGAAGGATATTCCTGATTGAGTGAGAACTGAGAACTAAGGGCAATAAGAACAGGCCTGTGCAGAAATAGTGGCACTGAAGGTAATGTTTAAAGAAGAGGGTGAGCTTCCTGGATGGTCTTGAACTGACTACACACTTCTGGGCAATGTGACCATCCCCCACATACACAGGGATTGCTGTGTGCAACATACCCTCAGCAGCTGTGGAGGAGACAGCTGATTCCACAATGTGTCACATCCTGAACCTGTATCGACGGAACACGTGGCTCTACCAGGCACTACGTGAGGGAACGCGCGTCCAGAGCATAGAGCAGATCCGTGAGGTGGCGTCCGGGGCTGCCCGCATCCGTGGGGAGACGCTAGGCCTCATTGGCTTCGGTGAGGGAAGGACACAGCTGTTCTGTTTCTCTCTTCTACTGTGCACTCCTCCTCAATTTCTCTCTCTCGCTCTCATTTGCTGTATTTTTGATGTGCCTCTCCTCCTCTCTCCTCCTCCCTCTCTGGTCCCTGTGACATTGCTCATGGTTGCCATCCTCCCCTTCTTCTGCTTCCTCTTTTTCCTACCCTTCTCCCATGTTGCATCATGTGAATACACACACACACACACACACACACACACACACACTTCACTATGTGATCTTGTCTCCCAACTGACTCTGCTTTGTGTTGTGGCACTGTGGGGAGGCCGGTTGAGTCTGAAGGAGTGTAGATGGTCCAGTCCCTCACCTGAAATACATGCCACTCCCAAGAGCTTGCTTATCTGCACAGATGCATTATTTTAGTTGCCGCACCCTTGTCCATCTCAGAAGCCCTTCACGACAGCCAACCCACATGGCCATTATGTTAGGCCTCCTAACTCCACACCTCACTGTTGGCTGCAGGTTCCACTCCTCTGAGACTGTGAAAGAGAGCTCACTGTTTGAAATTTAGTCTCACTGGCACCAGCAATACTGGGTTCATCCCACTGCAGCTGCCTCCTAGCCCTTTGGAAAATTCAAACCAGGGCCCAGCCATCCCTCCCAAGGCGTAGTCTTAGTTGTGCCCAGATGGCAGCACACTCAAAACTGACCCTGGCCAAGAAAATGGACCTCACATTCAGTAGAGTTGGAACAGTTGGATACAGACAGGTTGGCCACAGTGGATTAACATGCACAAAAACCTCTGTGAGAGAGGGCTAGAGACAATGAAAACAGACATGCTGGAGAAAATCCCCACACTGGGAATGTGGCCACAGGATACCGAGTTTATTTGCAAGCAACCCATTTAGATGCATCATTTCACATGTTACTTGATGTCAGCACCTTCAAATAATTCAAAAAGAGTGAGCTGTTTTGCTGTGTGGGTGAAATGTACAGAAGCATCAGAAAAAGGTACAATTCACTGCAAAGAATCAAAGAAAAAATGATATCAGTGTCTTCAACTTGCAGTCCCACTAATGCAAAAATAATGCTGCACTGGGCCCTCAAACAACAAAATTTATTAGTTCCATTGACTCACTTTAAGGTGAATTTCCCTTCTGAAGGAACCAAATTGCAATTATTTATTGGAAAAGTTACAGCAAAACATGAGTTCTAGCTTACCTATATGTTATATATTTTCCTGTTGATTATTGTTCTCTGGCTTAAGTCTCTTGTTGTTCTCTCTCAGCCTTTCCCAAGACCTTCTGCATTTTGTATGATAATTTGGCTCACAGATGTTTATGGTGTAAAGTCCATAAGGTCACTGGCAGAGTTTTTCATTTTGATGCTAGATGATTTTCATCTGAATCCAAGATTTAGGCTTCCTTTATGCTAGCAGTCTGTTTCCAGGGTAATTTTGAGGTTAACATATTAAAACAAACTAAAAAACTGCTAAACTGACAGTACTGAGGGATAAAAGCATTTTAAGATGCCAGTGTGTACTATTCCAGAATATCTAAAAGTGCAGCATTGCACTTTAACTAAGATATAGCCACTTTTAAATGACTGCACAGCAGGCAAATATGCTACTGTACAGAATAAAAGGGGTACTTATATTTTCTTATGATGATGTAGCTGTTTATTGCTGTATGGAAGCCCATTACATAAGTAAGGAGCTGGATTGTTTTTTTGAAGGAAGAGTGAAAAATTTGCTTTGCAGTAAGAATTTTAAAATCAGGTTTCCCTTTGTAGATAAAAGACAGCACAGGTCTTTCTCTGATGCACAAATGTTTGTGTGGATTTGTGACCTGTAGACTAGATGCAGAATGTGAAATATCACATCCAGGCAGCATGACTCCATCCTCCCATCCCAGACCTATATTATCAGCTTTATTGATTGGCAGAGGAGCACTGTAATAGAGTTAGTTCTGCTGGTTTCTGCAGCAGCTCCAGGCACAGACGGAATGCCTTTTGATGGATGCATCTGTCTCCAAGGCTTTTGTACTCGAGGATAATTCTCCTGCAAGTGCTGCCCTCACAGCTGTTACAGAGCTAAGAGGCCCAGGCACTTTCAGCCACTGTATCAGCATGCAATAGCCTGAGCTGTAGAAGACCTTTGACCCTTCACAGCACTCCATCACACATCTATAGGTCATTCCTTCAGTCACTAAAATCTGACATCCAGGGATTTAGGGATACAGGTATGATATTTTGAATGTTTTTGTAAATGCAGTTGGTTTGTTGGATAAATGGCTTGTGTTCATAATGGATGCTGTCACTCTGTCAGTGATATGTCATACAGCAGTTGAAATGAGAATCACATAGAACTGCTTGCCTGGATTTTAGTATGGAGCATATTTTGAATTTGCACTGAAATATTCCTTGTGACACATCTGTTACATAGTAAGGTCCATATCTCTTGCAGCCCCCTCACAGAAGCTGGATTGAAATCAGAGCTTTGAAAGGGTGAACTTCATTAACCACGATCTCAGTACAAATCCACCTTCAGAGCCATTGTCAGTCATAATGAATGACACACAGTGCCGTCACTGAAGGAGATGACCTATTGGTGGTGTATTCAGTCGAAGCATGACTTGACACTGTCATCTCGTGTGAGATGTGGTTCTGGGGCTGTGCCAAGTTTCAGTCCCCATGTCAGCTAACACACATGTGAATGAGCCATTTCCAAATACTAACTTCCTGCGCTGCAAACATTAAACAGACAGACACACACACTAATCACATTACACTCTGCAGATCAGCTAGTGTCTATCCAGGATTAAGGAACACAACCACACCATAACTGTCCATCCTTTCACCCACATAGGCCGTTCAGGGCAGGCAGTGGCCGTGAGAGCCAAGGTGTTCGGCTTCAACGTGATCTTCTACGACCCATACCTCCAGGATGGGCTTGAGCGCTCATTGGGTGTCCAGAGGGTTTACACCCTGCAAGACCTGCTCTACCAGAGTGACTGTGTGTCACTACACTGCAACCTCAATGAACACAACCACCATCTGATCAACGACTTCACCATCAAACAGGTAACAACTCCATGCCCTTTGCACATACAGGAATAATTTAATCAAATTAGAGGACTGGGCAACAACGGCTAAGAAAACCAGAAACTACAGCAAGTCAGAAGATTCACTTTTTATAGCATTCCTTACACCCACCTCCTGCTATATAGACAGTCGCTTCTATAGGACTTGTGTCACTTGAGCAACTTGTGCCTAAAATAAAGGCTTTTCCTCAGGTATCTGGGCTTCTTTACTACTGCACCGAATCGGGGCTAAAATGTTTCTGACCACAAATAAGTTACCTACTCTGATGGGCAACTGGTTGCAGCAGATGAACACACAGATATCAGAGTGTACTGAGGAATAAACTGTGGTAAACATTTTGGTTTTCCACTTAACATTCCATTTAAATGAAATCTTTGTCCCATCCCAGGGTAGCCACACACACCCACACAAACTCAAAAAGGGCAACAAAGTTAATTCATTTGAAATGCATCTTTTGGGAGGAAACCCATACAGGCACAGGAAAACGTGGAAACTCTACAAAGACTTAGCCAGATTCAAACCCACACCCAACAGTCCAGACACTGTGAAATGGCAATGCTTCTCACTACAACACCACACTTTCCAAAATAACAGCATCTGAATACAATTAATGATTCTCAATATTTTGGGTCAGTTTTAAGTGAAATTGTCTTGGTTCAGGAACAGTATATCATTTTTCCTATGACAAATAATAGAAGTAGTTTCTTCACTATCTGGACTTCCATGTTATGGACAAATTTTCAAGAAAAAATTAGGTTTGGATAACAAGAAAAAGAGTGTATTTAATACCGGGTCTCTATTGACCAGCTTTAGCTGAGGATGTTTTTTCACCTGGTGTTTCAGTTTGGCAGCGTGCATTAAATGGCACAACCAAGGCCAGTAGATCTGTAGATGCTGTCCAATTACTAGTGAATTGGCTTATCCAGAAACATATTTCTTTTATTCTCTGCCATGGAGTTGAAGTTTTGGTCTTCATCCAATGTTTATGTTATGTATTCCACGGAAGGAACCGAGTTTTTCCTTTCACTAACATATAACAGTGGCCGGTTCCTGCTGGCCTTGACTCTGTTAGCCAGCTGTGAAATGTCTGCTCTGTGAAACTTTGTTCAGTGTGTCAGCGTGAGTCCACGCTGATCCACTGCTGCCACCTGCAGGCAGATTTGGAGAACTGCTCCTCTTGAGCCCCGCAGTCGTTCGGCAGCCTTCCTCTGGGATATGAACTGAATTCGCCACAAGCACTGAGCTGGGGTTCGTTTCAGCTGACAGGTTATTTATTCACAATAAAGTACAAATCAGTGCTGAGCTCCAGCTTCCTTTCAGTATCTGAACAGAAGAGAGGCTGCGTTTTTTCAGCAACCGTTGCAACAGCCCTGGGCTGCAATCAGAGTTTTTCAATGGCTTATAAAAGAACTGCTTAGGAATGTGTAGGTTTTCTTCATGCCCTGGATTTCATCTTTAGTCAAGATTAAGGGATTACATTCTTTCAAGGACTTTCATTTGATTGTTTCTGTTTCGGCATCCTTTTTTTTTCATGCTGAATTTATATCTTGCTTTGAGTCTTCTAATCCCAGCTCAGTAGCAGGGGTTGGGTCATGTGAGAGTAGGTAAGGTCATCTCTAAACTGTCCCTCTTGACTCCTCAGATGCGCCAGGGGGCCTTCCTAGTGAACACAGCACGGGGCGGGCTGGTGGATGAGAAGGCCTTGGCCCAAGCTCTGAAGGAGGGCCGGATACGTGGAGCAGCTCTTGACGTCCATGAGTCGGAGCCCTTCAAGTGAGTGCAGCTGCCCACCTCCTGAGGACAGTGCAAGTTGAGCCAGAAGGACTGTATAGACCTTACTGTCACTACCCCTCTGATCCTAACAATATGACTGATTTCTGGTATACCCTTGTGACCTGCAGGTATAAATCAGGAATTATGCATACAATATTTAAGCAAATAACCCAGAAAAACAGCCCACCACTCTGTGTGGGAAACAGAACAGGCTTGCTGTTAAAAAACACGCCCCTACTCTGTTGGCCCTCAATGAACCTTTGTTATTCATGCTGCCATTCCCATTTGACAGCCGACTGTCAGCAGCAGATGTGGAAACGTTTCCATTTTGAAATCTAAACAGCTTAAACTGTCTCAGCATCTGACAGCGTCTGTGCATCTAATGTTTACTCCATTTGTGGCCCAAGCTTTGCCCAGGGACCTCTGAAGGATGCACCAAACCTGATCTGCACCCCCCACACAGCCTGGTACAGCGAGCAGGCCTCTCTGGAGATGCGGGAGGCAGCTGCCACCGAGATTCGCAGAGCTATCACTGGTAGGCCCCCCCAAACACCCCAACATTCGTCATGGTGTGCTTTGCCTTCCTCCAGCACACACTTTCCATTACCCATATGCCTCATTTCCACTTCAGTGGGTCGCGTGCAGCCGTTAGGAAAGCTCTTAATTGATGTCATCATTAGCTTCCTTGTAGAAACACAGAACAGAGACCCCAGGGGTAGGCCTGCATGATAAGATCTTGTTTGTTAAATGATATTAATTTGTGATTGTGTACTGAAGCCTGATATGTTTGGGTCCGGGTGATTTCAGTAATATGGGCTGCTCTAATCTTTTGTCTGTAATGGTTCCACCCCTCCCCTTTTCTCTTCTTAATACTCTGGTTCAGGTCTGTGTGTGACGTTAATTACTTCTCATTCGCTGTATGCCCTCTGCTGTTCCAGGGCGTATCCCCGACAGCCTGAGAAACTGTGTCAATAAGGAGTTCTTTGTAAGCACAGCCCCCTGGGCAGTGATGGACCAGCAAGGAGTTCATCCTGAGCTCAATGGTGCTGCCTACAGGTAGGATGAAGAATGCTATTAAAATTTGGTCCCTCCACAGAGCCAGCTTGTTAATCATATGTATTCCAGCTTTTTGGTTTGAAAGATGTCCCTCTGGTGGAATGATGACTGCAGGTCTAATGACTGCAAGCTTTTTCCAGAGATAATGGAGTGCTGTAAATAGCTGAACATTTGCACTAGATATAAAGTTGTTGGCCATGCTTCAGCTGGGTTAACTTCTCTACACTGCACGTTTTGAAGGAGCCTGAATGCCTCCTTGTCATTGATAGACGGTTGATGTACTCCACCTCTCTGCCTCAGTGTCACAAAAAGACTGACTGCTTTTCTCACACAGCAGAGTGAACCAAACTCAACAGGCCATAGCAACCGGTGGTCTCCAAGACAAATTATATACCTAAATCAGAACCAGGTAAATACTCAAGACCCAAGCCTCTCTTGGCTGGTCAAGGATAGATGCTTCTTTTTGTACTGCCTCATGTCCTCACACTGCATTGCCAACCCAAACTCCCCAGTCAACTCCATGCTTTGACAAAATAAAACAAAAAAAAACTAAACTCCTATGATACTCCTCATGCAATTCCTTGCTCAATGCTACATCATTTTCACCCCATGGTACAGGACTGTTGGTCGTTTAAAAGGCTAAAGGAATCTTGATTTAAAGGAACTCGTAGCTATAACAGTTTTACTGGCAGTCAGATGAACAATTATGATCCCTAAAGCCAGGCATGGTTCTCTGAGCTGCCCTGACACACAAAACTGATGTGCCTGATTACAACCACAAGTGGACCTGAGCCTCAGTGAATGTGTGCATGACCCTATCTCCTTAACCTGAATTCATCTATCACACCCTTCTTTCTCGTCACCCACCAGACGCAGATGTTGACGTGCATTGTTGTCTAGACCTTGTCTAAAGTTCTGAGCTTAGCTTGTGTGATCCAGTCTTGTTTCATGGTTTTCACATTTGATGCATGCTTTGCAGTGCCTGCTTTGACCTGAGGGCTGGATGATCAAAGGCAGTTCCCTCCTTAAACACAGCATACAGTTTGCAGCTTTTCCTTGTACCTGCTGCCAGCTGAAAGCAGAACAGCAACATGTTACAACTGACCCCATTTTGCAAACTTGCAGAGTAAATTAGACTGACCAAGAGGCCACTTAGGACATAGCCGTAGCTTCCAGAAAGATAGATGAAAGGTAGGAATCCTCAAGGAACAGTGCCAGGTAGACAGTGGGGTTGGTGGCCATTTCCAAAATGACTGTGGTGCAGCTTAGTGGTCCAAAGCAGTGCATTGCCTTTGACGTGAGCTTTGTATCCCTCCACCCCGTTCTCCACCCTCTCTCTATCCCTTCTTATTTTATACAGATTCCCGTCGGGTGTGGTGGGTGTGGCTCCAGGCGGAATCCCCGGAACAATGGAGGGCATGGTGCCCGGGGGGGTGCCCGTCGCCCACACCCTGCCTTCGGGAACACACCCCTCGCAGGCGCCCTCGCCCAACCAGCCTGCTAAGCATGGCGACACCAGAGAGCACCTAGCCGAGCAATAGCAGTAGACCAGGAGCGTTCACACTGACACTCAATCCGGGACCAAGGGACAGTGAACCATAGCCCTCTGCCACTCAGCACTGAGAACCACAATACGTTCCACGGATTTTTACTTTTCCTTTAGTTTCTTTTTTCTTTTTGGTTCAGTACTACAAGTCTCTTTTGGGAATGCCATTTTTCCCTTGGACGTTCTTTGACTGTTGTGTGCGCCTTTGGGGGGGGGGGGGCATCTCTGGCCCTGTCCCACTCAATCCCCATCTCACTGGACAGGCTGTTTCCTGATAAAACAATCAAAGAGCTTAGAGAAACCATGATGTCAGACCTGTCAATGGACCCTGCCCCCACCCAGCCTTTCCCCCTTGCTGTAGATTCAGTGCTCCTGCCAATCACATGAGCTCAACATGTGGCTTCTAAGTTTCTCTTCAGCTTACTTGTCCTTCAACCCTCCAAAGCAATTTCTTTTTTTCCTCCATTTTTTGTTTTGAAAGAAGTATGAAATCTAAAAAACATTTTAAAAAAAGCATATATCTTTACCAGACAAAAGAAAGACTGAAAGGTTGCCCACAGCAGTGGCAATTGACAAGGACCTTTAACCCTTTCCTGGCAACACCCATTCACCTATGACCCATCACACATAGTTTGCTGTATGCACTGTCAACACCAAGGAGGTGCATCTGTACAAAACAGGCAATTCCTCTATCCACAGTATGCTGCTGGTGACAGAAAGTGAAGGAATTCCTGTTCTTTCTCATACAGGAGAATGTCCGTGAACCTTACCTAAACATAAGCTGAGCTACCACACCGGGAAGAGGTGGTGACTGTAGTTTGTATTAATCACAGCACAATGGATTCCTCTATCAACAGCAAGAACCAAGAATGTTCTTTCTCAACACGGTTTGTAAACATGGTGGTTCTGTAATTTAGCTCAATAGAACATATTTGATTCCTATGTGTTTTATACAGAATAATTTGTGATTCAAAATGTAGCAGTTTAGCACCATGCGGTTGCAGATATTAATCTTCATCAGACAAGTCAGTGTTCCATAGCATATACTTTCAAACTATTACTTTTTTGTAGAAAAGGTATACCTAGGGAACACTGTCATAATAAGTGCACGCTTGGTTCAAGGAGCTCAATCCAGACAGATATCCTCACTATCTAGTTTTGCACAGGAGGTAATGCAACTGTCGGATTGATCCATCTCCTGCCATCTGGTTGAGTATTTCCATGTGGTTTCTGTCATATGTTAACAATAATGAGCGTCACAGGAAAGGGTTAAAGCAAACTTACTGACTCAGGAAAACCCACCTTTGCTTATTTTTCTTTCCCCAACCCCCCAAAATTGTGTCTGACAAAAGTGGGTATTTTCTTTCTCTTCCCCTGCCGTATTTTTCTTCGTTGTGGTATTTTTATATAACAATCACATCCCGCATTTTGGTGTTAAAGTTTTACAGAGTCTGTTAGATTTGTATTTCCTAGGTAAGTGTTCTTATAACCATAGTCCCATGTGCACCTATCCCTTTACCCCCTTTTTCCCTGTTCTAAGAAGGCCAGTCAGAGCTCTTGGGGAATCGTCTACTCTGTGAGAGCAATAGCAGAATCCTACTAGTGTCCCAACAATAGCAAGAGAAGGCTGCCAGCAGTATGTTTTGTTTTTAGTGTGAGTATTTGTATTTGTTTCTTGTACAAGGTGAACACATAGCATTCAGTGCAGTTCAAATAAAAAAAAAAAAAATTCTGACATCTATCCGGTTTTTGTCTCAATGTCTTAATTTCCCCAATGAGGTGGCAGTATAAAGTTGTTTGAATGAAATCCAAAAATAAAATTATCAAAGTGGATCTAACAGTGATTCCCATATACAGCTATACTGTACTGTACTCTACTGTACACCTGCTCTTTACAAACATAATGAGCCCCCAGGAACTGCTTGTAAATGAGGCATGGATGAGAAATGTCTGAAAACTAAAACAGTTCTTACAGCACATTAATCATAGATATTAAATTATGACCGTATTATATAAACAACAGATAACAATGATTACCTTAGTACGACCTTAATGAGGCAGTCGTAGTTTAAACGCCTGGTAAGGCTCACTGCCTGTCATCTTGAGGTGTCCCTAAAGCCTGGCTGGGGATACAGAATTCAGTCACAGATAATTCCCCACAGTTATTTTAAAAACAAAAATAAGTAATTAATTCATTAAAAAGACAATGAAAGCTGTAATTAGCTTATCCATGACTTTTGGATGTTCACAAATGAGTCAAAGATTTGTTATATTTTAATAACAGTAGTATAAAATACCTAAATTTACTAGAGCTTCTAAACCTTCTTAACTATGTCAAAGGAGATTCCTGTCTGTAATTACAAGTCTGTACTTAAACTTCATTAAAATGAGATTTTTTTTTTTTTTTTTTTTTTTTTAAATGAGCCAGTTTTGATTTACAAATCCATGTGAAATGAAATCAAACACTGAATAAAACCGGTATAGATGTGGATTTCACAGGGCTAAACTTAATTAATTTGTATCAATGACAAAATCACTCTTCAAACATCAGAACGCAGACTGGAAACAACTGTTCATAAAGGTGCCAATTAGAAGAACTATTGTGAGCTGCGGGTCCTCTATGCTAATTATATAAAATATTTTTTTTACATTAACTAAAGGTATAAATAACACTAATGACCTATGAACTTTCACAAAAAACAGAAACCTTCAAACACACTGCTACACACAAAAAAACACCAAAACAAAGCAATTAAGAGAGAAGCAATTAGGTTCAATGAAATTATACAAAATTATCCAAATTACCCTGGTGCCATTAAAATAAAAGTATTTAAAGCAGTGATAGAGGAATACTGTGATGAACTTATCTCTAAACCTCAAGCATATAACAGATTTCTACCTAGATAATCTGCACGTTCACAGATCATAGTTATGTGTGGTCAAAGTGTGTCACTGTCACCAATAACCAATCAAAGTTTTCCTTGAGTATGTGACCATTTTATTTTTTGGGCTCACACATAAGCAAACATTGCCATGATTGCTCCTTACGTAATTGCCAAAAGAGTAAAATAGTGGATGGTGCAGAAGTTATGGGTAGCTCTGTGCTGAGCCAGAACTGACATGTGTCACAGCATCACATCGTGACTTTCCAGGTGAAACCAGCGTGACAAGCGGCTGCTCCATATTCTTTGGTGGATAAAAAAAAAAAAAAAAAAAAAAAAAAAAAAAAAAAAAAAAAAAAAAAAAAAAAAAAAAAAAAAAAAAAAAAAAAAAAAAAA
>UFQX01000059.1:170557-492123 GCA_900497675.1 Arapaima gigas
AAAAAAAAAAAAAAAAAAAAAAAAAAAAAAAAAAAAACTGGGCCTCCAATTCCCAAAGTGACAGACCATATTGGATGTTTTTCAAATCAGAGAAGGGATGATTTAAAACAACTCTGAGGGGGGACAGTTTTGCAGATTCAGATGGCCTAGACAGTACAGGATGTTTGGGGAGAACCCAGACAGGTAAAGTACAATTTCAACAAAGAATGGAAGAGCAGATATGAATTTCAGTTGATCCTTTTCAATTTATGAAAACAGAAATTCAAATGATTCAAAGGGTGTCATAATTAAAGGCAAGGACTTTGTTAATGTATTGCAGTTTTAATAGTTTAATTTAAAAATAACACTTTAAATTTTCTTTATATTATGTTGTTTTCACCCCTCCCACTCTATTGCGTGCTGATGTTACCCAAGTGTCAGAAAACTTTAATTCCCCCAGCATTAAACCTATTTTATAAATACAAAGCCACATAAAAGCACTGTTCAGGCCTGCCCATAAGTTAAACCAAACTGTTTAAATACAGTTGTTACCAACAGCGGTATGCTGCTCACAATGAATATTGTTTCCCCTGCCTTCACTTTGGTTTGAATGTCTTTGTATATAATAGTGAATCAAAACCAGAACTCTAAAAACTAGTAAATACGAAAAAGATAAAAACAAAGATGAGTTGTGCAGGGGACCCTCATGGGATATTCAATACAAAAAGGTGATTAGTAAGTAGATCTTGTGCAAATCATTAATTCAACCCAGGTAAAGTCAGGCATATGCTGTAGTTATCTTCACATCTAAAGCGGAATGAAAAGTTTGAAGACAGTCAAGTGATCGAGACACCCCCTCTGGGATATACTTCAAATTTGAAGGGTGACATTTAAAAGAAACACAAAATATGAAAACAGAACAGAGGGGGCATTCTAATTTAATGTGTTCAGTAACTTTCCTCTCTCCTGCCTTAATAAAAGCACCTGTGTAGTAACAAAGAAATGAGGTACTAAATCAGACTGAAACAAAATTCCCCTCACAGCAACTATGTTTTCTGTGCAACATAATTCTTCCATAATTGAATAAACAGATAACCAAACAAAAGTATCACAATAAGCAAATAAAAGGAAGAAATAAGTAGAGTGCCACCTGTCCAAAATAAATAGGTCAGACCTTTAAAATGCTTCCAAAAGGATAAACCATAAGCAACACCAACAAAGAACACACACTCGCCTTCTAAACAAAGACATCACATCTGCACTGAAATGCAATTTCCTTTTCTTACCATCATACGATTTCTCAGGCAATTCTTCCTCTTTATTTAAGTGTGTACTAATTAGTGTTTCTATTACACATTTTCCTAAATATACTCTCTGGTGTAAAATTAAACGTAACAGGGCTGTATAATTGACTTTTTCATCTTCTTTCCCATAAAATCAACCAAATAACCAAATAAATCTAACATCCACAGAGAGGACAGGATATGTGGGGTTCATAGGGAAGCAATTCAAAATGTGCTTTTGTATAAGTGCCCATGATATTCCAATATAAAGTATCTTTTTCAATGCTGGTATTTCTGCTATTAAATAATTTCTTGAACAACCACATGCATTACATTTATGGAAAAAGATTTACATTAGGGGAGAAAAACACTGCAAGATCCATAATTTTATGTAAACTAATATTTTAATTCATCCAAGTTCTGTTTTGCATTAAAGAAGAGGGCCATCAGTCTTTAGTTATTCCTTTATTTTATGGTTGTACTGTAACTGTATTTTACTACCGCAGGAACACTTTCCTTTCTGCTCTTCCACAATGACAGTGAAAAGTCCAGCCCTTTCCCCCAAGGTGTTGTCTGCAAAGACTCTTCCCTCCATGCCTGATCAAAGGGCATGGAGGGAAGATCAAAAGGTTAACAGGACCCAGAGGTTGCTTGCTCCTGCATCTTTTTCACTCATCCTCCTCATCATCCTCCTCTTCACCATCAGACAGTGAGGTGCAGGGTCTAATTTGACGATAACCATCTAGCCATTTCTCCACCATCTGTGTGACAAGGGGGTGGTTGCGCCGGCGGGAGCTCTTCTGCATTGCCACCAGAACACCACCCTCGGTCACACAGCACTCCAGCCACTCCCGCAGGAGCTTTTCTTGTTGTTCTTCATTCCCCATCTTCAATGGAAGACGAAACAAATGGGAGAGACACAAAACGGGGGGGGGGGGGGGNCCGTGTTTCACCCCGGCGAGGGGGGGGGGGGGGGGGGGGGGGGGGGGGGGGGGGGGGGTCAGTGGGGACTGTATTGGATGGTTTTACATAGATGTTCAGCAAAGCTTCACAAACCCAAGTTCAGGTTGGCCAATTTATACAGAGAGGTACATGACAGGTCAATCAAAGCACCTATTGGAGTTAATTCTTTACACAGGTAAAGCAATGCCCTTACCTCCTGTGCTGACAGGAAGTGCACATGTAATAGCTTCCTCTCACTGTCCACCAATGGCAGGAAGGTGACGGTAACGTCATCATCTGTGTTGAGGTTGGCGCCTGCGCCGCGATTGTCGTAGCCATCGTTCTCCATGGCCACCAGTGCAGAGAAGTGGCCACGTGTGTAACCAAGGGCAATAGGGCTTTTCCAGCAGAAGCTCTGCTCCCATAGTAATGGCAAATATACACCTACAGAGGCATAAAGGCAGAGGTCAAATAGAACTCAACACTTGTACAAAAAAAATACTATGGCAGCAGCACAAATATGTCTGTCCATCTATCTTTAACTATTACACGGATCCTTGTCAGGACCATAGTAGTCTAAAGCCTATCCCAGAATCATTGGGCACCAGACTATTAGACAACACCATGGCAGGGTGGCTACACACCCTTAATTGCTCATTGTAAATTGCCCATAAACCTGAAACATGTATTTGGGGTGTGGGAGCAAACCCACACATTTACAGGGAGAACATTCAAACTCCACACAGGCTGAGCTAGATTCAGGTGCTATGAGGCAGCAGAACAAGTTGCTGACCCACCATGCCACCATAGTACAAATACGTAAGAAATAAAATTACACCAAAGAAAAAACATGCAGGTGCAGGAGACTAACATAATCCTTGTCAAGCAGTTTAATCAGAACACAAAAAAAAAAAAAAAAATATAAAAAAATAAAAAAAGCTATGATACAGCACAAGTACTTAGTGGCCCTGCTGCAAAGAGATGACCAGCTTAGCGGCTCAAAACTGTGCCTTTGCATGGCAGATCTGTGGCCTTGTTCACTGATCTGGTGAATACACATTGTGTGTATTTTGTCCGGGGACAATTACAAAAGCAATTTCTTCGCAGAAGTGTCTGCATAGCCAAGTGAAATAAAATCAAAAAATTAAAGAGACTTTATTGATTGCATGTGGGTTTCAGGGAAATTTGCAAACAAATTGCAAGCAGGTTACATTAGAGCAAGTATAATGGAGCAACCAGCCTTTTAAGACACTGACTAATGTGTTCTAAAAGGCATAATTTTAATGCAACCTTCTAAACTTCAGTTTCAATCATTTGAATAGAATTAGGCTTCTTTTTTTAACTATGTTTCAAAATGTTATAGTTCATGAAACAGAACTAACATCAAAGTGTGACATTTGTACACTGGAGCAGTTATGACATCTAACAAGGAGAAAACCTGCCAGCCAAGGCAAAAAAAAAATATATTCGAAAGACAAAACATATGGGAGATCAGATTTGAATTAAGAATGCAAAGTTGTTACCAAACCATGCAGAAACTTTCAAACTCTTTCCCCATGGAGCTGCTCACCTTGGAAACGAGTGTACCCTAATGTTTCACCACGGAAACTCTTGTAATACTTTACTCCATAAACTATGATTGGTCTACGAAGAATGTGTGCAAGAACAAAGATGTGTGTCTGTTCCAGGCTTGCTCCAGGCTGCAAGATCAGAAGAATAAAGAGAAAATTGATTTTATCATTTAGCAGCAACTTAGACTAAGAGTCAAATACTTAAAAATTAAAATACCCATTTACAGATCACTGTGGTGAATTCTTTGTCATGCCCAGCAGGGGGCAGAATACCTGACTGGCTAATGAAAGGATGAAGGCCCAGTCCTCTTGCCACTGCTCCTCCCTCAGAGAGAAGTGCAGACCAAAACTCTGCGAGTACCATGACTCCCACTCCTTCCATCGTGTGTAGAACCTGGGAAGAAGGGGGGGGGGGGCATCTTTGCTGGATCTTTATGTGATAACAGGAAGTTATATGCAAAATGTCTACTACCAAAAAAACCAGAGAACCCACACACAACTCACAGCAAAAGCCTACCAGTGTGAGCAGTCGTGCAGGCTGTCATGGAGAGTCTTGCGCAAGACTGAGTCCTTGTCATAAATGCCCCAGGTGGCCTGCAGCACTGAGTCCAGAAGGCAATCACCTGCCGTACGGTTCCACAACGCATACAGACGGCTGTCTAACCGTGTGCCTAACTCCAGTGACCAGTTTATAATGGGAGACTCCTCTTCTAGCTCTGTGTGAAGAAAAGGAGATGCTCGCCACCAGCTGTCTTCACACACATCTTCTCCCACCCTTCTGCTGGTTGGACCAGAACTACCTAATGAAAACTACTAAATGGGTCACGTGACACATAGTATTCTCTGCTGCTGCAAGACACAAACTGGGAGGAAATACTTGACTAACTTAATTAGAACACAAGCAGCAATGCTCTCTGTTTAATAGTAAAGGTGAACAGATTCAGAAGACTAAAATGCAGATATTAACATGCATCCATCATTCTTAACTGCTTGTCCTGGTCAAGGAAGCAGCAGTCCAGAGAATATCCCAGAATCAAAGGATGCAAGTCTACGAGCTTACACCCTGGACAGGACAGCACTCCATCACAGGCAGATGTTACATTTAATTAAAAATGACAGAAAGTAAACAGAACTTTTTCCATACCCTTCTGCACATCCCGGTCCAACACCTCATCAAACAGCTTTTCTTGAACTGATGGAGGCAAGTCCTCAATATCTGCAAAGGGAAGGAAAACAAAGGAAAAACAACAAATAAAAATTATTTTTAAAAACGTTTGCAATAAACACAAGCTAGTGTTAGCCAAACCTATTATAAAAATGCATTAAAGCAGATATTTAAAATAAGTTCAGAGAACACACAGATCCACAGTGAGTCAAATGTAATGTTTTGATAAATGGCAGTGTTGAAACATACACGCAACACATAATATGATATAATGAGCCATGTCTCAAGTGTTACAAATAGACACTGATCAGAAATATATATAGCCTACTCCACTGTTTCTGCCCAGAGTAAATATATACCTGTCCCTCAATTTACATTCATAATCCATTCAAACCAGATTTAAACCCGGAAAAAGTAAACAGAGAGCCTATTTCCTATTATTTTAAATTGGAATAATTATAATCTATTTCAAAACCCCAAAAACCACCAACTAATTACCCAAAACATTGTTAAAAAGCCATAAACCCCCCGAAACAACTAACAAACCATCACCCTCTCCTCCTTGTACAGCAATAGACATTTAGCAATAATATTTGGAGACAAAGCTACAGCAGATTGCCCTCACCCAGACTCAGGAGGCCATCAACATTTCTCTGGTTGTGGTTCAGATGTTATGTTGTTTTTTGGAAAATAGATGTTACAACATATTGCATGGTGTGAGCATACACACAGCAACAGAGCAGATGTTATGGGTACACAGCAAGGACAATAAAAGCAAAACACAATGCAATTCAAATTAACTTATTTCAAGATGAGACTGGGTACATGGTTAGTCTAAAAAATGTTATATGGGCAGCTCTGAACTTAGAATTTTTAGTATTATAGTAATAAGTTCTATTGGGAAGATATAAATAGGGAAGATGAAAAACCGAGTGATAGGTATATTCAGAGATACGAAAAAGAAATTATGTAATGCTAATCAAAATGAACATGTCCTCAGAAATTTTTATTTTTTCCACTGCTATATTTTGGATTCCAAAATCTGTCGTCACCTGCAGGCAGAGTAAAGGTGACAAGATCTGTGAGGAAGTAGCAGGCAAAATCGCCCTTGCGCTGGTGTAGGGAGGC
Organism: Arapaima gigas; assembly: GCA_900497675.1. Classification (NCBI taxonomy): domain Eukaryota; kingdom Metazoa; phylum Chordata; class Actinopteri; order Osteoglossiformes; family Osteoglossidae; genus Arapaima; species Arapaima gigas. The sequence continues at coordinate 176,626 of UFQX01000059.1, forward strand.
AGCCACCTCCCGGCGGATCTGCTCTGTTAGCTCTGGGCAGACCATAGCTGGGATGCATTTTGCTGCCTGCTGGGAGACCTGCTTAGAGACGAGAGATAATGGGGTAGAGAAACACAAAGGCTTACATGAGTGCCCTTGTCAGTCTCCGGCCTTCCATGCACTCATCACCAGCCTGGTTGCCCCTTGTGTATCACTGTGACATCACAATCTGTAAGGGCCAATAACCAGGCTGTGATTTGCATAATACTTTGTTTAATCCTTAAATCAGGGAACAAACCAGCTTGGGCTGTAACACTGGCTTCTAATTTACATGGTGCACACACATGCACCAAGCATCCAAAGCCTTTGTCATACATCATGCTCCCATCATGCCTTGGGAGAGGAAAACTAGAATAAAAATTGTTTATGACAGTCTTTAGTTTTGTTCTTATAACATTGTGCTAGCTTTATAAATAGACAGGCCATTCATAGCATCCATTTATTTTATTGGCATCTCTGCCATCAGTTCCATATTTTACCTCAGTGAGGAGAATGGCCAGCATATCCTGCCTTTGGAAACGGATAGCCAGGTGAACCAGAGTGAAGCCGTCATCAAAGGCAGAGGGTCGGTTCAGGAGGCGCACTTCATCAGCTGTGAGCTGCCGTGCAATGTCCCCACCAGAGGCCTTGTAGGCTTCCACAGCTGACAGGTCTCCCTCCACCACACCTGCAGCCCAATGACCAGGGAGGGAGGGGGGGTTCAGTGAATTCACACAACACAAAACCACTCAAAACAAAAAAGACCCATTCCAGACATCCAGCATATAAACATTTTAACTATTGTTTTGTCATTTTTATCACAGCTAAGGGAAAAGGGCAGAAAGAAGCTATCACAATTTCAAACATCTTGAGAAGCCTGTGCACAAGTTCCAATAGCAATGTTTACACCATGGGGATCACAGTTTAATTTAAGCTGTGCCAGTTAAGTTGTGGGGTTTCCAGGTTGAAAACCAAAACATTTGATATTCCAAAACAAACACCTCTTGCTTAGCCAAAGAAAGAATGCTGAGGTCTTCATTAGAAATTTGTTTGCTCATAAATATTGCATTCTGGATGAAATGCTTGCAAGCAGTTTCTACACTGCCATTGCTGGAACCAGCAAACTGATCTAGTATGTTGTGCATCAGTTTTGCCTGGGACATTGTTTAAATACCAGGAGTAAAACAATGCTTTGAATTTAAAACAGACAGAGGGATGTTTCCAGGGGTTGTGATAAAAGACCAACAGTAAAAGAAACAGTTAAATGGCACATTTCAAAACCAACAAACATTTAGCTTAAAAATGTGACTGGTTCCGAAGCTGCTTCAAAGTCCTGAAATCTAAACCTTTTCTGCAAATGCTAGTTGTATTGCTAACAGATTTCCAGGAATTAATTAGAGCTTTAGAGCAGTGGTCTCAAACTCTCAGGAAAAGCCTCTCCTGATAGTTCCAATTATTAATAACCACACATGTTTGTCTTTTCAAAAAAATGCCACAGCAAAATACAAATTTAATAGGCATTCGGAATAATGAGCTGCAATCAGATGTGCCATTTAAAAACAAAATAACGTACTTGTGACATATGGTCCTCTGGACATAACTGTTGATACAAAATTCCACCACTACATTAACACACTTTCAACAATGTTTCACTCCTGATGCCTGTTAAAGTTCAGTAGACTGTAAAATGTTTCCTTTAGGGAATTTCAGAGGAAAACTTGTCTAAAGCAAGACACTAGCAGTCATCTAAACCAGACGGTCTGCTATTTGGATCAAGGCCATAGAAGGAATCAAGAGGTTTCTAAAAAAATTACACAGATGTCCAAGTCCAACTATTATAAACAAGTTTTGCATCCCAATGCAGCTAAAAGGAGTAAAATATGCTGCCAGAGGTAGGTGATATTAAGAAGCACAAGGGTCTGAGGTTAGCAACGGTGCTGCACAGGGATAACCTTTGCACTGTTTGGCCTATTCAACAGCCACGCATGAACATACTGAGAACATTTACCTATAAAATGCATTTTCCTAAATTAGAAGAATCCCCAAAGGTTTGTTTAAAATCACCACCTTCAGCATGGAAGACATAATAGTGACAGTAAAGTAGCTATGAAATTCAAGTTTGCTTCCTCCAGGAACTGATGGATATGTTCCAGAAAAAGAAACCCAAGCCATCGGAACCTGTTATAGCTAGAACTGGGCACCTAGTTAGGATTAGTCTTACAGTCCTCCAGAAGCAAAACCCCATAATGGCTGCTTTGTCTGGGTATGCGTTTCTGCCCAGTGTCAACCTTCATCAAGCAAACCCTTTTTCCATTTTCTAGACTTGCCATCACCTTCAAGGCAAGGTGTCTTAACACAATAGCAATCTCTTTCTGCAGCTTTCTCAACTGGTGAAACCTGCTGAACATACATAAATAACTACATCCATTGAAGAATCATTAAATTTTCTTTTGCCCTGAAATGCCAAACTTGATGCTTAACTAGAGCAAACAAACATTATATAGGAGGTAAACATATACCTTACTAGTGTATTCATGCATTTAATCATTCAGGTTAAAGCTTCATATGGCATATTTGGAGCTGTCAGCTGAAATAAACCAAATATATTCAAATTTCAGTGCACCAAACACATTACAGTAAAAGCATACAAATAACATGACATCAATACGGAATTTATTTGTTTTTAAAAAAAATGTTTGCAACATTTTAAGGACAAAACATTATAAAACAAAGTATCACAAGCTAATTACAACAAACCAACAAACTGTTATAGCAAGGCTAACTAAGGGAGCAATGCTTTATATGTTACTAGTAAAATGATCTTTACCATTGCCTGAACAAATATTTCAGTCATAATATCAATCAAAAAATTGCATCTTTAACTGAACAATTCACATATTATTGGCTAAACAGACTGACTCGTTTAGCTGCGAGTGCTGAATGTTTTCTGCTAATGATACTGCCTGCTGAGAAAATACACGCTGTGCACTGAAAGAAGTTCCAGGTATTGTTGAATACTGTATTTCCTTATTATCTTTGTAATGTGTGGATATCATCCACGTCCTGTGAACTGTAGTGGTGCCTCTCTTTCAAGATCAAATAAAAGTTTGAATTTCGATTACCTGCTGTTAACAGCCCTAATAGGTATTTACTTGACACTGACTTAAAGATGGGCTAAGCCACACTCCCTGTATGTTAAAGCATGTTATAGGAGCTGTCCCTTAATGAAGAGCTGATGATAGTCAATAACTATCGGTACAAGTCCAGCTACCAAAAGACTAACTTGATATCCTGCCTATGGAAACAGGTGGTTAATTTTAACAGGCATCAGGTATGAGGCTGCAACTTGCTAGGGAGTGCTAAATAATCCTGGGCAGCTAGACTGGAAAACACCAGATCTCTGTGTCCTTTTAATGGGAGCTGTGTGACAGACCCAAGACAACACACAGACACCCATGATCCCACTGGGATGTGACAAACTTTAAACAATTTTCAAAGTGCAATCATGCTGTTCTTCCCACAGAAACAAACATTTTATAGCAAAGAGCAGCATCTTTGACTTTTTAACAAACACAACATGGAACAAAGATTTGACACTTATTCTCAACCGCTCTCATCATCTCAACTGCAATTGCAACCCTGAAAACTCTCCCACATTAATGTTGAACTTCTAATTTTTAATCAAGTTAAACTCAATTTGTCATATAAGGGAAAAAAAGCCAAGCTGTTTCTCAATTATTATAATGGTCATTTTTTCAGAGTGTACCCTATTAATAGAGCTATTAATATAACAATTAAAATAAGTATCTGCTTAATCATCCTTAGGATTTAGAGGTAAAGTATTTATGATTCCAATGAGATGCAAATTATTCATTTTTATGGAACAAAATAGATTAGACAATTTATGTTATGGCCAGTAAAATAACAGCAACTGCAGTGAAGAAGTGAAGAGACAGTGGTCCTAAACTAATGGTTTGATTCAGTTATATTTAAATCCTATAATTTATTCAATCATTAGCTAAACAGCAGTAAATTAAAAGCCCAACTGACACAAACACCAGCATAGGGTGCGGGGTGGGGGGCCAGGACTTAGGGCTGGAAAACCCCTCTGTTAAAGTTGCCACAGAGTATCTTCCTTAGAATGACATTAGACATTGTTAATGTAAGTGCTCATTTTGTACTGTTTACAAAGATTAAATCAACGCTTTATCCTTCAAATTGTGGATGCTGTTTAGAAATTGGTTACTCCACTGTATCATTACTCCAAACAAACAACTGCCCAAAGTCCCCAGCTTCACACAGAGATTACCCTACATCATCCAAGTATTCTGAGCAAAAAAGGAATCTAGCACAGCAAATGCAGAACATCCTGGGACATGACATATGAAGGCTGTCTGGCTGAAAGACCTTCAAAGTAGGAGGAAATCGCAAAGTTTCTCATGTTTGGGTGTGTGCGGATGTGCAGCTCAAGGCAGAAAGGGAGCAAACTTGCAGGAATCCTTGAATTTCAATGCTGTAAAACCCCATTAGTCCTGCTGAACAACAATGTGGTGAAAAGGTTGATGACCTATATTAAGCTTAAGCTGTACCTTTCAACAGTGTGCTTGACCTTTGCTTCAGTGAATGTCCAGCTTTACAAAAGGGGAAGCTCAAAACTGTGAACCTACATAACCTGGACAATGGTGTCTGCAATAAAAATAAAGTTATTTAAGCCTAAACAGCAAGTCAAGTTTCAACGAAAATGTTTGGACTGTACATCAATAATAGGTTTTGTACAGTAATACAGCAACAGTGAAGAGTCCAGTCTGCAAATAGAAAATCCTGTTTATGGTGCTAAAACAGTAGCATACCAGGTTTGTAACGTATAACCTGGCAACGAGAAAGCCAAGGTCGAGACCCAGCTGTTTATTTTTTGCCCTGCACACATGCTAAGAGCTATTTTTGCTGTAGAACAACTGGCTCAGCAGACGAGCAGCACTGTTTACAAGCCCATTTGACTGAGATCCAGCAGCCTCTCTGGACCATAGTTGTCTTGGGATAGGGCCTGCAACTGAGATTCAATCCCTACTGGTTTCTGATACTTCATCCTACAGCCAACTGGAAGGTCTCTGCATTCAGTTCCTGTACCTGACACACAAGGCTCAATATAGTCACGGAAGTAATAGTATGCTCCATTACTATTGCTGCTGGCAATCATTTATTCTTTCGGTCATTCATTCCATCACTTATATCTTCATCCTCCTCTGCTCTACAATGACATTCAAAAAAGCCCTATACAAGTCAGGTAGTACTGCATCACATCAATAATTTAGTAAATTAGCAATACTATTACACAGCAAGATGTGCAAATAGGGAGGAAAAAGCATTAGAACAAAAAACACTAAATGCAGAAGAGTAGTGAGTTCATAATTATCAACATAAAGTAACAGACAAAAAATGAGACAGAAGTTGAGTACCACTGAGCTGTGGCCTCTTATCACCCTGTACAAGTGGACATGATACCAACAGAAAAATTTGTCCGTGTCACGTGGAGACTCGCATGTCAATAAAAACATGCTCCTCTTGTCAACTACAGAATTACTGAGTTGCATACATTGTGTAAGGAAAGGCTGAGCAGGATTATGATTTTAAAAGCATGATTTTAAAAGCCCTGTATTATACTTGTTTTTTTCACCATAAAAACTAAAGAGCATCTATGAGCTCAGGCTACACAATCAGCTTAAGTTAAAGGTCAGTATCTCTCTGTAGTAAATGCATCTGCCTTTGTCTAAAAAATGACAAGTAATGCTTTGTTCAAATTTTGGACACATGAGCATACAAGTCATTCACAAAATCATCCCCTCTTACAACATAATGTAGGATGGGTGGAAACAAAGGGGAAGAGACAACTGTACTGTTATCAGGGAAACATCCAATCAAACATTAACTTCTGGAGCATCACCACCTTACATCAGAACATAAAAAGGGATTCACAGTAGGCCTCACAAAGCCGATGTTGTTATCCAGAGATACTAGAGACCAACCCAAGCCTGTACTTATATGGTGAAAGGCAATCGCTTTTGGAGGTAGGAAGCAAAACAAAGAATACCTGTAGACCAACTGAACTTAAGAGCTAGACATCCTAATCACCTATTAGCAGATTCCATTATCTATACTGACGCAATGGTCATACATTTAGGAGGTAATTCAACGTTTTTCCTGTACCTCCTGGCTAAAGAAAGAGACCAAAACTAGCATGTGTAGTCAGTATTTACACATTTATAAACAGGTTTCCTACCGTCAAAAAAACCTTATAGCATAAACTCACCCGCACATGCGTTCAAAAACAGCCAGTCTGTTTTCCTCATTCTGTTTTTGATCTGCTTTAGTTTTTTAAAGTCCACCTCAAGCTCTTCTTTACTTCCTACTGCCCCAGCTGCCAGCTCAATCCGCTGGAAGTCCATTTTAACTTCCGACTCCCTCTTGGAGGTTGGCGGAGACCTTCTCTGACCTCCACTGCAACTGCTCCTCCATCGGGCTCGGTCCTGCTCATTGATGACAGGTGATGGCTCCTCCGAATCTGCCAGCTCAATGGCTTCTGGACTGCTGGGCTTTGGGTGGTCACATACCACACATCTGCGTGTCTTGGGCCAGTTCTCATAAGTGCAGGCAGTGCATGCCCAGCGTTGTGCACGAGTGTTCAGCCGGTTGCGATCGTTGTACTCCTCACAGGGGTCCACCGGTGGGGGTGGAGGTGTGGGCCGGCCACCAGAACCGGAGGACTGGGGCACCTCGGCAGGGCTGCGAGCCCGTTGACGTTGGCAAAGGCATTGGGTGCAGCGAACAGCACGTGGCCAGTTCAGGTAGGTGCACATCTGGCAGGACCACTTGCTGGCTGACTCAGATGGCCCGGCGGGCTTGACTCGGGGTCGCGCACTTGAGTCAGGGCAGATGAGCAGTGCACCCCCACCCTCTGAGAACGGTGCATCCCACTCACGGCCTGCATCCAGGCTGGACCCGCTCTTGAAAGGGTCCTCCGTGATGATGGTACCACTGGGCCTCTGAGCTCGGCACATGGTGCACTTAATTGCTGACGGCCAGTTCTCGTATGTGCAATACTCACAGGCCCATTTCAGTCCCCGCTCCGTCATTGTTGACCAGACGTTCTATGAGGAGGCAGAGCAGGAAGCAAGCAGCTGGAATACACATAATCACAATCAATTACAAACCACATAAGAAAGCAAGCAAATTAAAATGAAAACTTTTAAGAACTGTTCAAATAATCTAAATTAGATGATTTTAATCACACCATCTAAATATAAGCACTACAGTCCTATTTTTTCACAGAACTAACATTTCCCATTGGTAAAACTATGTTTTAATTAACAAAACTATATATGTTCATAAAAACAAACACCCCAATCAAGTTTTTAAAAAAATGCTGTTTCTGTCAATAACTTTTCCTGAGCACCTTCAACACCCCAACTACACTGAAAACAAGTTCTTCAAACTTGCAGTGGTTAGAATCTTTTTTTCTATTACAAATTCAAAAAACACATAATGGGTAAACAAAGGCAGCACCAGTAAGTTCATTTATGTTGTAGTTTTGCAATGAAGGTTTTGACCCATTAACAGATTGTTTTCCAGAACAATTGCTACAAAAGCTCATCTACAGCTTAGTGTGTGAAACAAACACTAGGGGAGAAAAAAAAAGTGTATAAATGCAAATAAAACTAGAGAAAATGCAGACAGCATGCACCTGTCACAAAACAACACACTGCATTCAACTAACATTTTACTACTGTTCTTGTGTATGTCAAAGTATGTAGGAGTCTCTTACTGCACACGGTTTGATCATAAAAACATTAAAATAAACTACACAAAAGTAACGTTAGGAACCATGCATCAGGTATTAGAAAGATATCCGTATTCCACTAAATGGTAAACCAGCTGGAGTCAGTAGTGCTTTTCACCATAAAAAGATGTTGTGTTGTTTGAAATGTGTTAAAGTTCTATGGATTTACAGTATAGTTACAAGTTCATAAAGAAAAGTTTGGGGCACATGTAGCAGCAATTAAGTAAAACAAACGGGACTTCCAGATCAAGTCCAAGGTGGAGCTATGCTGTTGAACCCTGGACAGGAGCTTTCAGTAAATAAGCTCGTGTAAAAGGGTTAACGAGGTCATAAATGGCGCTGAGTAACAAACATTACAGAAGTAAAATAAAGCTACGTTACTATGAGGAAATGTCACTGAATACATGGTAGAGTTAGATGGTTTGCTAATTAAAGAGTTCGACGGCAGAAAGATGAGAAACTTAGGTGACTGCTGGTGGGATCAGCTGGACGGACAGTCAGTCTCGTAGTTATAGCATTAATTACAGTACAATTTTATATCAACAGAGCTGTCAAATTCAAAGCAGTTATTCCAGGTTGTCCTGAAAAGCGTTCCGGTATCTGTCCGAGTAGCTGAGCATCTGGTCTCGATTGTTATAAAGGGTAAACGGTCACTGTCTCTGGTTAACTGTCGGTTAGGCATATGACAACTGTCTGTTAGTCGTCACCAGCCGAGTAAGCCGGTTACTATGGACCGTGGTAAAAAACGACTGGTAGGTTGTATCCTAACGGCCCCGTTATATGTCCGTAGCGACACGACCATTCCGTTCTCCATGCCACTCACTCTCAATTGAAAGTATATCCATTGTATTTGTAAAATGGACACAGTTATACCCCGACTCTTGTTTGAGATAACGGCCGTATTTTACTCGAAGGACCGTTTTGAGGCCTTACCTTATCCTGTCTTTATGCTCCTCTCGCCGGCACCCAACAGCAGCCCCGCCGCTGTCCGCGAGCTGCCCTCCTCGTGCTCTCTCTTTCTCGCACTCTCGCCCTTTTTTGAGCTGCCAGCCACGAGCCCCGTTTCGAGCCCCCGTTCTCTCGCACCCGGGCGGCCCCGAGCGCCGCTCTTCTTGAACCGTCCCGAATACCGAGCTTTCACCCAAATCCCTATTTACTCAGTTAATTTCCAAACCCTCTTTTCTCTGTTTACATGTTGTTTCCCATTAATCACCTTGGCACCTTCGCCTCACAAGATCATAGGGAAAAATATAATCTCCCCCCCCCCCCGTTTTCTCCCTTCCCTGCCTTGCTGAATTCGGATTTTCACTATTTAAATGCCCATTTTTCCATAGCAGTGTTTTGCCAATTTCTATAATGGCGGCGAACGAGAAGCCAAAATAAACCTTCAGCACAAGCAGGATGACAGGGACGTCACGCACCACCTGGCTTCGCTGTCCACACTGATTGGCTTCCTCTGAATGCACCTCTTACTGTCCTATCAGAGCACACGCCTCCCTCATCCACGCTGATTGGTTGTCTCTGTGTATACCTATTACTATCCTATCACAGTTCAGGTCTCTTCGGTCCGCGCTGATTGGCTGCCTCTGTATGCACCTTGTATTGACCTATCAGAATACACGGCTCTACTTCTCTAGTACAGTAGTATAGTGTATGGTTCCTCTGTAACAAAAAAAAAAAAACAATATAACGTACCTATAACTAGATCGTTTTCTCAGCTCTGGTAGTGACGTGCAAACTATTAAGACAAATCTGTGCAATCGTGGCAGAGCCGCAAGAACTTAATAAAAGCATTTTTAGTGCGTCTTTGTGTCGAGGGTTTTCAAAAGTGGGATGATGTCATCCGGAGCAACCCCTGCAATAGTAACCCTGCGGTAAAACCGGGTTACAAACATTGTTCAGATGTCGCCGATTCTCGTCGGTGCCTCTGACATGCAAAGTTAAACATGAAAAGCTTGTACAGCAAATGTGAAATCGCAGCGACATCGTTATAACAAATTTAGCAATACGAACGGTGCAACTACTTGTTACGTGTGCTTCCATCGAGCACAGTTACGAAAAATAATGAAACCAATAATAGTCACGCGAAATAGTTATATGATGCTTAAAATTGCTTTTTGGCCTTTTTTCGTGGTGTATTAAATAATGAAATCAGCAAATAGCATGCAATAAATATTTATGAGTATGCTCTGGTACAACAGCAAAACCAGATATATAATTACTAGCTGAATCCTGTTTCCTGTAATTTGTTCCTGTAGTTTGTTGCGACTTTAATCCAAAACAACTTTGGGTATTTGGCCGATATACAGTATTGTAGACAGCGGGCCACTGTATCTTACTGATGCAATTCAGGGTAAGGTCCTTGGTCAAGGACACCACATCAGTATGGAGGGCGGGACTTGAATCAGCAACCTTTAGGTAACAGGCAAATAAACTCTACCTCGGCCAGCTGCCTCAGAAAAAATGTGGTTATCTGAGAAAATCTAAAGTGTTATTCTGTTGCTTATCCAAACTGCACGGTGTGAGGACTCAGACAGGCGCAGACAATTGACTTTGATGGTAGTAAAGCTTGATTATATAAATTGCATATAATTAAATGTATAGAAAAGTTTTTCTATACCCGCTTAAGACCCTGCAAGATGAAATTTGTAGAGCTATTTCGTGAGTTTCTAGGAAACTGTCAAAACCCAGCCCGCAAACGTGCAATCTTTTAAAAGCATACAATTTCTTCTATAAGGTGCTTCTGACTCAGCATTGTGGTGAGAAAAGTTGAGGCCTGACGCTTAAAAAAGTGAACAAAAACAAATCGCTTGGTCAAGGGGATGTATATACGCACTATAGATATTTTATAAATATATACAGTACTTTGGAGAGGTTATACGATCTTGTCATATATAGAAAATCCACAGTGAATTAACGACTGAGAACATGAATACATTACAGATACAGTATGAGATATATTTATATCTCAAATTATATTCATGATATATATAACGAAAGTGAGACGTACGTCCTCCTCGTACGTCACTGAAAATGGCAGCCTACGTGTCTCGGCTCAACCACATTGCGCTGCACGTTGCGAATGCTGACAGAATAGCGTTCGACCTCGTGGCTAAATTCAGGTTCAACTTATTCGCTGCCAGACAGACAACGGCTTGGAGGCAGCTGGCCCTCCGCAAGGGATCGGCTGTGTTCCTCATCAACGAGCGGCTGAAGGACCCGAGCCCCGACGCGCCTCTCTGCCTGGCTGCCGATGACCTATCCGCGGGTTCGGATTCCACATGCCTTTACGGCGCGCAACTAAGCAGCCGCGTAGACACTGCGTGCAACGTGTGCTTCGAGGTGGAAGACGGGCAAAGGGCATTCAGTGCGCTGCGCGGGCGCGGGTGTCACTTCGTGGTGCCGCCTACTCCAGTGGAGGACCACGAGGGGCTGGTCGTGTACTCCGTGGTCAAGTCCATCGTGGGCAACGTGTGCCACACGCTAGTAGACAGGACTGGGTACAGGGGAGAGTTCCTGCCTGGTTTTCGGGAGATGCACAGCATCACGGATGGGCAACGCGGGCACGAGACGCAGACGTGCTCCATTACACACTTTGATCACATAACGTATGCGTGTCCCAGGGGGGTGACCTCTGACGTCATGAGGTGGTACCAGAGCAATTTTGGCTTTCAGAGATTTTTTATTGGCAGGTGAGCAGCACTGCTGGTTGCGTGGAGTATTATCACTGTTATCACTCATTATATACCCCCTATATGAAACCCTACAGCTGTGTGTCTTACTACTGTGTTTTACTTACTATAGTGGCCCCTCGAATTCGCGGGTTCCACGTTCACGGATTCGGTTATTCGTGGTTTTGCCATCGATAATTAAATCGGAATTTTTTGGAGATTTGCGGCGGACTGCGAAAAATCACAGACGACGTGCGTATGTAAAGAAAACTTTTTAAAAAATTTGTAAGTCATAAATGCACAAAATATATGTATTATTAATCAATTTTATCACATGCTGCCATACATGCTTAGAGAAATTTATTATAAATACAGTAAAGGGTTAGGGGAGCCTAGAATTATTCGCGGTTTTTCGCATTCGCGGGTGGTCTTGCGCTCCTAACCCCCGCGATTATCGACTGAAGATTGTATAGTTTTATGGGAAAGAAGGGCGCACGGTGGTGCAGCAGGTAACACTGCTGCCTCACAGCTCCTGAGCTGTGTGTTTGCATGCACGTGTGTTCTGCATTGGGCTGGCATCCTATCCAGGGTGTAACCTGCCTCACACTCTGTGCTTCAGGAATAATCTTAGGACCACAATGACCCTTTATAGGACAAGCAGTTTTTGATAGCAGACACCAAGAATGTACATGTTTGCACATTTTGATTTTAAATGTCTTCTCAGGAATGAAGATGTGAACGAGGGCTATGTGCTGGACCAGGATGGCATTGGCCTGCGACTGACTGCTATGGAGTTCTGGAAATGCAGTGAATCAGGAGTGAGACTGCCCTTTAAAAACAACCAGGAGCCAGACTGCAAGTTGGTCATAGCAGAGTCGCTCAGTAACCAAGGTAAAGGACGCGAAAGTCTAGTATGGGCGTGTATAGGAGACAGTGGCACAGTGGAGTTCACTGAAATTTGATTTGCATGAAAATTGACAACAGAACATTTAACAGGTGTGACAGAAGCAAGCCAAATACTCACGTGGCCAGTCAGAAAATGAAACCCTGTTTACACTCATTCTTGAAAAAGAATAACAGGAGTCATGTTGCAATACTTCTTGTAAAGCTGTTTCATCTAATATTTTGTTTATGGAATTATGGTGGTGAGTAGTATTGTGTTACATTTTCTATTACCTGAGACCTGTCTGAGCTCTTTATATAGGAGATTTACCACAGCACACATACACGTACCTTGCTCAGTTTCCTTCCTGGGATTTGAACTTGCAGCAATTTCATTTACAGACATTTCTTGACAGTGCTGCCACAGGTTAATGCAGCAAGGGTTGTGACCCATTTTCCTCATGTACTCTTCCAGGTCCAAACCAAGTAGACAGCTTCCTGGAGCAGCACGGAGGGCCAGGAATCCAGCATGTGGGCCTGTACACCCAGGATATTGTTTCGACAGCCCACACACTGACCCAGGCTGGGGTGGAGTTCTTCTCCCCTCCACCAGCCTACTACACCCAGGTCAGAAGGACCCCTCGTGCATTACTGTTTTCACTGTCTGCAAAGAGCAAATCTTTTTCTGACCAGCATCAAAAATATTGGTAATTTAATCGGCCACGCAACTAGTCAGTGTCCATGGATGTGGGGTTGTATCTGGGTCAGCCTGGAGCTTGCATGTTTTTTTTTCCATCTTCTTGTGGGTTTTCTCAAGGTAATTGGTGACTCTAAATTAGCCTTTGTGTGTGTGCGTGTGAGCGAGAGAGGCACATAGAGATTTTCCTGCGATGTACTGACACCCCCTGTTTCTGGAATGGGCTCAGACCCCTGTAAGCTATTGGACAAGAGGTTATTGATAATGAATGAATAAATAAATTAACAAATAAATGAGAAAACTGCTAATAAATCTATGTGTCAGCTTTTAATATCTGTACATATGTATAGGGATTTCTTTTTATTTTGTCATGCATAAGCATTTTTTTTTATAGCACTTGTGTGCTTTTTATTAGCTGACATCCCCTGCAGCCTTTGCTGTTCCATCTCCCATACCCTGTGGCAGGTGGGCAAGCAGCAGGAGATCTTGAATGCAGGTCATGACCCCCAGCTTCTGTCAAGACATGGGATCCTCCTGGACACAGACCTGCGGCAAGATGCGACCGACTCCTCACATCAAGTTTTGCCTAGTGAAGAAAAGCGGTATGATTACTGATTTATTGTTATATCGTATGCAGATTAAAGCAAGCAGTGAAGTTGTATTTACTGCAACACACAGTAACTTCCATATCATACTCACAGCTTGATCAGTTCAGTTAGAGAAATAACACTCAAAATTTTGAACATATCGAGTCACATCGTGACAAGGGATCAATCTGCTCAAAAACACCTTCGGTAGAGTAATCAGAATGTTTGTTTTCAGTGTGATTTATATTTAAATGAACCTCATGAAGTAAAGGATATGCATGATAAACTAAGTCAATCCTCATGACAGTGGTGCTTGAAAGTTTGTGAACCCTTCCGAACTTCCTTATTTCTGCATAAATTTGACCTAAAACTACATCAGATTTTCACACTAGTCCTAAAAGTAGATAAAGAGAACCAAATAAGTCAAAAAAATTAGACATGAACATTTATCTATTGAGGAAAATGATCCAATAACATATCTATTAGTGGCAAAAGTAAATGAACCTTTGCTTTCAGTATGTGGTGTGACCCCCTTGTGCAGCAATAACTGCAACTAAACGTTTCCGGTAATTGTTGATTAGTCCTGCACATCGGCTTGGAGGAATTTTAGACCGTTCCTCCTTACAAAACAGCTTCAACTCTTATGTTGGTGGGCTTTCGCCCATGAACTGCTCGCTTCAGGTCCTTCCACAACATTTCTATTGGATTAAGGTCAGGACTTTGACTTGGCCATTCCAAAACCTTAACTTTGTTCTTCTTTAACCATTCTTTGGTAGAATGACTTGTGTGCTTAGGGTCCTTCTCTTGCTGCATGACCCATGTTCTCTTGAGATTCTGCTCACGGACAGATGTCCTGACATTTTCCTTAAGAATTTGCTGGTATAACTCAGAATTCATTGTTCCATCAATGATGACAAGCCGTCCTAGCCCAGATGCAACAAAACAGTCCCAAACCATGATACTACCACCATCGTGTTTCACAGATGGTATGAGGTTTTTATGCTGGAATGCAGAATTTTCCTTTCTCCAAATGTAACGCTTCTCATTTAGACCAAAAAGCTCTATTTGGGTCTCATCCATCCACAAAACATTGTTCCAATAGCCTTTTGGCTTGTCCAGGTGATCTTTAGCAAACTGCAGACAGGCAGCAATGTTCTTTTTGGAGAGCAGTGGCTTTCGCCTTGCAATCCTGCCATGCACACAGTTGTTGTTCAGTGTCCTCCCGATGGTGGACTCATGAACATTAACATTACCTAATGTGAGAAAGGCCTTTAGTTGCTTAGAGGTTACCTTGGGTTCCTCTGTGACCTTGCAGACTATTATACGCCTTGCTGTTGGCATGATCTTTGTTGGTCAACCACTCCTGGGGAGGGTAATAATGGTCTTGAAGAATGGTTTCTACACAATCTGTCTGACTGTGGATTGGTGGAGCCCAGACTCTTAAGAGATGGATTTGTAACCGTTTCCAGCCTGATGTGCATCAACAACTCTTCTTCTGAGGTCCTCAAAAATCTCCTTTGTTTATGCCATGATACACTTCCACAAACATGTGTTGTGAAGATCAGACTCTGATAGATTCCTGTTCTTTAAATAAAACAGGTCAACCACTCACACCTGATTGTTATCCCATAGATTGAAAAAACTCTAATTTCACCTTCAAATGATCTGCTAATCCTAAAGGTTCACATACTTTTTCCACTCACAGATATGTGTGTTATTGGATCATTTTCCTCAATAAATGTCCATGTCTAATTTTTTGACTCATTTGATTTGGTTCTCTTTATCTACTTTTAGGACTTGTGTGAAAATCTGATGAGTTTTCCATAGTCTCAGCTACTCAAATAACACATTATTTATAATGAAAAAGTTAAGGTAACCAATGGTACTTTGGCTGGCTTTTGACTTGCATATTACCATGACAAAAACACTTTCGTGAAATCTAAGATGCACTTTTCAGTGGAAGGTAGTGATGCTTTTGTCAGGTGTTGAATGTTTTGGACTCTTGTGGGACTGCTGTTAGACCAAACCAGCCTGTCCTTTTCACAGTTCTTAAATCCTCACACCTTATTCTCAAACAGGTACCTCCTGCAGGTGTTCACCAAGCCCATCTTCGCAGAGGATACCTTCTTCCTGGAGCTGATTGAACGCCAAGGGGCATCTGGCTTTGGGGAGGGCAACATTCGGGCGTTGTGGAGATCTGTACAGGGTTACATGGAGGGCAACACAGAAGACTTGCAGAAACAAAACACAGAGAGAATCTCTGTGGAGACCAGTCAGGTCTGATTCTGTCAAAGCCCTGCAAATTTACATGCAGTTTGCTTATTTACATATGTTAAGTTGTAGACCTAAGGAAACTTGACAAAAACATAATGTAAGGTTTAAATGGATATTAAACCATTGGTGTCCTGCTTTATGAATCTATTTAAAAGGTTTGACTATGTTTTAGAAATGTCTTCCTGGATGGATCAGTCATAATAAAATTACTGGATTATATCCTTTTTCTGACTGATGTCTCTTTCCAAGATCCAGGAATTTGTTTTTTCCACTCCTGAGGACAAAAATTTTTAAATGTATTTTGAAAACTTACAAATTACACTGCTGAGTTTTAGGGTTCCTTACAAAGGAGATGCTATGCTTTTAAATGATACCAAAAGTTTGGGGTTGGGGCTTGGTGAACCCCCAAGAAATTCTAGAAAAATATCCAAAAACCTTTTGAAAACATTTTTACTGGGTCTCAGGAGGATCATGACAAAATAAAATACTTTGACAGGTTGGTGTGTGAAGATAATATGAATTATCAAAAGTGAATCAAAAGGCTAAATCACAATTTTTTTTACCCCATACAATTTTTATTAAGAGAAAAGTATAATTTGTGTAAATCAAATTCCAGTGTTTATCATAGCCAGCATCTGTATTGTCAAAAGCAGCCTTGGTGAAACAGGCCCAGTGTAAACCTCCAGCTGAACAGCTTTTGTGAATCTGTGCTTGGGAATAAAACAAGGCCTTTGAGGGCAACACACAAAAAGATCTGAGAGATGATGCTAAGTCGATTGTATGCACTCAGGGACCACCAAGAGACCACCTGGACCACTATACTCCCTTTCATCCTGAATTCAATGAATTAACAAGGTTGCCACAAGGAAATGAAAGAAAGAGGAACAATTACAGGCATTTCCTGTATGATAATAAATTTGTACACAGCCACAAATTTCTTGTAAGGTATCTGTATCCAGTCAAAACACATGATTCCCAAATCCTCATAATTTAAACATTTGCCATAGCAAACCTTTTTTTTTTTTTTTTAAGTTTTACATTCAGGACCGCAACAAAAAAATCTTGTCATACAAATGTAAGAATATGAGATGATAGCTTTTCAGTATGTGGCAGGAATAGTTCAGATAAGTGTTGAGGCAGCCTTCAAATGACATAATTTAATATTCAGAGCACAAATGAAATGGCAAGTTATTCTGCAGCTAGCTACTAAGATATTTGTATGCATGGGGAAGTACAGCTGTATTTAGTTCACACCTTCAAGAGGAGGCTCACAATAAAGCTGAAAAACCTTCAGAGCAAGCTGCACCACAAGCTTTGTGAGAATCATATCGCCTACACAGTTGTGAAATTCAAGTAGACGACATCAGGCATAGCAGAGTTCTGGCTTTTCATACCAGTGCCCAGGTGATCCTACGCACACGCACAATTGATGTTCCTATCTCGCAGCCTCATCGAACCTTTACAAAGATGGGAAAGGGAGACAATGTAAATCCTCTGGTGGCTGACCTCCTCTCCCCTTAGTCATCTGGTGTTCTAACTCTACAAGTGCAAGGCACCAAAGCTGTATAAGCTCAGCTGCTTTTCCCTGCTTGTACAATTTGATATATTCTGTGTGATCGCTTGAGTGTGTATGAAGCGAGTGACAAGACAGCTGGCAGCACTACCTATTCAGGATACCCAACTTCACATGATTTTCCAGTGCTTTACATACCTAAAAAAAGGCAAATGTACATATTCTCACAGAGTATTGGTGGTCACAGCAGTACACTGTTGCTTCCTACACATAAGAGACTGCTGGCTAGATTATACCATTAATTAGCTACCAGGATATACTGTAAATCTCACACATTGCACATATTTTCACTGGCTGCTCCCAGAAAGGTGACAACATATGTTAATGGCACAGTGAAACAGCACTATTAAAGCACAATATAGAAAAGAAGTGCACATAGCAAACAATATCAGTGTTGTTTTAACATAGGGAATACTTTTACATTATTGCCAAAAAACAAAATGCAAACCCCTTAGTAGGGTGAATTACTAAAACTTTCGTGTTTTTTGTTACAGAAATATAAACCTCACAACTATTCAAAGACGTGATTGTTAAAAGAAATTAATTCTCTATGAGAAACATGCAAGCCAACAGAAAATATTATATATAATATTTGTTCACGTGTGCTTGCAAAACACTACCAGGTGACCACCATTTTGGCTCAGCACATGAAAAAGCTGCAGAAAATTCACTTCCCCTTTCAGAAAATGGCAAAACAAGGCAAAGTAGTGCAAGAGGTAATGGTATAATTATCTGACTGATCCACTCAGAGGATTTTGAGTTTTCTTGTACTAAACAAAAAAGATGGCACCAACTAGCAGATCAGATGTGGACTACTGGAAGAGCGATGTTTTGCCTATTTGAAAAGAAGAAAAAAGTCCTTGTCAGCAAAGGTCACCACCGGAAATCCATTCAGACACTGAAAACCTGGTGATCAGGGAATGGAACCCAGGCACTCCGCTGGAGTTACGATTAAGACAAAAAGGCAAACAGCAGGACCATCTTTCATTTTCACAGCCTGTGTAAGGGATTTGTACCGCTTTTTTCTTGGTTTCACACTCATTTTAATATCTCTACTTCTGGACTTATGCTCAAATCAGGGAGGGCTGGGAGCTACAACCATCATCCTCGAGTACAGGGCCTGGCGTTCGGCCCTGGGCCAGTGAGGGACTACTGCCTTCTGGAGACTCTAGCACCAGGTTCTCGTATTCGCTGCTGTCCCCATCATCTTCACCTAGATCTCCCTCACTTTCTCTCTCCTCCTCTTCCTCCTCCCTGTCTTCACGTCCCGTGGCCCACCTGTCCTGTAATCTGGAGCCATCCAAGGACTCAGAGCCATCCCCATTCCCAGAGTAGGAGGGAGTAGGAGCAGGGGCAAGGCCTGGGGTGGGTGTAAGATGACCTGAGGAGCCCACAGCTCGTGGGCGAGGAAGAAGAGCCGCACTGGGCTTCGGTGAGTCCCCGGAAATAACATCTGCATATGACGGTGGGACATCTGAGGCAGCAGGTTGTTCTAGTGAGGGGCTACAAGGAGAAACACACGAGGCCACTGGGGGTTGGGAGTCCTCTCCAGGAGTTGTCCTCATGATGGCAGCTGACGCCGTTTCCCGCAGTCCTAAAAGAGCAGCAGCAAGAAAGAAGAAAGGCTCAGGAACGCTGCAATGAAGAATATCTGTTTCTCCCATCCTGTGTTTTTTCTACTGCTACATGGTTGCAGATGTGCTACCATTTTTTTGTTTGTTTCTTATGTTAAGACCTCTGAGACAAATTTGGAAGGGTGCTATACAAAAATAAAAAACTGAAGTGAAATTGAATTAAGAAAGACAAATGGAGAATAACCAGCATTCAACTGGACCGTCAGGAACTCAACTTGACACTTGTATCTAGTTTTGGTTGGCCATAACCAGTACATTTTACATTTCCTTAATTTTAACTTTCTCAGGGAAAGTTAAACACATGAGAGTCTGGGGGCTATACAGCAGAATATTAGCACTTACTCTTCTCTGCCTCTGCAGCCTTGTGTTTCCTGAGAACGATTTGTTTCTTGAGGTTGTTTACATCCTCCTGAATTTTCTCTTTAATGCGCTCACTCTGTTCCACCTCCCCACACACAGCCTAAGGGGTGGACACTTGATTAAAGCCCCATATTAAAACCTGCAGTTACTGCACATCCTGAAATGTTTTTAGGTTCCAACAGCAGCTCAAAGCATGAAAATCTTTCATTTGTTTCCCTTTTAGTTATTTATTCATTTGACATGTTTCTTCAAAGTGACTTACAATAGTAAGTCCCTTACAATGATTTACCCATTTATAGAGCTAGGCAATTTTTTACTGTATCGGTTCAAAATACAGACCTTTCTCATTGGTTCTACAACAGGAGAAAACCTGGGTCCTTCAAGCCCAAGGCAGGGGCACTAACCGCTACTCTCCCTACTGTCCTTGTTAAAACACAAATTGGTAACACTCTCTTACTTAAGACCTTTTATAAACTATAAATCTATTCTGAATAATCAATACAGAGCTTGTCAAATAGCAACCATTTTACTGAGCACAGAAAGGGTTCCTATCAATCACACTCTTCCTCCTAGCTTCTATTAAATATTCAACTTTTTAGACATTATTATTCATAGACTATTCATGCTATTCTTTGCAGAAGCAATTAGACTCTCAAAACACTGTATGCCATTTTCATAATTAATAACTTACTTTAACTTTCTCCTGTAGTGCACTGTAAACTTGGAAGATCAATCTAATGTCCTTCATCACACCATCCTTGTCGAAGAACTCGGCTCTGCAATATTCATTACCAATCATTGGAGGTTAAATTACATTCATGTCACAATTGCCTGTCAAATGGCTCTGAAAAAATGGCACCACAGCAGAGTGATACCTAAGAGTGCCATTTAAATAAATTACAGCCATGAAAGAAGACACTATACAGACATCTTCCTCTTTTCTCAGGGCTCTTGCCTCTTAAGGAAAATAGCTTTAAAAATCTTCCTGCAGCAAGAAGTAATCTTCCCTAACAAGGTTCTCTCTAGTGCTAGGTAAAAATCCATAACCCAAAACAGAAGTTGCTTCTTTTCAGCTTCCTACAGAAAGGCATATAAAACTCCAACTTTACCATTTCTACCTACTGTACATTCATGGTCGCACTCACCCGTTCTCCTGGATGACCTTAGCATAGTTCGAGGAAGTGTTGGGCACAGAGGACACTTTGTATTCCTGCTGGCTGGTGTTGCCCAGGTTGGGGATGGATAGAGAAACTCTCTGATTATACCTGCTGGAAGAAGAAATGGCAGGCTACCTGTCACACCAACACGTGTGAACGTGCATGTACCACCACAACACTGAATGTGCTATTTTGCAGGATAACATGAAAACATTACAAGTTGACTGAACACAGAATGTAACACACATTTTCTCACCTTAGGTTACTATGAACAGTTCACAAAGTGCTGCTGGCCATGCATCTAATATTTGTTAATCTTAAAAGTGCATACTATATCCTCCATTTGCAGTTCAAAGGGAGTCTGTGAAACAATTATCAGAACATCAGTCCATCATGTGATTCTAAAACCAAGAATTTTATGGGTATTTTGGGAAGATGTCATTGTGAACATGATGTATACAGCCAGGGTAGAACTATAGTGGGTTAAAACTTGGTTACACAGCTTTTTTCCCCCATTTTATCTTAAACTTGAAGTCATAAATCAGATTAAACTGTCAGATTAAATACTGCATCAGTCAGCCACATTAGTTGTTGTTTTGACCCTCTTTTACATCTTTATTCCAGCAAGACCAGTTAGTATATCCTACTGAATGACAGTTCCTGCAGTGTGATTTTCTGTGTAATTCTTGGTTGATTAGAGACTGATTTTAAACATTGTATACTACTTATTGTCTCTTTCTCAGGTGCCCCTCCCTCCTGCCTTAGTGACATCACAGGAGAGACCTCCAGCCAAAACAGGACTGCTTAGGGGACAGTGAGCAAGCAGAGGCCAAGCCTTTAATCCCAGCAGGCAGGCCTCCAGCAAGCTGATCTCCTGGCAGCTGCCAGCCAGACCACATTTGACACGTGGACAACCACCACCAACTCACGTGCAGAAGTCCACAATCCATCAGTAGTAATGGGATCTGAAACCTGACCTCCCTGGGACTAGAAGGATTGAGGGGTTATGCCTATTTTGTGGGTATACAGCTGCACCACCTGACAGGTGTAGGGAAGCTATAGAGAAAAAGCTCTGCAGAAATACCACATTTAAACATGAAAACCAGGTGGAAACAAGTATAGGTAACACCTGTATGGAATGTTAAACTTAAAATGGCAAAGTGCCAAGTGAGAGCCAGTCAACAATGTATTCATGTTTAGTGCATTTCTTTCAGTGTTTAGTCATAAAGGCAACTTAACACTTAACAGATCCAAAAAGTTGTCTTCAATGAGAGGGAAAAAAAACATGAACTTAATGGGCCACGTCTGTCCATTTACTGAGGCACTTAATCTGGAAAAATTATGAAAGTTGTTGAAAACAAGTGGGCTGAAATGTTAGGCAGGTATGTAGTGTATTGGTTAGTCAGTGCCTTGCATTTGTAGAGCTCAGGTTTGAATATTGCTGTACCCTTGGGCAAAGTAATTAGCCTGAACTGCTCCAGTAAAAATTATTACCCAGATGTGTAAATGTAATCACTGTGAGAAGCTTAACACTTTCTTCATAATTGGCTTCAGTCAAACAAAGGTATGACTGAACGTACAGTAACATCAGCGAGTATTATCTGCATTAAATATTTCAAGCTGCTACTTTCATTAAAAACCTGAAAATTATTCCACAAAGGCAGTCTGACCCTGAGAACTAGGCAGAAAGAGATGTGGTGAGGAGAAAGGGCACCTCACTGTGGCCAATGGGTTGTGACGGCAGCACAGACCTACCTCTGGTTTGGCCGGAAGAGCACATACTCCAGTGCATGCGTGGAGTTGTTGGCCGTAGAGATGAAGCTGAAGAGGAGGAAGACAAGGTCAGGCACTCCCAGGACTCGTGTCAGCTGCCGATGGACAAGCTGTTCCCTGAGGGACATCTGCTGCTGCGTGTTCCTCCGGAAGCGGTACCAGCCAATGACATTCTGTGGGGAGGGACAGGATATGCTGAGGTCAGCTTCACCCCACCCCTTGGAGACCCCCCCCCCAATGTAAACACAGAACATCAAGTGCAGGGCATGCATTTCACATCAATCTGACATAAAAGAAGCAGCAACAGAGCGCCACTTACTTTCCTTCTCTCTCTGAGAATTCGGTTGAGACTATCCTCATTGATGTTACCTGAGTAGTCATAAAAGCTGAAATGAGAGAAAGTATTTTTAACAGCAATAATATATATTTTTTTAAATAACACCTTTAAAAGACAATTCTTAAAGTCCTTTGCAGTAAGAATGTACACAGGGTATGTCAAACACAATTAATAATAAAATTCTTTTAGAAATTACAAAAAATAAAATATCACAAGTTAATTCACAATACACTATATATTTATATTCTATAAATAAATATTCTTTTATTCCACACACATTCAGATTCACTTCTAAAATAAGCCCATCAAACAACATATTTTAAATAATAAGACAAATGAAAATGGCATGAATAAAAATATTGTGACCCTAAACCCAATAGTTTGTAGCCCAGCGAGTTCTATGTTCTATGCGATTCAGATCAGGACTCATAGCAGGCCACTTCGGAATGGACCAATGTTTTCTTTTCATCCATTCTGGGTGCTTTCTGACACAGCTCTACATTTCCTTCCAAAACACCTCTATAGTCTTGTGATTTCATCATGCCCTGCAAAGATTCAAATCCCCCAGGGCCAAAGGCAGCAAAGCAGCGCAAAAACATCTCTAAGCCTCCTCCATGCTTCATGATAGGGATGGTGTTTTTTCTTTGGAGGCTTTGTTTTAAGTTACTTGGAGCACCAACACTTTGAACATAAGAGTAGGAGTGAT
This sequence comes from Arapaima gigas, assembly GCA_900497675.1. NCBI lineage: Eukaryota > Metazoa > Chordata > Actinopteri > Osteoglossiformes > Osteoglossidae > Arapaima > Arapaima gigas. The sequence continues at coordinate 200,129 of UFQX01000059.1, forward strand.
TTACCAATAAGCTCTATTTTTTATCTGTTCAAAGGACATTTTCTCAGAAAAACTGGCTTGACAACATGCTTTTTGGCAAACTTCAGTTGGACTTTTTTGCATTTCTGGGTCTTCTACCATGGAGATAATTTTCATTCAGAAAATGACAGATGTTGCAGCTTGGAACTGTTGCACTTTGAGCTTAAAGGTCGGTTTGGATCCATTTTGATGTTTTCCTTGGTTCTTTCTCCACCATTCAAACAATCTTTCTCTTCAATCTTGGGTCAATTTTCCTCTCATGGTCACATCCAGGGATGTTGGCTATAGTAGGACAGGCCTTAAACTTCTTGATAATACTGGCAACAGTGGTCACAGGAACATCAAGCTCTTTGAAGATGGTCTTGTAGCCTTTGACCATGACCATGCTTGGCTATTACATTCTTCCCAACCTCCTCAGACAACTCTCTGCTTTTCCTTCTCTTTTCTATGTTTAGTGAGATACACACAATGACAGAACAGAATGAGGATTTTTCTCCATTTAAATTGGCAGAATGAGTGATTACAAGACTGAATGCAACTGTGGTACTAATTAAAGGAGAACAGTCTGCTTGAAGTTTCACTACAGTACAATTATTTCTTCTAAAGGGTATCAATGATATTGTCCACACCATTTCAGAATGTCTTTGTAGAATAAGCAAGAATTCAGTTCTTTTCACAGCTTGTTTGTTTTGTTCCACTGCAAACCAAAGAAATGCATGTATGGACGGAAAAAGAACTTTTAATTTGAACCCTTCTCAGGAATAGTGATTCATGATTTGAATAAAATGCAAGGGTGCTAATACTTTCAGCCATACTGTGTGTCTATAAACATTTATATAAACAGCTGTATATTATTAGCTCTGGTTAATGCAATGTAAAAATATTTCTTACCTAAAAAGTTGTGAACATGGCTCGTGATTATGGACTTCTATAAAGACAAAATTCAAGTCAGTTATAACAATAATTCAAAGGCAGAAATATTTTCACAGGCCTATTAAACTGATCATGATGGTGCCCAATTGGATTGTTCATTTCAAGAAAAAAGCTAAGCATTTAGGCCTACCAGTGAACAACAGACTAATCATAAAAGGGATGAAAAAATTACAATTAAGATGAATGGTACTGAGCGCATCAAAACAATTTCTTTCATCAGGCAACACGTTCAAACTCACACCATCAAAAACAATTCAAAGATTACAAATAATTTTTGTCTTGCTAACTAAAAAACATGTTTTTTTTAACAGTCCTCAAAATTAAGTGAAGGGACTGTGAAAATGAATCCAATGTTGTATATGAGGGCTTCTTTTTTAGTTGTAAGGAGGCAAAAAAAGTGCTTGTCTTCCTTTTGCAATGTTTTTTAATAGGCTTCCTTCCCACTAAATCATTCTTCTTCTACAGCACGGTAGAGAGGAAATCATAGAGTTCGTTTCAAATTCTAATGTTGGTTTAAGAAGACTTTCATATTTCTTTACATAAAAATTATAGGTGAAATATTCTGAGCATGTATGTGAGAACAGTAAATTAAATTTTTATCTAATTTAGGGTGGGAAAGTGATGCAGCATATACTGTGAGTGCCTCACAGAGTCTGGACTGCTTCAATGGGTGTGGTTTAAATCCCATTCTGTCTGTGTCTTTAAACGTCCTTATTGTGTGACTGTCACTGAATGACAGTGACTATACTATTTCTGTCACTGCTTTTGCAAACAGTGGGTCTGAAGAGGTTTTCTGCAAAGCAACATCCAGCCAGAACTTACCTACTATTTGGACAAATTCTGTGTTGCCGATTTGAGAGTCGCTGATACTAAAAGTCTCTTCATGTCTTACTTCTCCCAGCAGGAAGCCTTCCTGAAAGAATTGTGTGCAATATTCACATCATTTCATATTGTGGAGAAATGAAGGAAAAATCTTCAAGTTTCTGAGATTACCAATGATCAATAAAAACAAGTGGAATTCACCTTATGATTTTATTCCACATCAAAGATGTAAATGACAAGATCAACATTCTAAATGTTCCAGTATAGACTAGAAAAGTGTGAGAAAGTTTTAGAAACAACACTTAGTTATTTTCTGCTTTTAATAATGAAGTATGTGTAAGAAAAGATTAGAACATATTATTGTTTTAAGCATTTTCTCATCCCAGCAACAGTGAAAGACATGCCAATAACTCAAAGAATGCAGAGACTAATAACCAGGTAGACAAGTTTGCTGGGTCTGTTAGCGTCCAATTGGAGTTCTATTAACATTTAAGTTTAAACTGAAGTCATTTGTTATTTTTGCATTTCCAGTAATTAACTTTCAGATAAATTTGCCTCAATAAAGTGCACTTTAACTGGATCTTTATTCAGCTTTTAAGTTACTTGGAACAGCAATGCTGAACGGAAGACTTCTTCTGTGGTTGTCCACCATAAAAATCTTAAGAATAGAAAACTCTGAGATTACAAAAACCCCGGAAGTTATGAAACCTGAAAATATAAACCCCTGGAAGTTATAAAACACTGAGTTTGTAAAGCCCTGGAGGTGGTAAAGCTTTGAAGACTTGCAGCATCCGACCCAGGAGAAGGACAGAGGGGTATAAAGACAGGTACTTTTCAGACACCTGACTGTACAACCACACCCTGACAAGCCAAATTAGACAAGAATGGCACCGGAAGTGAAAAGACTGTCCCTTTCAGCTCCTGCACCTTGTTTCAGCTACTTACATGGTCGGAGTCGCTGTTGGCGCTGTGGTAACACACAGAAGTAAAAGCGTAGCTCGACATGTAAGCCGCCATGACGGAAACATTGCACCGATTCCCACAATCCACCGTAGTGGCAAGAACGCGCCCATCCTTTCCGCATAAACATCCGGTAGGGATGCTATGCATACTGGGAAATGAAGGCACAGTGATAATTTCCGGAGGTCATTTCATAAACTAAATCTATTTATTTAGGCCATAGATTAATGTGGTTTTTCGTTTGCGTGAACGCTTATTATTATTTTTTTTTACTGTTGCCGTTGGTTGGTGTTACTACTACTGTTGTTAATACTACTACTACTACTACTACTAATAATAATAATAATAATAATAATAATCATAATAAACTGTATGAATGCTAGTTTTTTTATAACCCTATTGTCTGTCCAAGCAGTTTAAATAACAGCGTGTAGTAGACTTTGGTCTTAAATGTTCTGTAGTTGAACACAATAGCACCAGGTGGCAGTAGTGCTGTGCATGTGATCCCATGCAGGCTAGTAGTATCCCAGTTCATACTGCCCAAAGAGTAGCAAATACTATCAAATGAAAATGGATAATAAAAGAGGTGTATGCAAGGTAGGTGAAAATTAGCCAAGTAAGGTATAAAGCCCTATAATAATCTGTCTGTACATTTTAAACAATCAAAAAGATAGTGACAAAAATTAAAGCCTTTGATTTTTATATACAACATAATTAAAATTTAGTTAGCTGTAACGCATACCTAATAAATTTCACTGAAGCTTGTCACAGTAAATAGTTGGTGAAATTTGAAGAAACAGTAACCACAATTTCCTGGTTACAGTCTCTGCATGTGGTGTTGATTGACAAAACCAACTTGTTTTTATATTATTGAAAACTTTCTTACTTCACTTGTTCTGCAGTTACACTATGACAAAAGAGCTGAATCTATGATGAAAAAGTGCAGCTCTTTGTGCAGTGAACTACAAACCCATCTTAGGGCATTTCAGAGCCTTTTTTATAAATTAACTTGCTAAAGCTGAATCTATATTCATGCTACAGAAGTTGTTTCTGAATACCCCTTAAAACCTAAAGCTAATTTCAAACACCTTTAAGAATCTTGAGTTTTGCCCTACCAAGCTTACAAAAAATAAAATAAAACGAGCACATGTTTTTCATAGCCAATTTCAGGAGGACAGAAACCCTTCTGTAGTTTTATGGCAGCTCTTCGTCTAAACAAGTAGTGTTTTATGTAAAAACAATTACAGAGGAATGAACTTGGCCATTGCATGGGTTACACCTGCTGTTTCACGTCAGAGTCTGATCCATTGAAGCACACCGACAGACCCACCAGCCACACCTGGAAATAACAGGAAGCCATAAGAAAACAAGTAGTAATTAAGAATCGAACAGATTGCATTCAGCCGCAGAGTAAAATGTTGGGTGACCATCTGTGCCAAGCAAATAAATGTAAATGCTGTGGTGATTGTCTTTTTTATAATGTCAGTATTTTTTAGAAAAATTTCATTTTTCAGCCTTTGTTTTTTCATGGCTTCTGCTCCAGCCCCGCCAATATTTGTGTTTGGCTCTTGCGGGCACTCAGATCTAAATGACAAACTGCACCATTGATGGTGTAAACCCTGTGTAAACAGTCCTTTCAGGATCTGGCACCTCAGACAACCTCTCAGTACTGAATACACTCAAACCCCAGATGTTCAGTAAGAAATAAACTTGGCCCTGTTCACTTTTGGGGGGGCATTGGGTCACAGAAAGGGGTGGAAGCAAATGAAAAATAGCTTAATAAAACTTTAGATTTGTATACTTTATGCATGTGTGCCAACATTTAAATTTTCTGTTTGATTTTTATCTCTGGGTAACTTGATGGTACAGCAGGTCTTGTTGGTGTCTCACAATTCCTGGGCTGTGAGTTTGATTGTGTGTCTTCCTACAATCCAAAGACATGTGTTTCAGGTGAACTGATGACTCTTAGTTGTCATTAGTGTGTGAATGTGAGTAAATGAAGGTGTCTGTGGTGGACTCCTGTCCCATCCAGGGTATATTGTGCCTCACACCCAATGACTGGAAGATATGCATTGGACCACCAAGATCCTGTACTGGACAAGCAGTTACTGACAATGGATGAATTATAATACATTTTTTCCCCATCCCTGTGATACTTGGCACACTTTTAAACGCTGGGCCACAGTGTGACAACACTGACGAGAAACCTTGTGCATGCATTGCAGTTTGTGGCTGTGGTTTAGCGCTCACCAGCATCCTCCACATGCAGCACCCCTCTGTCACAGTTGCAATGCACTGCAGTACTCACAGGTCTTCCAAGGATGTGTCTGGACATACATCTCACACAGTTACCTCCCAACTGAAAGCTCTGTGTTACATGAAAATCACTTCTGCTCTCTGACAAAATACAGGAACCATCAAGAAAATATTAGACCATGGCAGGTCGACCCACAACAAGCCCTATAAATGGGTCTAATTTCATCCCAGCACTTTTGGTCTTTATTGGCCACATTAAGGTTTGACCCCCTAAATACCTGCAGGTCCATGCTGCAGTAACAGTAAAATGAATCCTTTCATTTGGAGTGTGAGTGGACAGGCATACAGAGAGAAGGCCATGTGATATCACTTCCTGCACTTATATAACAAGGTTCACCTGAGGCACATATATGATTAAGGAAGAGTAATCCAATCCCATGGGCTGTGCCCACATCCTGAACCGCTCATCAGCCATGCGTGCAAAGTGTCAACAAAGCAGTGATTTTGGATCAAATTACTGTTTTTCCAACATTGGGGTCATTTCTTGCTCAACACTTGCTGTCTGAAGGTCTCTCTGGTGAATTCAGACCAGGCGGTTTGTCCTTTGGCAGCAAGACTAATGAAGGTGTCCTTGTGGACATTAATTGTTTGCTGCTCTACTTTCTTTTGGAAAAAATTTTTTGTCAAGCTAAAAAATGAAACTCAATACAGTAAAATACTTTTCTATCTTGATTGTCATAAGCAAATTGTGGGATATCACACTTTGTGTTTAAAATACTAACAGAGATGGAAATGACTTTATGATTTAGTATGCCTGTTCCAGTGCAGCCTGATGGTTCAGTGAGTAGTGCTACTGCCTCCCAGTGCCTGGGCTGTTTGCTAGGACTCTGGGTCAAACGTGATCCAACTTCTACTGACTTTTATGGTTTCAGTTGAGTTGGTGCCTGTGAAAAACAGTCTTCAATGTGTATCACTGACCTGCTATCCTGTCTATGGTATGGCCTGTCCTTCTAGGGTATGTTCAGGAACACAGTGTCCCTATGCTGGATACTGTATTGATAATGGAGGGATGTTACTGTGAAACAATCCAGGCAGTTCTCTTTGGCAAATCTACGCCACTGGGAGTGGGGTGAGACAAACCATTATGAAGTGCTTTGCCAGCTCGTAGTTTCATTCCAACTGCAATCTTTCCACAAGGTGAGAACCCCAGCAACAGCAAAGTGCTGCCCTGTGCTTCACTTTTCAATCTCCTGATGCCACCTAAATGTAAATATTTGTAATGCCTCAGACTTACAAGCAAATGATTAATAGCACCCCAGTCTGGGAACATCTGTAATGCACACCACTGAGCCCTCTGAGAACTATTGTTGACAACTGAGGGATCAGTCATGCACAGCAGAGAGCTGTAGCATAACATCCACATCAGACAAGTAAAGTTTTAAAAAATGGCTACAAAACATTCTAAAAAAAGTCATCACTGCAGAAGAATGTGAAAAATTCCTGGTTAATGGATGGATGGATGCTGTAAATTGTACAAGCTCCATTTAATACAGTAATCAAGGATGGTTTCTTGCACTCCAATGAGAAATAGATACTTTAGGTTTAATTTCATGTTTAGGTTGATCTCAGCTAAAATGGGGACTGTGGCCATTTAGGGACTATATTTTTGTGAGAGCATCGAGGGCAGAAAGACTGTATTTTCTGCCACCAAATGGCAGATTCTATTCCCTGTGCCATGGGAACATTAAATCAAGTGTTTATTCTGTTTTCATTTCACAGGCTGTTATAGCGCAGTCTCTGTCACTGCGCCGACACTATACTGGATAATTTGGTGCTGTAGCTACCAACAATAACAGAGTGCTTTCTCCACAAGGGTTAAAGGGAGGAGTGCAAGCGAAAATGAAATACTTCACCCCAAACTGGGAAAACTGTCTGAATGCTCCAAGTGGCTCTATTTTGTGAAGTGAGGTTACGCCCAAGCAACAGTGCATGCCCAGTGTGTTCTAGCAGAGCTAAGGTCTTCAAGGTCCTTAAAAGGTCATTAGGACAGGCTGGTGTAACTGCTCTCTGTTCACACTGCTTTCTGTTGCTGTTTTATAAGATTATTTGGCTTATGGTCTTTCATTAATGGACCTCTAGCTTTCCTGTAGGGACTTTGCACAAATTTAATTAGTTGACCAGACATAATGTCTGTGTATTCCTAGGGAGGGGGGGATGTTTACTATACAAACACAGTATAGTTTGGAAATATTTAAGGAAGTACCTTTCTTGTACATTTAGTTTAAAAAAAAATGTAATGTGTTACAGTAGTGTCTTGGGGCAGCAGATGTCATAGTGGTTAGAGCCAGTGCAAGTAAAAAGCACACAGCTATATACATGGATAAATAAAGTAGATAATGTCAAAACCTAACATTGGAAGTGACCTTAGACAAAAGTGTGAAATAAATGAATAAATTAAAATATGTGCCATTGTTCACCTTATATAGCTTGATCATCAGAAGTGAGAATTTTAAAGTTTTAACAGACAGTCTATTTGTGTTTTTGTTTTTCAGGTGTCTGTTTTCCCTGTACACTGTAATCTTGTATATATTTGTTCAGCTTATTGTGTTTGGTAGCACTATTCTGGCACCTTGGTAACCAAGAGCTTTCAACTGTCATCCCAAAACCATACTGTAAGATGTCTATTTGCATTTAGTCTTGAGCCTCTGTGGAGCATAGTAGAGAGCAGAGGGAGCCATTTCTCATAGTATAATCTAAAGCATCTTTGGCGCAGCAGAAACAACCTTCAGAAACTGAAACTCTATCTGCATAGTGCACTGCTGTGCACAGCCCCAGCCTCATCATTGGAAACCTGAGAGGCAGAGCCTCACCAGGTAAAGGTTACTCCGTGTTCTTCAGCTGCCTAACCCGAGGCATGCAACCAAACACTGGACACCACCTTGTGGCTTTGATGTTTGCCATCGGATTTGTAGAAAGCAGTGGTGGTGCAAAAGCCCTAGTCCTTCTCATAATTTACATTTATATTTATTCACTATTGTCCAACACAACATATAACTTAGAGATTTACAGATTTACAGAGTTATTAGAAGATCGGGAGAAAAGTGGGTCTGAAAGATATTGGCACTATGAAAAAGAATTGAATTATGAGGCATTCTACAGTTTTGAAATACAAAATGGGCTCATTCTACCATATCAGAGCCACTGGACTTTAAGTCCTGGATCCCTTATGAAAAGGAAGACCAAGAAGCCAGAATTGTAGGAGCACATTGTTTTTGACAGGGGGCAGGGAGTGACCATGTCCTGTAGGTATCAGGGTGCAGATCCTTAGACAGTCTTGTAGGTCGTAACCAGAGTATTGAACCTGATATGGGGCGGCTACCAGAAGCCAATGGAGGGAGACCAGGAGAGGAGATATGTGGAAAAGGTTGCCCCTGGTACAGGCAGATGGTCTCAAAATGTATGCTGTTCCTGGTTGGTGTTGTGTCAACTTATTAAAGATTTACAGCTCCTCACATCTCCTATCTGATTCTGAATTCCTCCTTACTGTACTGAGTGATGCACAAAAGTTGAAAACTCCTGCTACTTTAACTGCTTTTACTTCCTTTCTGATTTACGGTCAGACCAAAAAAAGCTGCACCAGCCTCTACCGTCCAGAGGAGCATCGGATAAGCAATAAGTTAAACTAAGTAAAATGCTGTGTTTTTCTTGCCACTTGCTGTACGCTTTGGGGAAAACTAGAAAGACACCTGGCTGTTAGATACATCTCTGCTTTGTATTATTGCTGCCGTGTTTTCTTGTCAATTTATGCTGACTGTTATTATAAAGAATAATTCTTCTCTTATGTAGTACAGAGCAGAAAGTTTTGAAATATATCTTTTTAAAATAGTGCTGTCAAGGAACTTTACAATATGTTTCCAGAGCTGTGAACCTCAGCATGATAGTTTCCTTGGTAATATAAATATTAGTTTAACTATTCCTCCCATTACATTGCACAGAACAATCCTTTCATATACTAACTGGTTGTTGGAAACATGAGGTGGAAGGTTTTGGTTCTTGCTATTTCCCATTGCACTCAAGACCAAAAGTAATTTCAAATGTCAGGTAGCTTTGTTGTGGTCATAATTTATGCAGAAGTCTGTGCACCATTTAGAAATATTTCATCGATGGATTAGACCTAATCCAATTAAACGCTCTTCCTTACTCAAAATAAATAATGTATTCCAGGAATGTAAAGCCTACAAATTTTAATGTTCATGTACATATATTGATAATCAGAGTTGCACATTTTGTGATAATCTAATATTTTTTACCTTCATTGGAGAATATTTGTTTTAAAACCATACAACTTACTCTCTGGGATGGTAGGCACAGATCTGCTGAAAGCACAGTTTTAGTGAAAACAACATACAAAGATTTGTGCAACTTGTTCTTGTCATAATGACTTTTGCAGCTTGACAAATAATTCCTAATAAGAATATCACAGACCAGTGAATTTGTGATTCATTTTTGCAAGAAATAACATAATAATAAACTGTGGACAGGAAATACGATTGAGGAATTGGTTAACATGGAAATTTACATGTCTGAAATTGCAAAAAAAGAACTGCATACTTAATGATCTAATACTGCACAAACAGATGTTTTTCAACAAATTTCAATTCCTCATTTTCCTCTAAAATATGATTCAATGTGACAACAAAATTGTACAATATTACCCCTTTGTATAAATGTGAAAAAGATGTATCATAATCAGAATATGAAAAAGGATGATACTCTTGTTAAAACCTTTATTGTTGTTAGCAGCGAGCATTATAAATGTTTGCCCAGGTATTAAACATCACTCTTGTATTGTTGGCTTGAGATTTCCAAAGAAAAGGTTGGATTGTATCCCATAATCACATCCACACTGACATGGGTCTGTTCATTTTACACTAGACTTGCAAAGACAGGGCTGCTATAATCATTAAATTTCACCGATCTTTGCTCGAGATGTCTGATAATAACTTTTTTGAACATACACTTAAATCAGGTTCAAATGAGAGCCACATTTAAACCTTAAATAAAGAAGAAGGACCCATGCTGTGGTAATGAACAAGAAATGGCATGTCATTCTGTGCCTTTCATTCATAACTGGCAAACTGAAGCTGTAGTGAGGGGTGAGGGTCTGAAGGAAACCTCGGACGCTGTTTATGAATTCCTCCATGATCGATGCCGTGAGAGAGACTCCTTGAATTTGTTTACATTACTACCTTTGGTCCTTACTTTATAAATAGCAGGGTTAGTCTGGTCCATAACTGGTTGATACATGATCACAGCAGCTTTTCATACACAGTTATCCACAAGCAGCCCTACAAAGAAGACTTTAACAGTGTGGTGGTCAGAATAACTTTATCTGCCTGTTTGTTTTTTCCTCCTTTGTTCACTTGCAAGGTATTATGATGAACGTTGAAAGATGCCACTGAGGAAGTTGCCAAGGAGCCCTATGATAAATATGGCACAATGGGGAGAAACTGTAATCCTATCAGATTCTCTGTGATGCACAGATCCAGTCAAGTCAGTTTTTCCAGATAACAAACTAGGAGGAGTGTTTGCTGTTACTGTAGACTGCTGGCCAGGAAACTCTTGCAGCTGAGGCTATTCATCGATGCACATTGCTTTAAACTGGAAAAATGAAAATATTAAATATATCTGCATGAGCAGGTTTGGATTTGTGGTAGAAGCTGCTAATATCAGTTAACTTTTACTTACATTTCAAAGTCTCTAAATCACACTTCAGAGTCCTTTGAAATAAGATGTTTCACAATAAAAAAAATACTGTAGATTGCAAATAACACACAACATAAACAAGAAATGTTTATGAGTCATGACAGGTTATAGTTCAGTTGTCTTAAGTGTGTCACAAAGGTAACAGGTGTTAGCGTTATGATAAACCCTTAAGATAACGTTGAGCAGCAGAGCATACAAAGATAACACCTGCAGCTCGGCACTAGAAATGTGACACCTGTTTGTAAGGCACACAAGCATCATCACAACAGCCCCCAAGCTGCCTGTGACCCCTCTTGAAACCCACTTTACATCATACCAAAAACACTTTGGTTTTTTGAAATTTCAACCATATTGTTATCATTTAAAATGATAAATTTTTGACAAAATAATCAATTAAATGGACAAGTGGATAACCAAGGTTTAAAGCAGAGAATAGTTTTTAATAGTCAAGTACAGCATTACAGTGGAATTTGGTAAATAGTACAGATTCTTATAAAACAAAGAGGTGAGCGGGTGGCAGAGTGGCTAAAGCTGTCATTTAGCAATTAAAAAAGACAGGATAGGATCCCCTGTCCTTCTGCTGTACCCTTGAGAAAGGTTAAAATCATAGTTAAAATCACTCAGCTATATAAAAGGGCAAATCATCGTGAGCAGTTTAGTCTTCAAACTAGACCAACACCTTTGTATGATGTGCATTACTACAATTACCCTCTTGTGAACTTCTTATTGAACACATTTAGGAATTTTACTTTTAAGTTTTAGCTCAGGCCTTGTTCTTGAAAGTTTCAACAGAATAATCTGAAATTACTTGAATGTCATGTACTGTCACATGTACACACGTTCTGCTGAGTTTCAAGCGTGGCAACACAAATATTTATATTCTTTATTCAGTAGCCAGGGAAACATTTCAATGCAGCGTTTGAGGGCTGATGAAATTACTTCCTCAAATAGCAGCAATGTCCTCAAAGCTGGAGGGTTGTATGGAATCAGGAACAATTCCTCTTTGGCACTTCTCATGAACAATTCAGAGAGGTTTGGAACTCACTGGATTTTCAACTTTAAAATGCATGCTAGCAAAAGAAGCGCTGGATGTTGCTCCTTTCCCAGGATTACAAAGGCATTGTGCAAAGTACAGCTATTTTACCCAGAAAAGTTCATAGTCTATCAATAAATTTGCTTTCCAGGGATTCAAAAATCCAGAGGCCAAAATACACCCCTCAAACTTTTATTTCACATTCTCTGACTTTTTCGGTTTAGGGAGAACGACTAATTACATTTTACAACCTAATAATTTATGTCAATGCAAATATATTAATGTTTACACGAGCTTTTAATTACATAGAAAAATAAAGGCAACACAAACAAGTAATAGTTCCACAAGTTTCATAAGTTTATCTGAAATTAACTAATTCTTCTGCATGTATAATGTCAACGACATATACAAGAAATATAGGTCTGCTAATGAAATGAAAGAAGCATTAACAGTTTTTTCACGCAGTAAAGATAAGAGTAGCAATAACTTCCATGTTGCAGCGTACGGTCCACTTCAGTGCCCTTCTCTCCGCTCTAATGTTTTTCTTTTGTTTTTGGTTTTCCAGACTGGACCATTGCAAGTGTATGGCGAGCACCACTGCTCATAGTATACCCAAATTACAAAAACACGTAAAACCTATAACACTGTGATCGATTTTGATTTTAAACTGACTTGCAAACATTTCAAGAAAATAAAAATGTGAGACATATTTGTATGTTTGGCCGCTGTTGTTGTTTTAGAGGATTTCCGTTCCCCCCTCCGGCGCTGAATGAGTCTATCCAACTGCGGACATCGGAGCGCCGTGCAGTGGAGGAACGCAGGAGGCTTCTTCTGCACACATGTCTTAGCACTGCTCCCACCCGCCTGCAGGCAGTTGCCAGCTCATATGAGGGCGAACCGCGTGTACTTGTCTTGGGAAGGCTGAACATGGCGTGACAGTGGATGATTTGACGAGTCCAGGCGTTGAGAAGCGTGTTTCCCACCGGTTCGGAGAAGCGAGGATGTGCCGCCCTGCTCCGGTAAGTCCCCAATAGGTGGCTTCTGTTTAACACAACTAGTTAAGTCCTCTTAAAGACTAGAGTAAGTATCAGGATGACTTTCACGCAGAAGTCCGACATGTTCCTCGATGTGTTTGTTGCAGCGTTGCGATCGAGTGGTACTTCATCCAAAAAGCTTGGCTAAGCACAACCTGTCCAGGGGTTTACTTACTGAGGGTCAATGCACAACTGAGTCAGGACGCTGCAGTATTTGTTATTGATCCGTCCAGATCTCGCACTGAGCAGTGTGTGTTGGCCCAGAACGCTTTTCAGTCTGATCACTGGTGTTCTACAACTATACACTCCGATAACTGGTAGTCCGCGGAAGAACTTATCAAATATGTGAGTAGCGTACAGGAGTACAGCGTGATCTTTGCAGCCTACAAATATGCAGCATGGATACTGGTAGTTTATAAAAATGCAACACGGTCCCTGGTGGTCTGCAAATACACGGTATGATCACTTGTTGCCTACAAATATGGCATCTACAGATGTGCCATGTGATCCTCAAATATTTAGTCTTTTTGTTGTTAATATACAAATGTACAGCTTGATCGAGCTGGTATTGTTTTAAAACTGAGCCTCCATTACCAGATAGGATCTGGAGCCTGCGTGTACCTAGAGATTAATTGTAATTTAATATTGGTTTCAAAGTGTTTTAAAGACCGTCAGAGAGAGTTGGTGTTTTTTAATGGGCTGTTCTTTCTTACAGTACAGCAGTGTTGTGGAAGGACAGTGTTTTTCCTCTTTTATGGTGTGGCTGAATCCCTTGCATCTGCAGTTGCAGCACAGTTGCAGGACAGTTTGCTGAGAGATGCTTTGTTGCTGAGCTGTGCGCACCAGCCCAACAAAGGCCTTGCTGTGTTCGAGGCTCCCGCTCCTGGAGAGCCTCGGCTGACCTCTCAAACAAGGCAGCTGGGCCTAGAAACCTCATTCAGCTGCTGCGGGGTGCTGCTCTGCGATGCCCCGTCTGTCTCGCTCCTTCAGACGTGAGTTGAAATTGTGCCGGGAGATAAGTACTTAATCACAGGGAGGTTTTTCCACTTTGAGTTTCTTTCAAAATTGAGCTGCTCTGTTTTATCCTTTATTTTGATAAACAACAGACCAAATGTGGCTCACAGTAACATAGAGACAGAAGCAGTAAACTGAGAAGATGTAAATACTTACATATACAAGTAAATCCAGCACAAGGGCAAAATGTTATGATGTTTAGCAGAAATGGTCATATAGACCATTTGAAAGAAATTTCAAAATATTCCACTATTTAGTAAATTATCAGTTGCTAGCATTTTTAATACAAGAAAGTTAGACTCTTGAGTCAACAACATTTTTTGGCAGTACGATGTCAACCGCAGCATTCACATGTATCCTTGCCAGAGGTGTAAGAATAATAAATCCCATAGTGTTGACAGAAGTTTCATTGGAAACCTACTAGTGGGTAGATGTTTTGTCGTATTTGTACTGTGTCGGCCTTTTATCTATCTTAGGTAGAAACTTCTTCCTTCATAGCCATAGCCTGGTTGTCATTTCTCATGGGTGTGATTTACAGATATGCCAGATACTATAACTGAGACCACATACCGGAGCTTCTCTTCAATTAAAATTTTACACTGTAGTTCACCTACTGCAGCCATGGCTTGAAAGAGATTAAATGCATGTTCATGGCTCTGAGTGTGTGGTTCTAAAATCCTTGTGCTTTCCACAACAATTCCCTGCAGGTTTTTCTGTAAGAGTGGCTGTTATGTGACGTGAGGGTAAATTTAATATCCTCCAATCAGGTTGGCTTTGAGCAAGAATGCAAGATGAGCACGATGGTAGATTTTAAGGCCTCCCTCTTGTTTGTGAACCCTTTGCTGTAATAATTTGTAGTTTTTAATTATTTCGTAAACACAGACAGAAAAGTGGGGAACAACAACAATTTATTTGCAAAAAGAAGCTAGGAAAAACCGCATGGTTGGTGTGTTCGGTAAACATTTCACAATGTAGGAAAAAACTTTTAATATAAATCTAAATTTATAATTTTCCAATAATAGTATTTTAAGTATTGTAACACATTAAGTCAAAATTTTCCTTAACTTTTAGTGCTGTTGGCAGTGAATAATGAATATGGCTGAATGTTAACAGCTGTGTGTGGAAGGAACTGCCTCAGATGTAGGTACCTTCAACTTGTCGTACTAGGTAGATGCGTCTTGCATCTGACTGTAATGACTGTGTGCAGGGTTTCTCCTGCATCACACCTGAAGTGATGGTTTTGCTGTTCCTGTGCCAGAATGAGCTCTGGGGGTGGAGTGTGCCTGCGCAGCAGCAGGTGATGCTTGGCTTTCTTACTGGAACAGATGGCATCCAAGAGACAGTACATTTTGCCTAAGGTGTCCAGGTGCATGGGTGAAACGCTCAACTTTGTGCTTGTTTCATACATTGGGCCATGTGTGTAAAACTTACTGAACATGCTAAGGGACACGAGAGATTGCGTACACACACACACCCAATGATTTCCTTTGGTTTGGCCCAAGGCCTCTGGCCAGTTGGGGTGGTGTATGGTTAATTGATTTACTGCGTTCTCCAGAGCACCCCAACCCGCACCACAAGCATCCCGCCCTCCCAGAAAGCTTCTTGAAGTAGGAGGCCAATGGGACCAAGGACTATGTGAGTTTGGACTTGGAGATGTATTTGTTTTCCTTTGACTCCTCCTCCCATGTTGCCTGAGAGTGACACCCATCATTCTGCTGGAGGGTGTATGAGTAACTTATAAAACTTCTTTTGCAGCAGATGGATATTTGCTGTTTAGATGTGTTTCATCACTGTGAAGCCTAAATATATAGCCAATGCATAAATGTGTATATTTTTCTCTAAATAACATGATTGCAATTTGAGAGAAGCCTGGATTTTGCCCAAAGAAAATGAATGTTGAAATGCCTGAAATTGCTGACTGGTTTTTCTGTATATCTTAAAAAGTGACCTAGTGGAAAGACCTTTTTTTTTAAGTAGGAGATTGCATCTCATGAACTTTGAAGAAGCAGTGGCAATGTGTGACAGAGGTGAAAAAAAAAAAAGGTTTGTGATTTGTGTATTCACAACGCAACATTTTAGCATTTCTACCAAACACCTTCCAAGTTCTTGCTGCCTGCCCTTGGTATTCCTGATGAATACGAGGTCAATCATGAGTTCCAATAGCTCACAGAGGGATTGCTCACGAGCTCCAGATGCAGCCTGACTAGCCTTGACCAACCTTAGGGCAAACTGTAAAGGCTCCTCATTCTGTGCAAATGCTTTTGTGAAAGTTTTTTTTTTTTTTTTTGTCATCCTTTCACAATCTTTTACATTATGTGTGTCAAGGATTCTCCGCAGACTGTACTGCTGAGCGAGTAACAATCCTCACGGAGTTCAGCTGCGATGCACAAATGGGTTCAACAAAGAATGATAGTTGATGATGAGCCTGTGAGAAATGACATCTGTTTTAGGTCACCAAAAGAGCAGTAAGGGTAATCTACAAGCCACAGGGGACATAGCTATCAGTGTCACCCTAGATGCAGAGTAAGACCACCAGTATTCTATCATTGCTGAAGATCTTCCTTTTTTGCATCTTTGCTCAAGGAATTTGGTCTTTGAGTAGAGTATTCAGCATGTGATCAACATTCAAAATTGTTCTGAATTTTTGGTTTGAATGACTATCACAAAAGGGAAAAATGGAAATGATGCCTAAAAATCTTTCTGTTTTTATTATTTGTCATTGTCAGGCACTGTTACTTACATAGAAACAGATGGATTTCCGTATGCTGTGAAACTGACAGTGACGCTGCTTCACTACTTTCACTACCTCATTCGTTGCGAGTTCTAGAAGCCCCATCGCAAGTCTCTTTATTTCTGTAATTTGGTATGGAAGTTGCATCTTTACTGCTATCTTGAGAGCCTGCAGTTAGTTACCACAGAGGAAGACTGATACTCAGCATGTTGCTTAAGAAGAGCAGTAAGGGAAGGAGGTCACTGTAGCCATACGAGACCAGAGGTGGGTTGAAGAACTGATGAAATGACACAGCACAGCTTGTTGCCTCTGATAGGCCATGTGCTGACCCTGGCTGGCATCCTTTCAGAGATAAAGGGACAGGGTGTAGAGATAATTTGGCTTGTCACAGGGAAGGAGGTTGCTGACATTGAAAAGATGGGGGAAAAAAAGGGCAGCCTGATAGGACAAGGGAGTAACTTTCTATTAAAACTGAGAGTGTCTCAAAGCAGCGTGAAGAGCGCATCTAGTCTAGCCTCCGCTATTGCTTAAATCTCTCCGAGGTTTATTTCTCTGTTGCTTGCCCTGGGAGTTTTTTGTTTTGTTTTGTTTTCTTTAATTGCTTACCAGATGATTATTTCAGAATATGCCTTTAACTGACAGTTAAAGTGACAGTTTGGCTTGTTTGTTCCTGCTTTCTTTTTATTGTCATGTATGAAGTGTCAACCATATGTGCTCCATTATATAGTACTGTGTTGTGTACAAGGGCCCCATATAAAAATAAACTGAATACCTTCAGTTTGGACTAGATTGTGCTTTACCTTCTTTTTTAAAATTAACAACAAATCAATAGCAGGCTATGCAGAAACTTTACTACTGGAAGAAATATCAATAGGTGACCGCACAATGTAGGCAGTTCACTCTTTTGTAAACTGTAACAGCTGTACTGGCGTGAAATTATGACCTTTTCATCTGCAAGACTCAGAATTAGGAAAGTAGTGAATTCAAACCCGCCCCATTACCTTCTTTTTATCGCAGTACCATCTGAGTGGTTGACAGACTGCTTCCTGTTACACATGCCTGCAGTGTGTTGTCCAGTGTGTCGCAGGAATTCTGACAAAATGTAACACAGTTTTCACAGACACAACCCTCACCTCATACCACACCGGTTATTGCATTGTCTGTGCCTAGATATAGGCACGCACTTGTTCTTTAGATACATTTAGCTGTGGCACACATCCTCTGCAATGTTGGACTGGTAAAACGTTGCCCCTGCCAAAATTGGTGGGTCATCTGCCTAAGTGCAATATTCCCCCCCATTCTCCAGCCAAGCCTGTTTGGTTTGGATTTTACTCGTAGGGAGACCGCTCTTCAGTTGTCTTAAGTGCAATGGCACACATCCTGTCAGCCGCGTGTCTCCAGGTTTTTTGAGATATCTTTCTTTAAACTCCTTAAACTCCCACAGGAATTCCTAAAGGAATTACTCACCAGTATCCTGTGTAATGCCTGTACAGAAGTCACACATGTGGACATACACTTCTAAGCACTAGTATAGAATCTGACAGAAAATGTTTGTTGAGGGAAATTTCACTTTCAAAATGTTTATTTTGGTTATCTGATTAAAAGCGAAGTTTGTAAAGCTGTAATAATTGCTGTGCTTTAAAGAGAAAATAACGTCACTGTGATTGCTGTTATATTATGCCCTATTTGTAGTGTTGGTGAGGCCAGAGTGCAATTTCAGATGATTCTGTTGTCGTGGATTGTCGAAACATGCTTAATGGAAGGACTTGCTGAGAACTGAGGGCGAGTTGTAATAAGTTATCAGTATTATCAGTAATGCAGAAATGGCTTCTGCGGTGGTGCAACAAGCCCCATTATGTTGTCATGGCTCCAAAATGTGCAGAGTGTTACAGGGTGCAGGTTTGCTTTAATCACAGAAAATGCCCAATGGGTCAAGGAACACCAGTAACCCCAGCCTCCAACCCTCAATCCAAAAGTGTATACTGCAACAAACTTGTAATCAGTCTGTGTTGTCCAGAAGGAAGAAAGGCTTCATCTGAAGTTGATCACCTCAGGTAATAATGGTCACTAATGGGAATCATATGGTGCCCTGTTTGGCTCTGAAAAATGGAGGTAAACCACTCATAGTGTAATTTTGGTCTGCAATGACACCACAGAATGAGCCTCTGTCCCCTTATATTTTGTAATTATATGCTGTTTTGATTTTTTTACTTATTTTGGTTTATATATTTATTCTTTTTTTACCACTCGCACAGCTTTTGATTTTAGAAGCCATCATCACCTTGGCCAGGACTAAAATTTTCTGCCTGCTCTTGAGCTGCTCTGAGTGCCCTAGTAGGAAATACTTTGAAAGGGCCTCATCCTTTGGGGCCATCAGAAAATCAAGTGATAATTTTGAAGGGGAGAGAATTTTTACTTGTCTAGAAGTGTTTGGCTTATGGCCCCTATTGCACGTCAGTTGTTTGGTAACTAAAAGGTCAGGGCTGATCCAGGCCCATCTCTAATGGTTCCGTTCCATAACTTTTCCTAGCAGAGCATCACAGCAAGCTGCATACCTTCAAGAAAGGCAACATGATGACTAGGATATCCCAAAGGTCTATTAGCGAACAAGATGTTCTTGACATGTATAAGACCACTAAAGTCATTCTGAGCTCTTTCATCCTGGTGATCAGCCTAGTTGAAAGGGAGTGTAGTATGTATTTTAACATGGAAGGCAGATGCTAAACTACATAGCTTTGACTCCTTGGTACTGAATGTAGCTCTTCTTTTCACACAGGGCCTAAGGCAGGAAGTCTGAGAAGCATTCTGGTAAAGAGCTTCTCCGATGGGCCTTCAGCCACCATCCCAGTTTGACACGCCACTAACAAATATGGCTCCCATTGACTTTCACCTTTGCAAGACAAGAATGAGCCAGAGACGCACTTTGCCATGGTGATCATTCACACGAAAACACTGGAAAAAAAGAAGGGTGTGGATGATGTAACACCCAGGGAATCACACTTGGAGCTGGTAAGACACTGTGTCTGTGTGTTCATGTGTAATAGAGAGAGGGGTAGACAAATACTGGTAAAACCACAGAACAAGGATGCAGACACTGAAAGGCAGCTTCAAAGATGAGCTATGTTAATCTGAATAGCAGTTACCTCCATGTGTTGGTTATAAAAGATGTTTGCTCTGCTTGGTTATGTAAAGGCCAAGGAATATGATTCCATTTTAGGCACACTGTACCTTACAACACAAATACAGTTTCCTCGTGATCTTTACATATTTCAAGATAATGCCCTTCATAATCTGTGTCATATGGATCAAAGAGTGGTGTTTGTGACACCTCGATGAAGTTATCTCTTATGTTCTCACCAGCCACCAGGTGTAAACATCATTGAACCTCCGTAGGAGTGCAGTTCTGTAAGCGTCCTCCTGGAAGATCAGTCCCATATCATACTAAAATCAGTTCAGGGCTTGTGTGACAGCATTCCAAGAAAGGCTTAAGTGCTTTCTAAGCTAAAGTGCTCTTACTCCCTAGCAGTTGAGAGATATATATATTCCATTATTTGGTCCAGTTAAATATACAATATATCCATATAAAAGTTTTTCCATGCACTATTTTGTGTAACTATAATTTGTATAATTTTAAAATGTGCCGTATGTATGGGTGTGTTTTGTTAGTATGATGTCAAAAGGTGTCCACCACATACAATTGCATGCAAAAGAATATGCGCTGTCCTTTGAATTAAATTTGTAAAGAATCAGTTAATGTGAAATGAGGGAATTCTCCTTAGTCAAAGCTTTGCTGAAAAGAAACATCTCATGGTCCACAAGTACGCTGAACCTACTTAACATTCCATGAACAGAACTAACTGGAAAGTCCCAAGCATTGTAAAGCTCAGGAAGTTCTCATTTAGAGACTGTCATAAAAACAACATGAGATTTATATATAGAGTGCTTGTGAAGAGGCATGTTTTTACGTTTACTACACGTTCATTGCATAGATAATAGTTGTTATCAGAAGGGTGTGTTGAGCTTAGTTTCCATCACCCTAGTTTTGCTAATTTCTTGGGGAAGGAGGTATGGCAACATTTACACATTTAATTTTACTCCCCACTATGAGATTATTATGCTTATACAGAGAGTAGAGTTTATTGATGGCAAAGGTCCCAAAGGTTAATGGAGGCTGGCTACTCTCTCACTCTGGGACTAGTGAAGCGAGGTCATTCTATCAGGATCTTCTGCCCTGATCTCCAGCCTGTGCAGAGAGTAAGGCCTGGATATGATGCGCTCAGACAGCACGAGAAGGAAAGAAAGGACAGTAAAGTGCAATATCCTGTCTGGTGCACACATACACCAGTCAAATTGTGTATGGTTTACGCCCATGCCCACAAACAGGCAGGCCAGTGTTTCCTGTTTGATTCTGTGAAGTCCTGTCAAATGCCTGCTCAGAGGCTGGGTGGAGGAGGTTCTTACGCATTTGTTGAAAGGGGAGGGAGCTCTCAGGGAATCACAAGGCTGTTTGTACTCTTCTGAGTGGCTCTGCTTCATTTACAGTGTGGCCCACCAACCATGAGCCAAGGAACAGCCCTTTTCTCCCATGGAGGCCTGGGTGAGTGTCCTTTTGCCTCAGTGGTGGGGCTTGGATGATGAGCTGGGAGTGAGGGGTGGCTCTTCTCACATCTGTGCCCAGCTTCTAGCTCACCTCCTGCTTTGTACCACAGTTCTGCACTACCATCCAAAAAACTTGCTGTCTTTTTTAATGAGTGTTTTGAAAACGTCAGGAGTGCTGGGTTGTCATGGCTGGTGTCAGCTGTGATCACAGAGGGTGGTGATTGAAATGGAAGGTGTCTGATCCGCTTGTAAGCTGTGGGACAGACCCCTACAGGCAAAACTTGTCTGACACTTGAAGATTTGTAATAATAGACATGTAGGACAGAACTAAGTCACGATCAGTTGCAATGTGATATTAAGTGTATATGTTATTAAACATTATTTTTCTAATTAGGAATAGCACATTTCTATTTATCCTAAGATAAAATATTCCTGTAATAGTGTAATCTCTCTTTCAGATCACACATATGTAAAATATTAAACTGAAGTACACATAAAGTTTTGAAAATCTAACCATTAGCAAAATAGTTATGGAAATGGGCTCAAGTGTAGTATATCTTAAGGACCTAGGTTCTAATTCCTGCTCCTGCTTTAGTAGCCCTGATCACAGGGCTGAATTGGTACAGTAAAAATTACCCAACTGTATAGAATGGGTGAATAATTTAACTAGCTTAGTGTACAAACTAAACATTGCAAGTCACCTTGGAGAAAAACATTACCCAAATGGGTAAATAATAATTGCAGTAAAGAACAGGTCAGCCACCACTCATGTCCAGGTCAACATCAAGGACCGCTCTCATGTTTACCTCCACCCCCTCTCCCCTTATCAACATGTGGGTCACTGTGAGGCTCAGCTCCTGGGCAAGGCAGGGAGCATCTGTGTCTCAGAGGCCAGAGACCCAGATGTTTCAGGCAGCAGTGAGCATCCCGTCCCACCCACCACCTCTAGGTCATGGCAGCATGCCAGCGAGCAGGAAGAGCTATTTATGGCTACCATCAACCCTCTGTGCTCAACTCCGCTTTGCACACCATTGTTGAGGGCAAGAGTTTGTGCTTTGCAATTTTCTTCCTTCTGCTTACATTCTGTGTCTTTTCCTTCTGATCACTGGGATTCACAATTTCACAATCTAGCACTTGCTTAACAGTCATGCTAATATACAGTGTTCACGTATATTACTATGGAATAATGTTATACAAATTTTCAAAAAGACACACAATGAATTGTTGCCTTTGGAGAAGAGGTTACTAGATTATGGTAGTGCATTGTTGCCCTGGAGATGTGAACACTCTTTGTGTAGCTGCCCTGACACCCTCTCTTCCCCTAACAGAGGCGGGTATGTGGCCAGATGTGGGCCGGAGCTGTGCCATCCAGCAGGGTCCTGTGGGCTCTAGCCTTGAGAGCCTATGGGATGCACTCCCTGAAACAGGCAGCCTCACCAGCCTAATCCGAGACTTGAGCCTGGGTGACACCACAGGCAGCCTTCAACCCCCAAGCAAGAGACAGTGTCGTTCATTGTCCTGCTCAGATGAGCCCAGCGGTGGTGGGCGGGTGACATGGCGACCCCAGGGATCACGGGTATGGACAATGGTGGAGAAACGTCGCTGCCACAGTGGGGGGAGCACCCAGCATTGCTCAGGAGGCCCCTTACTGGGGGGCTTCCCTGCCATGCAGCGCAGCTCCAGCTTCAGCCTGCCCGCCCGCTCCAATGGTCCACCCATGGATACAGAGCCGGCCTACTTCAGCTTTGCCAGTCTATTTTCACCCTGCTCCGTGCCACCACTTTCCCTCTACCTCTCTCAGGAACAGATCTGTCCCCCAAAGGGGACACAGGGAGCCTCCTCTGCCAGTTCTCCAGACTCCACACCTGAGATGGGCCGGCGAGTGGGTCCTGGGGGGCTCTCGCGGAGCCGCTCGCAGCCCTGCGTGTTGAATGATCGCAAAATTGGCATGAAGCGCAGAAGACCTGAGGACATGCAGGAGCCCCGGCCATCTCTGGACCTGGCTAAGATGACTCAGGTGAGACTGCTGAGTTAGGCTATTTAGCTGGAGCTTTTGTAGCATATACACTCTTTATGCATAGCTGTTGATGTCCTGTGACCCTTCCAAACATAAAAATGGTTCAATAAAACGCACGTCCTGTGGCACTGCATCACTTCTGTAAGTGTGTCTTAGATGAATACGTTGGGAGATTATTTAGAAGGCCTGCTTGAGTTTTTAGTTTAATGTTGGCAATGGTTTCTGTCCTTGGCTGAATTCTGCATTATTTTGCATTTCATACACGTAGAAAACACTGTAGCAACAGGTGGTGTAATGGAAACTTGAGACCACAAGATTGTAAGTTCAGATCCTATGTGCTAAACTACTGTTGTACTTTGCATAAGCTTACATGGCCTGAATTGCTTCAGTTAAGATGATTAGTTGGTAGAAGTGTTAAAAAAAAACTGAGTTTCTGAATTAAGGTTATCCATAAAGAGTCATGAATGTAGCAAGGGGTCACTAGGGAGAAAGTCTTGAACCCATGAGGAACTGACTGACTGCTGGAAACCTAGTCTTGTACCCCTGTCTTCACTCATGTTACTCATGTTCTGACTGTGCCAAAATAGAAAGGTTTAAAAGTGTTGACTTCTGTATTTTGTAAACAAAGGTGACCTCCTTTTGTTGAGGCCAAAAGGCTTGCGTCACCCTGATAGAATAGACACTTAAAGAACAGAGGGTCCCAGAGCAATTCCAAGATGAACTTGTAGAGGAAACAGATGGTGGCAGTGGGGGGAGAACCACAAAAGCAGGAGGTTCAATTCTCATCTATGCCCCCTACCTCTGTACCTCCAGTACCTCCACATGGCAAACAAGGGATGGGTTTTACTCAAAAGCCTAAAGTCTACCATCCCATCCAGCTTGTCACTCTTGATAAAGACAAACAGGCTTGAGATCTGAAATCCCCCTTCATTGTGTTGGCTTCATTCACTCTGAAATATACTGACCCAAGCTGGCTGGAATTAGGCTTCTCACATTTGAGACTGTAAGATGATACTAGAGGACATAAGGAAGAAGGTCTCAGTTTTTCTTCAATCATGAGTAATAGCAAACTCTGTCTCCACTTCAGGTTTGCAAAAGCCTGCTAACACAAAGGTTCTAGAATCCTCATGTGCACATGTCATTATGCCTGTTTGACTAAATAATCGTGAATTAATTGGGTTCTAGACAAGGCAAACTTTGATTGTGTTACCTACGAGGGAGAAACAAGCAGTGTCACGTTTTGGCAGCAGGGCATGAAGATGTACTTGATTCTCCATAACGTGACTCAACACTACAGCGTGATGGAAAGATTTGTGTACAGTACAAAGCTCGTGTACAGCAGAACTGCTGTTTGCTGTTGTCTGCCAACAGGAAGATTCTTCACGTGCCCCATGGCATTCAGAGGGTAGTCCTCTCTGAATGTTTGTCAGCTAGTGAATGAAGTGTCTGTATGACCTAATACACTGCCACCGTGAAGGGTAGTTGTAGGAAAGCTTCAGAGAAAATGGAGGGGGAAATGCTGAGCAATAAAAGTATTAACAGTGATAAAATTTCATGCCTTAAGAGAAACGTTGGTCTAGATATCACAACACATCTGCTCATACAGCTTTATATATGTGAGATATGTAGTAAGCCATGGAGGAAATTGTACATGGGTATGTCTGCTGAACATTTCCACAACAGTGGAAGAGCCTGGTCTCCTTCTAGGCTATTAATACTTCTTTACTGGCACAATGTAAAAGGTGGACAAATTCCATTGGTAGCTGTGCTGCCATTCCTCTGGCAGGATTGCCATTCCTTAGCTAGGCTGTTTTCTTGAGGGGTGACAGGGTTAGGAATTGGGAGTGCTGCTCTGATTTTTGTTTTACAGCAGCTCAGTTTTACAGAGTTGGGTTGGGAGGTCTTGTCTGAACACTTTGTGGTTGAGTCCATGGATATAGGGACAAAGATGTCTGGGTGCTTTACACTTATTTAGCAGGTGCTTTTCTCCAAAGTGACTTACAACATTAAGCTTTTGACTATGATTTATCCATGTATACTGCTGGGTACATTTTAGTTTATCAGTTCAGGGTACGTACTTCAATGTTCTATAGCAAAAGGCATAACCTTTGCACCTGGTCTTTTAAGGGGAAGGTGGGAGCTGTAACCTCCCTGCAGGTTTAAAACTGTTAAAAGCTCCAGATGTGAACTAAACCCTGGTTCAGGACTGTTGGGTTGAGTACAACTGAGAAACATGCCCACAGTTGCACTTGCTGCTACCGATGCAAAGCTACAAAGCCACTCCAACCTACATTCCGACCACGACTGTTTGTCATGCACATTTTGGCCCCTCGGTGTGAGCCCTCCCTCCACGAATGAGTGAGCCAAACCACATTTCCAAAACTCGGGCTTGTTGGCGAACACAGTAGCTTGTGGACTCGGCCAGAGAAGCCGCCCATGTGTGGCCCGTTTTACACCTCACAGCAAAGGTCAGAGAGCTGCCTTGTCCCTTTGTTGGGAGGAAAAAGGGTGTGAGAGTGTAACTGGGGCTTGTGGGGGTAAATTGGAAGGTGTTCTGGAATATTCTGGTGTGCAGTAGCCAAGGAAGACAGCCCTCCTGTTCCACACCAGGCTCTTCTGTGGGGGTTTGAGACCAGCCCTGCACTTTCCAGCCCTCTTTATTCAAATTGTTCACAAGCTGCCACCTGTTTACCGTGGTTCTGGGGTAGCAGAAGAAGTGTGCTGTTATGCATGAGGTGTGAATGAGCATTGATTTTCTGTTCAAGAGTTAGACTGAGAATGAAGGGGAGGACAGTTGATCTGAGTGGAAAGGGACTGTTTGAGCATTGTTGCTTCTCTGCCAGCAGCTGTTCCTCAACATCAGCCCCAGAGATGAGGAACTTCACATCCCTGACTTTACTCAGACACAGCTGGGAAGCCCCTAGGGCTGTGACATCTGACTGAGAAACCATGCTGAGAGATTTTATTTATTTATTTATGTATGTATGTATGTATGTATGTATGTCCAGACTCAGTAACACAGTACTGCACTTCAAGGTCCTTCTGGAGCACAGCGCTCACTGAGATGGCAGAAAAGTAACTGGGCACAGACCCAGTGGATAGCTTATGCATCACACTGACCTGAAGAGGCAGGTGTGGCAGGACCCAAAGTCAATCAACTGTGGAAAATGCCAGAGCAATAAGCCTGTACTAATGACTTGTATTTCTTCTTAACTTGCATACATATTCATTGATTTGCCAGAATAAATCGAACCACACAAACCTCACTATGTTTAAAATGCAGTGTGGAGGAAGTGGACCATGTGCTGGAAAAACTAGTTGATTTACAACACAAATGTTACCGTTTCCATGGTAACTGCTGCAAAGCAGTGGGAATGGTTAGCATTTCACACGAAGGCCACTTTGCATGCTGACAGGAGTTTGAGAGAATCTTGTGGTACTTTGCATAGTGTTTTTTTTTTTTTTTGGTCCCTCCCCTTCCTCCTAGATTTATTTTAGGTGGCACGAGTATATACCAAATAAATATTATGTGGTGTTGCTAAGGATACTGTGTCAAATAGAGATCACATACCTTTGCTGTGTCTTTTCCTTTACAGAAGCTTCACAGTTTCCACAGTCTCAGCTGCCCTGGGTTTACGGAAGTCGATTGTCGCCTGTCAAGCCCCACTCCTTCCCCCAGCAAAGGTGCTAAGCATATGAGTTCTTTCACCACAGCATCTAACCTGGGGACAGAGCTCCAGCACAGCCACCAAGATGATTCATCCAGTGATGATCAGGACAGTGACTCGACAGGCAGCGAAGAGCTGAGAGTGGGGTCAGGAGATGTCAGGGTAGGCGTATCCCCCTGGTGGGGTCCTTGCGGGTTGGTGATAGAGAGTGATGCCAACCAACTGGGAGGCGAGTTGGACATTGAGCAAATTGAAAGGAACTGAACTGTTGTAACCCAAATGGGAACAGAGGTGGATAAAGTGGAAATCATTTTGTGAAAACTTGGACACGTGCCTCAACTTAAAAGGCAAAGCGGGTAGAATTATGGAAAAGCAGGGGTATCCTGCAAGTAGCTTGGACATGCACACTGCCTATATTTTTCCTATGTCAGATAAAGCTTATAATTTTTGTCAGGTTTGCAGTATAATGTGGAGAAGATGGAAGGGGTGCTGCATGGATTGTATGACTTCCATAGTCTAGCAGGGAACAGAGTGACCTCTTTGTCAGCTGGGGGGGGGGGCATATGGGGGCAGCTTTGTACTGTGGTTTCACAATGGACTGAGAAATAGACACCTCCTGAACTCACCTATCCACCAGTCAGACCAACTCTATTTGCTGGAAAGTGGCAGGTGGACATGTGTAGGACTCATTATGCATCAGAAGCAAGAAGGTGCATAAGGACCTAGAAGAGGCACCTTGAGTGCCAAGATCGAACCAATGCCTCTCATGACTTTACTCATTCCATTGGTCACCCTGGCACATGCAGCTCCATTGAGCCCCCCCTCCCCAAGGAAGACACTCTCAGCAGATGGAGCAATTCATGTTAACACAAAATCTTTCTTTTTACTATAAAATGTAAAGAATACAAATATTTCTAAATAAATACACTGAATTGTAAATCTTTTGCTGTCTGTAGCATCATTATTTTTACCATTTTTCCAAAATGGGTCTATCTTTTTTTTAATTAAATTTATACAATCAGAAAAAGAAATTCAAAATAATTCTAGCTGCAGTTTTTAAAGAGGAAGATGTGGAGAAACAAATTTCACAGTTCTGATATCCAGACATTAGTTTTCCTTTATGAACTAGAACTGTTTAGTTGGCACTATCAGAAAAATGCAAATCAATGGTGACAAGGGGTGCAGGAAGGTGGTACAGAGACAGATTTGGGTGAGGCTGCAGTAAGGTGAGTTGGGGCCTCATTTGCTGTTCCACACCAAAATGTGGATGAAAAGTGACTGTTTTGTATGTAGATGGCAGGGGGGGGGATTGGGGAGGGGGTAATTGAATTAAAATGTGGAGCTTTTTTTGAAGCATCTGAATGTTCCAGATTTGCAGAGATCATAACTCCAAAGGGCAAGAAGGAATCTCTCAAGGGGGCTGCTTCACCTGTGGCACCATGAAGTTATGTTAACCTGGTGATGTAGAAATAAAATTTTGCACACACCAATAAGGTACTCAGTCCCCAGGAAACCATTTGCTTGTAGTGTAGGTTGTATTATTTACTTCTGCGGTGTACCCTTCTTTTACCTTGAGAGTATTGTGGTCCATTCATGATTACACCACATGAATCTACATGAGGGAGACTGTACTCTGTCAGTCAGGCATGTTTAGTCATTTGATTTGACATTTGATTTTAATTGGTTTCCAGTGAACAGAAACAAGGCAGTCCTTGTTTTTTGTGATCACCTCTCACTGCGCAGCCTGAAGAAAGTCAGTCTGCCACTGGACCTCCACACAGCTGCTTTTAAGTTGAAAAAATAGGCCTCTTGAGTGTGTACTCCATTCCTAAGAGCTGGCTGTTCCCTAGGAAATCGTACTGTATACCAGTGAAAGGTCCTGGAGGTGGGAACCACTGTTGACAGTGCTATAGTATCCAGCTGTGTTTAAAAAAATAACCTACAGGACCTGCTATGCCATGGTCTGAAATCTGTATTGCTGAAGTCCACCTGGTTCTCTCCATTCTTCATCAAAAAGCAAAATATGGATTGTTAACATTGAGGCACATGTTGTTTCAGTAGGATGTCAAAAGAAATGGCTCCGTGTCACACCATTATGGACATGTTGGTCTTAGGAAATGCCTAGACCCTGGAGATGGGTTTCTATTTGCTGTGCATTGAGATGACGTTTCAGTCTTGTATCAGGTGTGATCTGTCGAGTCCCCATGGATAATATGCAAATAGCTGACC
The DNA here is from genome assembly GCA_900497675.1 of Arapaima gigas. Classification (NCBI taxonomy): domain Eukaryota; kingdom Metazoa; phylum Chordata; class Actinopteri; order Osteoglossiformes; family Osteoglossidae; genus Arapaima; species Arapaima gigas. Next base: position 229,209 of record UFQX01000059.1, read on the forward strand.
TTTGACATATTTCAGAGGTTCATGTCTTGTTTACATTGTGGAGATGGCACTTCCTTTGAAAAACTATTCTTTCCAGAATTGCTGAGGCAAAGGGAGATCTGGCTCAGGATGAGAGTAGTAGGACAGAGAGGCTGGGGTCAGGGCTGGAACTGGGTGAATAGGTTTCTAGCATGAAGGCTTCTGACACTGGTGCCAGCAGCTGTTGAAATGTTTAATAGAGTGCTCCCACGCTTTAGAGAGCTGTTGCTCCAGCCATTATTGCTACAGCCTCCCTCAGGAGACCAAATGGAGATGGGATGAAAAGGGAAGCCAAACTTTGCGGCTGCCTACCATTAGAGACCTGCTCTTGGAATGTTGAACTAAATATGAAGGCAAAGGGTTTCAGCAGAACTCCACATTGTCTGGTACCCTGACCAGCTGAACAGTTGGGACTTGAATCCAAAGGCAACTGAGGCCTTTCGGGTACTGCTGAGGGATTTGATAAGCTTCTGGTTGGTTACAAGCTGTAGGATACCAAAAAAGAGAGTGCATAAAAACAAGTACATGTATTGAAATTCTAGTTATATACAGCTGTGCGCCATAGTTCCTACCTCCATCTAGAATAATTAAATTAAGTGGCCCTTGAAGAAATGTGTGGTCTGGCTACAGCCTGTGTTTGTTTATTTGAATTCATATCAGGGTAATTTTTGGAGGTTTAAAATGTTCAGGGCAAAAAAATTCCAGGTAACAGACTGGAATCTTTCCCATGACCCATATAACCTTGACTAGGTCTAGGCCTGCTGAGATGATCTCATATGGGAATTTCTTTTTTTGCATGTCTGGACAGACTGAGTACTGGTTATTACCAGATAACTCACTATTTTAAAACTATAGATCATTCCAAAGATTAATATAACCCTGAGCTTTTTACAATGTACTATATGTTGGTACTGAGCAACTCATATCAGAAGAAAAAAGTGGAAAAAAACTGAGGTTTATTGGAATTAATACCCAGTTGTATTCTTCAAATCCAGTTTCAGTAAAACTTTAAAGCAGTTTTGTAGCACTGCAATCGCTCTTTCTGCTACTGAACAAGCCTGACAACGATCATCTCTGTACCTCTGTAGAAAACCAGACAATCTTTCAGTCGTTTCCTTTCTTTCAGTGTTTCAGCACTGTACCAGACCATCCCTGCCAAACTCTTCAACATGACATCACTCTCAGCTCCACACTTCCTACTATGCCCAGAGAAGAACTGGAGCATGTGTGCATTTCTGCCAAAGGTGAAGCTGTGTTTCCATGAAAAATATTCCAAGAACCTGGACAGCATCAAGGTTAAACCTTTATCCGTGTAAAGAAGAGTGAGAAAACAAGCACCCAAAAGACAGTTCAGGAAGTGTGCCAGATACGGCAATGCTTTGAGCGACCGCTAGATCAAGCAGATCTAGGTGAATGACAAGATGAAAGAACAGAAAACTTTGCATGCTTATTCGCTTATACACTGAAATACAGAAATGAAGTAGTGTCTTTCCTGTAAGATTTCTTCTTAATGTTTAGTACTGTTGTAACAAATGGAATATGGCCATTAGGCGAAAGAAAATGGTTTTTCTCCCAAAACTGTTTCAGGTGTCTCTAAAGTTTATTCCATTTAGCCTCTAATCTTTAGGAATAATTGTGATTAATGTACATTCTTAAATGTGCTGGAAGTAAAAATAAAGCCATGCTGTATATGTGGTTCATGGGATTGTAATGGGGGTCATTTCAAACCATATGGATGGAGCTGAATCATTACAACCCAGACCCGCCTTCTGAAATGAGGTCATTAGTCTCTGCTGGAAGGGAAATCTGACCACATCTAGAATCTCTGTGCTAATCAGGCTGTTGTTTGAGGAAAACTGCAGGAAGCTGGAGGTCAGTTATAGCAGTGCTGTGGTTGATTTAGAGCTTGACCTTAGCGCCATCCCAGTTCGATCTGCCAATCATCAGGATTCAGAGAAGAGCACCATTGTGCAATTCGCCTACATTGTACTACAAACAACATCTGCCATCAGTATAGCGAAAAGAGGCTTCTTTCCATGTTGTGAAATAATGCTGAAATAACCACCGTTGTGTTTCTATCAGTTAAAGCAAATGTTCCGAAAGCCGCAATTGTTTTCAAGCTTGTCATGTCATGATTTCACTTGCGAGGACTGCCTTAATATTGTTTTTACCTTCAAAATGCTTTGCTTTGTGCACTGAAAAGCCATGGCTGCAGATTTTATGAACGAACTTGTCTAACCACTAGAATATCCATCCAAAATCAAGGTGATTCAAAAAGAATTGAACACTTTTATAAATGTTATTACTCAGCACACTAAGATATGAACATGTATTCTAAACCAGACTGTAGTTATCTTTTATTTTTTTCTCCAGATTTTGGTGTTTGAAAGTTGTACACATTTAATGTAATTGTTCAATTCTTTTTGTATTACCCTGTATTTCACAATTATAAATGAAACAGAATCATAATCCAAACAGGTTATAGCAATCTTTCAAGGCCATCTGAAGTGTTTCTATATATTATAGTCTGCTTATGGGATAAGCAAACAGGAATGTAATTAGGAGCAATATCAGTAAATACGTTATAATACTCCTTCACTTTTTACATTCAATAATGAATAAAATAGTACAAGCAATGTGATATAGTTTCATTTCCACACCCATAAACTATAATTTGTCTATAACCACAAAAATCTTGGCGAAGGAGGAAACCCTACAGACCATGATTCTTCAATTTGTACATAGTGCCCTACTGGAAAAGGTCACCCCTGAGCAGAACACTTACTATAAGACCAAATGCAAATTATTAAATTCATATTGTGAACATCAGCAATTATTTCCTAGTATCTTTTATTCACTATATAAATTCTAAATGTTACACTTAAAGAGTTCACAGTTACTAATGGATACGCATACCAACATCCCAATAAGGGGAGTAGTTACTTTTTTCCCACTTCATGTACTGGTCATGAGCACTGTTCTGTTATTTTGCATTCTGGTTACCATTTAACAACCTCCCAGATTGAGTACAGAGACAACCTGCCTAAACTGGTTCATTTTATTTGTCTACTATCATGCTCCTGTTGACAGACACAATCGTAGACTGTTGGCATGTTTTCCTCTTGTTTTCCTCTTTTGAGAGAAACACATGTTTCCTAGATATGAGTTACTGTATTCCTGTCTCCTTAAAAAGCCCACAATAGTCTGAGCCAATTTAAGGAAGGATGTTTTTCAACATTGTTCCTTTGTGTTTCCATCCTTGAATTTTCAGTGAATGTAAAGTAAATGTAACTGTTTAAAGCTTCTGAAAGACTGGTTTTTTGTGAACTTTTCTGTTACAACTTGTCCTGTAGTTTGTATCTTCAGAGCATGTTTTAGTGCAGATCACCTTTATGTGGAACTGAATGTAGTTTTGTGTGTTTGTGACCAATCCCACTTCAGAGCTCCTGGACAAGAAGTTCTGTACATACTGGGTTTCTGCCAGAAAAGACTCCCTTCTTTTAAGGCACAGGTAGCCCTCATCTCACTTGTTTTTAGCTCTGCTTAAGCATCTGAAGAGTTCAGTACTGAGAGACCCCGTTAAACGTGCTGCACTGATATCATGCTCAGTTGCTTACTACAGGAGCATGTTCAGAGCTACAGAGCAACCTATTTAGGCTTCTTAAGCAGATGAGAAACAACAATCCTCAGAACATACCTAAAGTTCCGTCAGAAGCACCAGGTAAAATTATTTAATGACCAATTACTGTAGAAATGCAGTTAACATTTGAGGTGCAGCACAAAGCAGCAGGACATGCAGCCTTTAAGCTGTGGGACTGGCTACTCCTGCTCCAGTTCAGTTACAGACCAACATCACCATGTTGACACATTCTGCACCTTGGCCTACTGGACAAGTGCCATGAATTTGAAGTTCTGCTAATGACAACAGTCCGTCTTCAATTTTCTAGATTATATGGAGGGAGGCGGTGTCCAGATATGGTGAAAGTCTGAGAAATGAATTATATGAGGATATAACACTTTATCCCCTATTGTAATTATGTAATGAACATGTCATGCGTCTAATAAAATGAAATGGTCAGTGCAGTGAAATATATGCAAAAAGCAGTGAATAAAGTGCTGATATGGCTCAGTTGGAATGATGCTACGAGGGGAACAGTTGGAACTTTGCTGCCTTCATGAAACTGAAAAATAATAAAATAAATGGTAAAACAAAGAATTTATGCATAAATGCTTCTATTTATATATGGATTGAAAAAGAAAGTTGTAACTTGCAGTTTAATTTCCATATAAATTCTTCAGTAACACACATGTACCCTTTTCGAAGCTTGCCATATTTATTTACAAATTCCTCAGTATTTCCATATCTGCTGTTGGTGTTAGTGCTCACATGTACTCCCTAAGAAAAAAAGTAGTCCATTGTTACAGCTCTCCCACAGGGTGCAATGCTTCAGCTACTATAAATGGACTTCCCTTTAATTCTATGGCTTACAATCTATTGTCTGCTCATCAGTGGATTACAGAAAAAACTGGTCTCGGTGCAACTCTTCTCATCAAACCTGCTTTTCAGCATCATCCCCAAAGGGGATGAGCCTGAAAAAGCTGTTACACAACTGTGCTGCTATATACAGAGGTGGTTATTCATATAAGACCAGAGCACAATAGTTCTCACCTGTGCTCAGCTGCAAGAGCAGCAAGATGCCAGTAGAATAGGGGCATTAATACTTAGCTTATGTTTTTTTTTCCAAAAAATTACAGTATTTAACCCTACTTATAGTTGTTTTTTTTTTTTTTTTTTTAATCAGACCAATTCAGGGTGATCCTCTTGCTTAAGGGTAGTAGAGTGTTGAGTGAGACTTGGATTAGTAACCTTCAGGTACAAGTCCATAATTTTAACCACTATGCTACCATGTTAACCCATTACTAAATCACTGGCTATGAACATCAGCCTTGTTCCATGCCAGGTTAGTTTTCATCAGTGGCCCCACTATGGTTGTCTCACATTGCCCTGTACTTCAGGATGATGTCTACCGCTTCGGCCAGATTGTCCACGTAGCCATTGGCCTTGACTGTGGGGTGTCTCTCATCACTGGGCCTGCAGAAGAAAGAGCATAATAAACCCACACAGGAAGGGGATGACTGCAATAATTAAATGAAACACAACAAGTCATCTGCAAGCATCAATTAACATTACAGACACCATTATTGAGATGGGGATGAAGAAAACTTCCTGCTGCCTACAGCAATGACAATGTCAGCTGAATAAAATATTCCTCAAAATGAAGTGTGTACATTAACAATTTGCTACTTTAACATTCATATTTCAATAAAATCCCAGATGTAGTTTACAAGTCCCAGGAGTAAGCTATACAGTTAGGAAAGACTTTGCTCAAATTGCTGTGCTATAATATTCATGTGAATAAAGGGGTAAAATTGCTAGAGCTTTGGATTGTGATGACAGCCAAGTTAAAAACAACACCTTGAGAGACTGTGAGTTGTATGGTTGTTTATTTATTGTTCCGGGCATCTTTATTTCATATACTGACTCCTAGAGGTCCTTATGAGATGATTTGGTATTGCTCATCCTCATTGTTGTGTCTTTTCCCCCCCTCAGTTCTGTGTCTCTGCATCATGACTTAAACAATCCTTTTCCTGTTTTTTATCCAAAGGTACAGAAACATTATGCTTTTACCATCTTAATTTTTTCCCTCTTTGCTAAATACAGGAATTAGGACAATTTAATTGCTATAGAAATTCTGCAGTTGGCAGAGCTACAACTGGCTAGCCCTTTCTTCAAAGACAAAATAATACATGAAAACAATACTTGTCTTATGATACTATCACATTATTTTAGACTTTAGCCCTTGTAATGAACTAAAATTACAAAGGTGACGCAAGGAAGCATTAATCCACTCTCATATCTGAGAACATGTCAGTATTGAGAATGCAATAGAGTATGGCACATCACTGACCCATCCTTGACCACATCACTCTGACACAATGCCCTTCCTTGGCTTTCCCGGTGGTGCTTGTGTTCATCTAGCTCTTGTTACTGTGAATAATTTATTAGGTTGAGGTGGCCTTCAGTTACCACTGTGGTGAAAGCTTGCATCCCAAAGTGACCTCAAAATAAACTCATGAGAACAACCAAGCAGCTGCTGCATTGGCTTGAGATGTTTGCAGAAGTAAACTGCAATGCTTCACATTTCTGTCAGAACCACAAGCCACTATAAGGCAGGTCTAAATAGAATAAGAGTTATCTTTGTATTATGGTCTGTATTTCTGGTTATTGTAATGACTGTACTAAGTATAAACTGAAGCTTCAGCCATATTTTGTGATACATCACATGCTTTTGCTCCCTAGAGTGAATCCCATGAATCTCCTGTGTCAACCACAAGTCTCCAAAGTTTGCTTTTCAGTAACCATCAGCTGAATTACAGGTGGTCACGGATCAGAAATGTTGAAATGGATGGTGCCCATCAAGTAAAATACAGGTAAATTCTTACTCTTCCAGTCTCTAGTGACAAGATGGTGGTGCGCTAGCATGCAGTGGCCTCTCTGGGTCCAACTAAGGATGCACCATATATTGTTTTTTTTGTACTATCTGATTTTTCATTATTTTTCTTTACACTGACCACATATACTCATGGATATGTGGAAATGCGTGAAGATTTTCTGACTATTCAGTTGGGAAGCAGAAATCTGTCTTAGCCTGCTGTTGATCTTACTTCTCCACAAGCACAGCCTCATGGGCTCTCTAACCACAGCATCTCTTGAGCATGATATTTGATCAAGGAGGCGCTGAAAACAGTGTGAGAGGGGGTGGAAGTGTGGCAAGCAAGTGGGGGTACAAGCTAGACTAAAAGAAAACCCCATTATACCAGGACATCTAGCTCTGACAAATCTAGAGGACAAAAAATGCTGTTCACTGAGCTAAGTTCAGCATTCAGTACCATCGTCCTCCAAGAACTAGTCAATAAACTGTTCTCATTGAGCCTGAAGACCTCAGCCTTTTAAACACCAATAAACCACAAGGATGTGGTGAGCCTACTGCTGTACTTCCTCCTAGCTCATGACTGTGTTTCTAAATATGGGAGCAAACATCAAGCATGCTGACCACACCACAGACATGGGGCTTATCACCAACAACGATGAGTTGGCCTAAAGAGGGGAACTGGAGAGGGTTGTAGCATGGAACGAGGACAATAATCCGTCACTTACTGTCAGGGAGACTAAGGAATTGATTGTTGACTTTAAAAGAACTCGAGCTGCTCATGCCACTATGTGCATTGGTGGGTTAGCAGTGGAGCTGATGTGCAGCTTCAAGTTCCCCACAGTGCACATCACCTGAGGACTTCTCCTGGAACCTCAACACAACCCAGCTGATGAAGAAAGCACAAGAGCATCTCCACTTACTAAAGAGACTGATATGAGCTGGTCATCATTCCCCAATCCTCACCAGCTTCTACATATGTGCTAAAGAGAATATGCTGACCTCTTGCATCGCAGTCTGGTATGGGAACTGAACTGCCCCCCTCCCCCCCTGGGAAGCTCTGCAGCAGGTATTGAAGACTGCCCAATTCATCAGCAGGACTTCACTACCCACCATCCAGACCACCTGCAAGTGGTGTGTCAGGAAAGCTCTTCACCAAAGAACCCCTCTCACCCTCTACCCCACTTGTTTTCTCCATTGCTATCTAGAAGACATCATCACAGCTTGTGGGGCAATAGCATCAGTTTCAGGAACACCTTTTTCCAGCATGTTTTAAGACTACTGAATTCCAGAAAGCATTAGAACTGATCATCACCGCTCTTCAACTGTACAATGACTACTGACTGCACTGATCCTATTTTCTTTTCGTTATCTATTTATCTTTTTGTTATCCTATATATTTATTACCTGAATTACCCAGTACTGCCCAAAAATTGGAGAGAGAGTCATATGCAAAGTCCATTGGATATATACTACTGTGCAAAAGTCTTAAGCATGCAACTTCAACGTCTGTTGAGAAGTACAGGTAGATTCTTATCTACCATCAGGGAGGTTTCTGATTGGCCCCAAATTCATTCTGCAGCCTGAGAATGACCGCAAACACCCAATCTCAGTCATACAGAACTATCTTCAGCAAAAAGAAGGATTCCTGCAACAGATGGTATGGTCCCCACAGAGCCCTGATCGCAACATGATCAAGTCAGTCTGGGAGGACATACAGTGACAGTCAAAGTCTGCAGAAGAACTATGGCCAGTTCCTCAAAATGTTTGGAAGAACCTACCAACCTCTACCTTAAACTGCTTGCAAGTTTGCATAAGAGAATTGATGCTGTTTTAAAGGCAAAGGGTGGTCACACCAAATAATGATTTGATTGAGGTTTTTTTTGTCTACTGCGCTTTTTAGAAGGTTTATTGATTAATAAGTATTCATGGCATTATTTTTGGAACCATCCTCGCTTTATAGCATTTTTTCCACAGGTGCCTAAGACTTTTGCACAGTACTGTATGTCAACAAACCTTACTACTCTTAGGTTAGTAACGGGCACAGTGCTGTGTGTGTGTCATGAGTCATTTCTTATCCTTCCCTTTTGCCAGTTTGGGTCTTTCTTCCAGCACATCCCCCCATCACCCCTCCCTGGTGTGTATGTGAAATGGCCTGTTTGTCCTCATTCTGTTGAATTAGCTGGGAACTGCCTGGAGGCACATGTCACTAATGTCTGTAGTGCTATTTGTGTATGTTTGTGTGAAACAGTCCATCTGTCCTCATTTTGAAAAATTTTGATTGTCAAATTTTATATACATTACTTACAGGATTTATTATCTATTAATCTATTCAATTTGTTAGTGTTGTCCTGTGTTGTCATGTTGTCTGGCTAGTGTATTGTGTACCATGGTAAAAGAGAAAGTCTATTTTATTCTCTCATATATCGGTATAAGGGCAAATACCAAAGTGATTCTTAAACCTTATATCTCCATATCCTATCTTAACACCTCTCACTGTTTCTCTGCACACGCCATTGCCTCAAAGTCCCTGAACATCCCTGCAGCAGAGATGACACTATGTGCTCTTCATTTTCAAACAGCAACTCTGTCACTCTAGTAAACATCAGGTTCAGCTCCTTCTGCAACAGGAGTGAGACTTGGCCACTAGACAGGAAATGGTCACAGGTCATGCCTTTTTCTGAGCTGACCTTGCAAATTTACAATCCTCCACAGCCCAGAGCTAAAGGAATTTCCAGTGCTTATTAAAACATGAAGACATTCCATTAAGCTGGATGCACCAGCCCATTGTTATTCACAGGCAGGCCTGACCTCCCACTGGTTCCCTCTTCTCCCTGTACGTGCTGGGCCTAGAACTGGTGTAGAGAAACGGGTCAGCCCCGTTGGGCGACCTCTTTGGTGCGGCACAGCATGCAAAGATTCCCCCTCCCTCACCCTTTCAATGTTTTTCACAGGAAAACATTCTTGGGGAAGCGTGATTCAAAGTGTGCTTTCCACGGCCAAACAAACAGCACTGCACGCAGTCAAAACACTTCCTTCAGTATTGCGCGCAGGCAAGCTTGACAGGAAGCACGAGGCACAGTCCAGTTGCCAACTTCATCATGTCTGGCAAATAAAACCCTAAATATTCGCCCAACTACAAGGCTACAATGAACACTGCAAATATAAATATTAAAGGAAGCAAGTCGTTTTAGGATACGACTGATCTGAGGCAGGTGAAAGGAAGCATGCAATGAAAGACCAACTTTTCACTGTCTATAGAACCTTTTCCCTTTATGCAGAAAAAAAAATTATGAAAATCAACTGAATTTTACCTCTAGGTACATCATAATGTCAGCAGTGTGGTTGTGTATGAAGAAAAATTGTAGCAAGAGTGAGCAGTAACATTGTTGTATTCCCGCTAATTTGCACCTTGAAAGATGTAGGATATACTAACTGAAATCAGTCAACACCACCATTATGATGGTCCAGAGTCTATTTAGAAAACAAAGGATATAATTATCAGTTTATCACGCAGAGCCACATACGAAAGGCAATTTACAGTCACTAATACACCTGAAACAAGTCTTTGGACTGAGACAGTAAGGCAGAGCACCCAGATAAAACCCGCATGAACATACAAATTCCACACTGACCAACTTGGTTTCAAACCCAAGTCTAACAGTTGTGAGCACTGATCACCTTTTACATGAAAGAAAATAAAATTTCTTCATAGCATTGTTATAAAATGTATTCCAAACAATTATCAGCCTTTTAAGTCTGTCACTCCTCCTCTTCTTCAACATTCACAGTGAGGTGTAGGAGCTGCACTGTGGTTTGTGTCACTCAGAAAGGTGGTTATCCTACAATACATCAAAACGAACCTCACAAAAATGAAAGCTGAAACCATTTAATGTGTTTCCACATAAGTTAATGTATCAGTTACTGGAGGTTGTATGACTTTGTTAGATTTCATCACAAAGGGTACATGATGGAATGTGTATATAACAAATATAGCTATAAAAACAGTTGTGAAAGAAGAACCAGCATAAACTTTCTTAAAAAACATGGCTGTCAGAACTCAAGCCTATTTTTCTAGATTGTCAAGGCTTTTGTCTGTTTTTGACTGTTTTGACTCATCTTCAATCACCTCCAGGTTACTGACTCTCCCTTCAGAGTGAGAAAAAGATGGCAGCTACAATTTGCTATATAAATAAAGCCTCAGGATTGATTTGCAACATATGGGCTTTTTCAGAGGAAGACATTCAATGGGCTTAGGCACCATCATGCTCTCATTGTCTCATTCTCACAAGTTATTAGTAAAAATGAGGAAAAGCAGCTTTAAAAATGTACTTAAGCACAACTGAGAACAACAGAACTCGGTTCCTGCAAGTAGCCGAATACACCCTCTTACCTCAGAGGAAATTGAGGTTTATTTTTACACAAGCCCACTTCTCATTTGGATGCAGCGTAACTAGGATTTTTGAAACGTGATGTTTGTGTTTCAGGTCTGAATGCCTCTCGCAACCTTCCGTCACCCATTTGCTTACGGCCATTCTGCAGACTTGGGGTATGGAAACATTCATCTAATGGCAGCGACCATAACCCGCAGGCTGATGAGACAAGGGGGGGACAAGGGGTAACATTTCTGTCTGTATGCGTTGATCACAGGCCTGGAGGAATACCACATAACAAGCACACAAGCAAAAACAGTAATGCCCCACTTTCGATTTGTAGCTGTTTTAATGATACCTGTGGTTGCAGAAATATGGTAAATGTTCAGCGGCTGCTCAAAGATACATCTTTCACTGCAAATTCATAACAGGAATTGAGAGTGAGTAGGTGTGACAATCTTAGTAAGGACGTCCTGAAGACCGTGGTCAGACACACCTCGGTAAGCTTCCTGTGAACGTGTGGCATCTAATTTACTTTAAATCAAACGTGGTGTCCCTCCAATATAGAATTACCTGCTGTGTTTCAAATGTGGAAAGTTTGTCTGTAGAGAACTGGGGAATATAACAGAGATGGGCACTCATTTGTCCCATTCCAGCAAGGGACAAGAAGAGTGAAAAGAGAGCAGGTCACAAGATGCAATTTGACAGTTGAGCCAAGCCTTTCAGAAGAGGTGTTGCTTGCTGCTAGTTTCAGAAGGGTATAAGGAACTCAGGATAGGGTACAGAAGCAGATTTACACTGATAGAACCTGCCATCTATGAAGGCTTCGGTGCAAGACCTCCAACATTACAGGTAGATTTCCTGTATATATTGCAAGATCCTAGTTTAATGAGCAGGGCAAAAAGGTGGAGAGAATCTTATCCAAATTCTGCAAAATTTACATAAAGACATCAAACTCACATGATCCAAGGGTTGCAGCCTCCCAGAAAAAGCTACAAAGTGGATGCAAATTCATGCAGATTGGTGTCCTACTACAAATTCAGTTTTCAAATATCATGAATTTTACTTCAACACAAGGAATTACACTACAGGTTTTGTATTCTTACATACCTAACATACACAACTCAGTAGTTTTGCTCTTTTAAATACCTTTGTGTCAAAGTTTTATGAAAAGTGAGGAAAAGACCAGGTCAAAAGGTCAATGGCTAAAACTTATCCTATTGTTACCTGGCATCATATTGTGAGATTGTACAATAGAAAGATCAGTAATGCAAACCGGAGCAGAGGGGGTTTGCACTTCCAGATAGTATGACTGAGAGGAGAAGGGGGAGCATATCATAGTATTGGTTATTTATTCTAAGGGTCTGCTTGTTATCACCCAAACATAAGTGAACAGCACCCCACACAATGGCATGGGGCCGCTAAGGAATGGTCTTGCTTTGCAAGAAACCATGTGGGTCCTGTGTCTGTTCAAAAAGTCCACTTTTGCATGTCATATTGGTCCCTCTCCAACCCCCATGGGCATCTTTGAATTACCCACAAAACTGTCCTTTTCCTCCTCATTTGTCTGCTAAACACTGTCCTGTGGTCCCAGAGATCTCCAATATAAAAAACTGAGCGAAGAACAACGTTGGCATTTTTCTCATCATGTAAAAAGGGGTCAGGGGTTAAGTGGAAGACATGACGTCTAATGAAGCATATTACAGCTGTCACATAGCATTTCACTATAAACAGTAATGAACACTGACAGAGACTTCGGGAAGGTCAGATGGCACCACGGTGGAACCTAGAAGCTGTACCAGGATCCCACTGAATGATTTCTCAGTTTTTCTCAAGCCTCCTCCAAAGTGGATGGGTGTACTATCAGCGATATGTCAACATGGCCCTGACGTGACCTGATAACAAAACAATCCAGTTCCACAACTGTCGGGCAAAGGAGTAGTAAGAGGTACAACTGCAGTCATGTGCAATGCAAACAACTGGGAGGGGGATGACAGTCTGAAAACAAACTGCATAACAGGTCAATTTTATTTCCAAGATCAACTAAAAGCATATTCAACAGCAACAGCTGGAAGAGTTAAAGGTCAGCAGGACCTGACATATAGTATGTTCAGATGCCAACCGGGTTCCTCCTAGAATTCACTCTGCTTCTAAACAGGTTAGAGGTCACTCCACAGCCGTCCCATACAGAAAAGCCTGCCACCACAACCATGTCTCAGGCTTTCCTGATATTGATCTCCCTTGTAATGGACCAGCAAAGGAAGAGGATAAAGCAGGATGATAAAGTTTCAGTGTTATGAATGTGTAATGGTGTAGTCCACGGAGAGGGGAGAAAGGGCAGCATTGACGCTATAGCAAGAACAAACTCATCTTTCATCTGGTGAAAGGGTTTAATGGAGCACAGTATCTGAATGTTACTGACCCACAGTGCGGATGTAGGGAGAGCAAGCCCCCGGGGCTGCTTTTGCCACACTCAAACTTATTTACCTTCTTAGTTTGAATTCCTTTTTAATGATCTTTCCTTCCTCGAGTGCCTTGGAGATAATGGCTTTATTTAGCTTGATTCCATGGCAAAAATGGGGTGCGAGCAGGGCAGGAAATCCCTGCTTATCGTAGATGGCGTGGCCAAGCCGTCCAGGAAGAAAGAGTTTTACAAAGCTGCATGCGTCATTCTTTACTCACCTGCTTAACAGACACTTAGTTACTCAGTTTTATTTAAAGCCCTACATTTCTCACAACTTACCTTTTCACAGTATAAACCTGAACATTTAAACAAAGCAAATGAGGTTAAATACCTTGACATTAGAGAGAGCATAATGGGCACCCATGTTCAAATGCCACCTTCTGCAGTAGAACTAAGCCAGGTAATTACCCTAAACTGATACAGTAAAAATTACTCTGCAATGCAAATACGGAAATCAATATAAACAGTTTAACACTTTAGAGAAAGGAATTAGATATATAAATGAAAGCAATTGTTTAAAGGTTCCCCAGAGGAGAGGTCCTCCTGGACCCCACGCTTTCACCTTTCTGGCCTAATCTAGGTCCTTGCCCTATGTGGTACTTGCTGTTTTACTGCTGGGCATAACCAGTGCCACTACATTGTTTACAGCTGCATTGTGGGAAAGGCAAAGTAACAGGCAAGCCGACATCCATCCTCAGCAAGGCAAGAAAGGATGCATGTGACACTGATCTCCACAGCTAAATATAACATACATTTACTGCTGCAGAAGAACCAACCACTCTCAGGCTAGCTGTTTTTGTGAAACAGATCTCTTACAGCTTGGTCATACATGAATACATTTATCAACATTTGCATTTCTTCAATGGAGAGATTTTGTACTTAATGCAATGTTTATTTGTGAATGCAACCTTGAAGAGTTCTCTTGGGGTTTTACAGGCCAATGGGTGCTCAAGCTGTGTTTGCTGATACTAACCCCAAGCAACTGACAGCAGAGACAGGAGGCAGTGTGTGGAACAAGGCAGAGGAGTGGCTGTCCTCTCTGTTTCTGTAGTGTGAGCCCGCTGAACTCAAAACTCCTAAGGCTAGCAATCTCTCATGACATTAGATGACCAGTGACCTATGGCAGAGGAAGATCTGTGGTCCATTTTCACTCCATGTTACTTACTTCCCTCATAGGGGACGGTCTACTGACTGACCTCAATGTCCTTAATTTTTCCAGCATGCGATAGGGACACCATTTGAGAGACTAGCCTGAAAGTCATGGAGAGTATAAACAAACCACACACATTAATTACTGCTAGGAAAATGCCTGTAAAGAAAGAATTCCCTTAACAAGACTGACATATGCAAGAAATAATGAAAAACCTGGGCCACATTTAATTCCCAGAAGAATTTTTCTGCAGTTTTGTTGTCTGGCAGCTGATACCCAAATGGGTGAGGCTGAAATGTGGGAAATATTCTGATGATCCATTAGTACTGTAGAGGATAGTTCTTAGCTCATTGAAGTAAAAACAGAAACTATCATCTTGCTCACAAAGACAGACAAAGTTGTAGAAAATTTCAGGGTCTACAGAGCTGCATCATAAAGTACACTGCAGAACATGAACTAATACTTCTCCACATCCACAATGGGGTCCAAGCATCATGCTGATAACAGTGGTTGGCTGTAGTTAGCTGTGGCGGCCACAAAGCTTTGACAGTATCAGCAGCACAGGCACATGCCCTTCTACTGAAAATGCCACATCTGATGATCTACAAGGAAACTGGAGTGCATGTAACTGGACACCTCCACGGTGGCTGTTCACAGTGATGGTGGCACACATGGAAATACAAGCATGGGCTGTACTGAACCATGGAGACGTAGGATCGAGCTGTTAAGTCAAAGCAGACACTGAAACAAGACTAGATGCTGCAGCACCAGCATAATGAGGACAAGGTGCAAGCTACTGATTAGGAATAATCACCACACGCTACATAACTAATGTACTTACAATAAAAAGCAAAACTGCACCTGCCAGAAAGTAATTTCCTCCGTGAGGCATTTGGTTAACAAGTTTAACCAGAACCCAGCAGATGTGTCTACCCAGCTCTTCTGCAGAAGTCCCCAGAGACCTAGAGGAACCTGTTAAGACAGTCCCCTCACTCTACATTGTACTTCAACTGGGACAGTCAGAGCTGCTTGTTAGCTTCCCAGCTGGCCTTGAATAACAGTTCGAAAGCATCGTAATTAACAAGAGCCCCATTAATCAGAAACAGCACTGCCCCTTTGATCGAGCACCTTGTAAAAAAAAAAAAAAAAAAAAAAGACTGATCCCATGAACATTTCTGTGTAAAACACACAGACTGACAAGGGCCTGAAGCTGTCCCCAATGTCAAAAGGCGTGACAAATTCACATGTGTTATAGATCAAACAACCAGTAGAGAATCATATTAGTCTATCCTTGGGATTCATTCAAATACAAAAACAAAAATCATACAGTTCATGTTTTGCATTTTGTAACCAAAGATAATTCAATTACCATAACCAGCTTGTAGATCAAGACCTTGTCTGAAGTACATAGAGTATAGAAACCTATCAGTCACACAGTGCCCTTACAACGGATTTGAGGAACAACAAGGACGCTGGAAAACTGAGTCTCTAGTTTATTACGTACAGTCCCCACCTTCAGGCAAATTGTACAATTCAACAAGTTATATGTCATGTGACTGCAGTGTGTCGTATAAATCAGCCAGACCTGTTTTTCTAGCATCACTCAGTGTTAAAGCATTGAATGGGGAAAAAGAGTGACCTTAGTGACTTAACATCTCAGTTCTAGAATCTCTCAAACATCTATCATCCTGTACTCTTCATGCACAACTCTTTCAAGGGTTTACTGAAAATGGTGCAAAAAGCAAAAAAGCGCCCGTGATTAGCAAGGCAATACTGTGGACGAAAACAGCTTGTGGATCAAAAGAGCCAAAGGAGAATGGCAACAATCATGCAAACAGATGGCAACCAGGCAAATCACACCCAAATTTAACACTGATGTGCATCACTTAATGGACTTTGACTCAAATAGGCTACAGTGGGCCAAAGACCATGTCAGCTGTTGATTGCAACAAAGAACAAGAAAGCATATCACCAGTGGGCACAGGAGTATCAAAATTGGACCTCTGAGGAGTGAAAAAAATGTTGCCTGGTCAGATGAATCCAGGGTCCTTTTGATTGACTCTGATGGAAGGATCAGAATTTAGAGCGAGCAACTTGAGTCCATGGAGCTGTCCTATTTGGTGTCAGCAGTACAGGTCAGTAGTGGCAGTGTGAAGGTGTGGAGAATGTTATTCTGCTAAAAATTATGGCCTTGATACCTACTGAAAAACATCTGAATGACATATCATATTTGAACATTGCTTCTGACCAAGTTTATCCTTCTAGGCTGCAGTTTATCCATGCTTGGATGGACACTTCCAGCATGATGATACACCATGTCACATGGCAAATATTGTCACTAAATGGTTCCAGGAACATGACAAAGTTTTCATTGCTTCAGTGTCTGAAACAGTCCCCAGATTTCAACCACATCAGGGTTGGGATAAGGTAGAAAGGGCTGTTTCCACCAAAACTGTCCAGCTGTCCAGTTTGTAGCAATCATTTCCACACGGTACAACATTCCGGCACGATGCATTCAGGATCTTGTAAAATCCCACATAATCCTCGATAAATTCCTGCTGTTCTGAATGCCAAAAGAGATGCAACATTCAACAAGATAGGTATACCTAATAAACTGGCAACTCAGTGTATAATGGGCTGAAATGCAAATGGGATTTGGGATAATGCTGTGCAGCTGGAGTCACTTTTTTTGTTGTTTTTAGACCTTTTGTGCTGTAAACCCACCCCTGGGGCTGGTTCACAGGGTACAAATGTTTTGGGGTATCACTTGTAAGTCGTCTTTCACAAGCAGAATGAAGGTTTCAGAAAGTAAAAAAACATGCTTGACAAGAATCATTCCTGGTGCATTGTTTTGTGATTTCCTCTTCCCTTGAATGGAACTGCATATCATGCTGGCGAGCTTTAAAGTGATAGTTTTTGTTTTGGCATTACAGAAGCCCAAAGCATCTGGTTGGCTTAGAAATTAATGTGTTTTTGGTGAGAACACCACAGACTTACCAGCGGTTGTCAAGTGTGTATCACACAGGATTACACAACACTGGACAATCAAATCTCTAAACTTCTTTAAATAATAAACCACTTGTAATACTAGCATCCCTACTGCAGAGTGAGATAATAATGTATAGTCTTGTTTTATTAAGGGAGTGTGGCATATGATTCGTGGTGCAGCTGTGGTGCGGGGGGGGGGGGGGTGTCAAGGAGCTCCAGAGCAGCTGGAAACCACACTCCTACAGATTTACACTATTAGAGAACAATCAAGAGACAAAACTCCACCAAAGTGTTACAACATGTAAACTGACCCAGTAGAAATCTGGCTCAAACAATAATCTGTTTCAGCAGGACTGTCATGGATAGCATCCATATTTAAAAGTAACAAGAAATAATCTGTATAAACAGAGGTCTATGGAAGTATGTAAACAAATGAAATTCTGCAAATGTCACATTTCGTCATATTGGTACTAAAAAATATTAGCCTATTCAAAAAATTCCTTATTTTGCTAAAGAACTTACCAAAGATTCACCAATTTAAAAATAACTGGGAATTTTTATGCATAATAAAACCCACTGTACTAACAATATTATTGTGAGAAAACTCTTACAGCTCATGATGTTTAGTGGGTCAACCTGTGTTTGTCCACATGTTATAACAACTGCTGGAGACATTCAGCAGAAGAAAATCAGGGAAAAGACAGGAACAAGGCAGTGGCAGTCTCATATACCCATGATGCACTTTGCCAAGCGCACACACACCGATGACTATAAACATGGCACTGCTCTGCATTCTTTCTCTGTCCTGGTGTGCCCCAGGCTATGGTAACTTATATAAAGAACTTTTTCCAGTTCCCAGTTACTCAGCTGCTCAATCAGTGACGTGAGTTGGGTTCAGAAGCGGGCTCAAGGGACACTGGCCCAGTGGAGGTCAGATGTCCAAAGCCATGTGTCATATTTCCTCTGAAACAAGTCATTCTTTCCAGTTCTATTTCTTAGCAGTTTAACCACCACTGGAACATCAGTGCTTGGGGTTTTCCCCCAGCCAGTACAGTAGCTGGGAAGAGCCAGAATCCAAGGGGATTGGTCCAGGGCAAATGTCATCATTTGGAAGCTCTGTTTGCTGACAGAGGAGACCACTGACACGTCCCATAAGACTTGACACAACAGCAAGCAGGTGACTAAAGCTCTGGAGAGTAGGAACTGACACCATCATGGCACTGGGGAACCAGGATATCCAGCACAAGGTGATGCCATTCCTACAATTCAATGACTATTAATTCAGTTCAGTTCACCTCTGTACAGCACCCCTTCCCCTTCCTCAGAACATTTAATATAATGAAACTGTACAAAGTGTAGAGTGACAAGTAACAAACAGCATTACTATTATAATGTACTACCACATACTAGTGACTATGGGAAAAAGGTAAAAAGACAAGAGTTTTGTTCATACTCACAACACATAAAAGAAAATACCAAGGTCAGCTAGCAGCCCACCTTTCCTGTACATATTAATATATTACAATTTTAGAGTAACTATGAAATATAAAGCAAAAAAGTGGTGGAGACTGTACCACTCTGCTCAGCATGTGAGTGTCAGGTCAAATTCCCAACATGCTTTGTGACTGTAGGATCTTGGTGTGTTTTTTGATGTCAGACATAAGTGGGTGTTTTGTTGCCATGCACCCAGCATCTGCCTTCGTGGAATTTGTGTGTTAGCGCTGAACGGCCTGTGTCACTGCTGCTGGTTGCACCTAAGTGTCTGTCAATAAAGTTGTCATTTAACACAATACAAAGTGAAAAAGCTATACTTCTGGTACAAACATTTTCACCTCGGTCAAAACCTGTCTCATTCAAAACTGCATTATACCCAGGGTAAACAAAAAATGGAAAAAAACGTTTGTTGCCTTCCCCAACCTCCAAGGAAGTAAAAAATTATACAAATTTCAAATTCAAATTACAAACAAATTTCAGTATAACTAAGGTGTAATATTGTTTGTCTTACATCATTCCAGAAAAGGTATTTACTATGCAGGTTAATAAAAAAAGACATCTCTAAAAGACACTTTTTTGTTTTACCCTTCAGCAAAGCACCTACATTTCTTTACAAAAAAAATTAATGGTATCAGTTCCCAGTCTTAGACCTAATGTGCTGAAATAAACTACCCCTATGTCTCAGAACTCCTAAATCCCCGCAGCATCTCAAAACACATTTCTTTCAAATAAAGAGCTCCTAAAACCTTGTTAAGTTAGTACTTCACCACCTAGTACTTCTTATATAACCATTTTTCTATTCACGTGTCACTTCCACAAATAGCTATTGGAATATGTGTGGCATGACACATATTCTAACCCTAATGAACAAATGAGTGATACTGCAATAATACTGGTGTGTTTGTATCTTAGTTTTCTGTTGTGAAATGCACTTTTGGTCACTGAACTGTACATCTGCCAAACATAAATGTGTAAAACAATCAACTGTACAACTTGGTATGATGCCAAGATCTGTTAATGATTTAAATAAAATTTATAATAATACTAAAGCTTCAGAGTTCACAGGATCAACACACAGATAATGCTGGTGAGGCAAGAGGGTCACTGCTAAGAGGAATACGCCACACTCACTGAACAAGCTCACACAAACAATTAGGTGAAGGTGTGATCCTACAGTACCAGTCACAGTAAAATAATTCTGAAATATGTGCTATTACTCAAGTTCCAGACCTATAGTCAACAGGTGAGGAAACAGGGAGAAAAGGAAAAAATAAACCAATAACAAACAGAGCAGCTGTCAGCATCATAACACTTAAGAACACTTACAGCTGTTTCAGATGCATTAACCAGATGCCTACTGCCTAACTACACTTGAGAGTTGACCAAATAGTAATTGAATGTGGGGATATATCGCCCCCTAGAGCCACAACACAAAATAACACCACAAACAATAGTTTGTCCGACTACTGATTTCCTAAGGCAGTTATCCTTGCATTTATCCTTGACTACAAAATAATAATAATAAAGGTAATTATTATTGCTGTTATTACTACTGCTACTAGCAATATTTACGTTTGTGTAGGTGACATGTTAGGTTTGTGCTTACAGTAATTTAGCCTTTTATACAAGAGTTTTTTTAAAACAAATTCAGGGCACCTCAATGAAATAGGAATGGAGATCCAAAAGTGGTCCCTTCGATTTTGAGGCTGAGGAAACTATACTACAATACATTATAGCGAGTAAAGGATACAGAAAGATAAGAGAAGATATGCCAGGGACTGCAGTTCATTTCACATTACCACCAATGCAAGCAGGGCTCGTACAAACTTAGGGTTATGGAAAGTGAGACAGACAGAATGAAAGACTGATTCACAGCTTCTCCAGTGCTCACCTGTACTTCCCTGTCCTCACTTGGAGCCCAAGCATCCCACAGGCCTGAGCCCCGCCCACGTCATTGACCAGGTCATCTCCAATCATCAAGACCTGTGAATGGAGCACTAGGTAGTTTCACAACATGGCTGAGATATATTTATCACCCCAATTTTCAGGTACCACAAAGTATTTTACAAAGATAATCTCTTGTTCTAAAGTAACAGTAGATCTTGGAGGTTCCACATCGCTTGTTGTTGCAGGCAAATTGACAGTGTGTGACCTACCTGTTGGGGCTCAATCCCCATGTCCAGCAGCACACTTTGGAAAAACATCTTGGCAGGTTTTCCAACCACTTCCGCCTCAATGTCACAGGCATACTTGGTGGTGGATGGCCGCAAGACACAATGACATGACAAAATCAGAAGCTGGCAAAAAGGAATACAGGACTGCAGGTTCGATTCTTAAGCACCTGGAAGAACCCCCTACTTCTGAGAAAGATGCCAATTTAATCCGTCATCAGTCTCTATAATCAAAAAACAATGCCAATAACTTTGGACACAGCAAAGACTAATGTATATAGTATCAGGTCTAATGTAGTTAGTGGAAAGTTATGTGAGTGCTAAGGGCTACAAGACTGGATTCGAGAATAGACACCTACCTCCAGGGCCTTCATGTAGACTCCCACATCCAGTTTCAGGCCATCAGTCTCTTTGTAGTAACGCCTGCAAGACAGTGAAAGGTGAAGCTCTGAATTCTTCCATAATTTACATATCCCATAGGGAAATTGGATGGAGCTACACTTACCGAAGCACACAACACAGTAAAGATAATGTTTGAAAATGTATGAAATACTAATGGTTCCCTAATAAAAAAAATAAACCAGCAAGAGAAAAGTAATGTGTAAATGTGATCTTAATTCCACATTTTTGCTATGGTTTAGATATTTTCAAAACTACTGTTTCGACAGAGACCAGCACATGATGAAGGCACTTCAAACAAAATAACTAAAAGCTGTCCATCACCAAATGTTAACATTTTTTTGAAATGGCACTTAATATTATATCTTCAATACAGAAGTGATTTACAAAATTTGTCATAAATCAATGCCAATGTCCACAGCAGAGCTTTGGAAAAAAAGTAGATTTTTGTACATAGATATTTACATATTAGAATATAGAATGGGGCCACTTGTGTTGTCAGTTGTCTTGCAAAACATCATGCAGTATGAAAACCCAATTTATAAGTCAAGATATGAAATAAAACCTATTAATCTCAATTGCTTAATAATTATTGACAGCCACCCCACATTTAACTGTTAAATGACACAAATTAAGCAAATGTGACAAAGCCTTTATTGTGAAGACATGGGATAACTCAACAGTAACATGGTCCCACCCTCTGCCCAGGGAGAACAGCGCTGGCTTCTCTAGACCAATGAGGACCTGGAAAGCATCGTTCAGGTTCTTGTAGGAAAAGTTATCAGCCGCATCCCCAATAACTACACAGTTTGGATTGGTCTTCTCCACACTGTCGAACTCGGGCACCACATCTTCAGTATGAACATCACACCATGATATAATAAAAAAGACATACATATGCATATGTTTATATAAGCAAGGACCAAGATACATTTGACATGAATTTGGATTTTTCTAACCCTAACCCTAAAATGTAGCATATATGAAAGTTATAGGATTTTTATTTTACAAACGAGCTAACCAGAAGTACATAACACTTCAGCTGGTAAACCAGCATTTGACCCAAATTTATTGGTACTAAACCAAGTCATAATTTGCACAATAAATTGTTTGTCTTGACAAGTTAAAAAAATTGCAGAATTGTTTTGTTCATTGCTGTTTAGATTCTAGTTCTGTAAGGTCCAGATAAGTGCAGATTAGTAGCTCACATAGCAGTGTTTGGTGATATAGAAAAGTAACTGTAAATCACAGTCAAAATAGTCCACACTGTGTGGCTTTACATTAGGAAGTACCATCATGCACCAGCAGGTGGGGACGCAGGCCACGCTCCTTCAGGATGGCCACAGCAGCTGGTGCAGGAGAGAACACTTCTTGGACAGCGATGTCAAAGCCCATCCGTTGCAGTTTTGCCACAAACTGCTCACGTGTTGCCTGGGTCTCATTGGTGCAGAACCGCAACTGTAGATCTGATGCCTTGATCCTGGGGCAGATGAGGAGCACAGGGTGACTGGGGGGTGAGGCTAAATTTGCATTCAGATTTGTTTAGGTCAATAACCCTAAATTTTTAAAAATTCTCAGGGGTTAAAGCTAGACAATCTATATTTAGCAATTTCCCAACATCTTAATTGCCATTTATTTTACTAATACTTTTTTCTAAAGTGACTTACAACATTAAGGTTGTATGCCAAGCTACTTGAGTTTACCCATTTTCACAGCATTAATTCATGCCAAGTATCCCAATGAAGGGCACTACACCAGGAGAGGGGGGTTTAAACCTAGGCTATTAGATTGCAAAGCAATTATTTTTCCTTCCCCACATGGAACATGTGCATTAATGGTCTCATTTTAAAACTGCATTATGATAAACACAGAGCAGAGGCACTGCACTGCTCACCACCTCTAGCTGCATTCAGGATGAAACCTACAAGCAAGAGCTTCTTTTCACAGATCCTTTTCCTATACATTAAATATGGCAAAGTTGCAACACACTATATGTAATTCATACATTTTTCAAACAAGAACAAATGTGGCATTTTGTTGTTTTAGATGCCGATATTCTTGATCTTTTTGTTATTTTGTGATTTTTAAAAGTTGAAAGCCACCTTGCAAAGGCACCAACTACAGTAATGTGAAAAAGTGTTTGGCACCTTGTTACACGTTTCTCACACTGGATGCTTTCCTATCTTTAGACAAAAGGAACCTAAGTAAACTTAACAGTTTTAAAATGATTACTTCCTTTAAAAAAACAACATTTTCTCCTCACCTGTTTTTCCTCTTTGCATTTGTGGTTTGATTAAATATATAAAACACTAAGTACTGTATGCATTTATGTTTTCTTTGTATAAATAAAAGTGAATGGTATATCAGTAATGAAAGACCCAAACATGCACAGGTAAGCAGGTATGCAGAATTACGCAGTAATTAATGGAGGGAAGTTGCCTTATGTGTTACAATAATTAATGTTTACTATTGAAACAACTGTATCCGTTTCCAATAGATTTGGTGAAATTTTATTGGCAGTAGGTGTCCATTTTGGGGCTCATGAATGCATAAAAAAATGTTACCGTTGAAACTAACCGCAATTACATTTATGAAAATGCAAGTCAGGTTGGATAAAAATGTAAGTAAATAACACAAACATATGTAAGATAACTTTTTAAAATGAAAATATAGTTAGATAACACATTAACAAAAACAGGCAGGCTCAACCTTTCAAAACATAATTCAACGTGTTCCAACTGACAGAAGGAAACTGAGCAGCATCTACATACAGTTTTTAAACAATGTACTGACAACCAGATTGAGCACTGCTATACTAGGCATTTACTTTTTAAAAGACTGTCAACTGAGGTAGGCAGTAACACACATTTACACCATTATTTGTACTTAAACAGCTTTCTGGAGAAATTCTACTTTCAAATAGTTTTAACTTTTGCACATTTACAACTGAAAAAAAGACTTTCTTCTTTTTGTGCCTTTTGTGATTAAATGCCACCCTTTTTTTACTGGCTACCATCTTTAAGGCCAGACATTGTGTTGTTTTCAGAGGCCTTTAAGCATCGCCTTAAAGTAACCTACAGTGTCTTGGGAAGAGGGGATGGAAGCTTATGAAAAGGTGGTGGTGAATTATAAGGAACTGGTGAAGCAGTGCTGCTCAAAAGCTAGAGAAAAGGGTGCATGTCCACTGAAGCAGATTGAAAAGGCTTTTGTGAATGGTCTCTGTATAGGACTTATAGTGTGTGGTGTGAATGACAAGCCAGTCAGAACACAAAGGCTGTGGAAATTGTTACTGAGGCTGCATACATGGCATCCAGATGGCTGTGGCTCATGAGAGAAGAACTGTGGGTTCAAGGTAGTGCTACCTGGATGCTGGCCTGATCAGTCCTGGTTGGATCGCCTGGGTGAGGTTGTCTGATGCTGAAAAACCCAAAACATGTTATCTGTGGATTTCACTGGCCATTGCCATCACAGTCCATTTTACGTGAACTGTGAGCTGGCTTCTTTCATGGCCATAGCTCACTACCAGTGAAACCAATCAGAGTTTAATGTAAAGTTTCCTCCAGCCTTGACTGACAGCGTAGCTCACAGACAAACACTTTTCTTCAAAAATGACATACAGCTCAGAATAAACAAAAGACAGGGAACTGAAACACAAAACCGCAGTGTCAGAAGCTCTCCATTTGGCTATAGCAGCCTTTGCTTGGTCCTCATTTTACACAACCTCTCTAACTGAAATACATATCTTTGGACTATGAGATGAAACCAATACATAATCCACACATCACAGATACTACCCATTTTTTACTTATGGAAATTTCTGGACGACTGTTTCTACTTCAGTAATTTATTTTGAAAGTAACAGTACTTTTGTTTGAGTACTTTGAGATGTCTGGCTGCTCTACCAGACCTAGTATTCGCCGGGAAATGTGTAACTGAGATAGACTGAAACCGAGGTGACAATGAATGGCGGCGCTAAAGACCGTAAAAAGTCTACGCATAGCGAACCAATACATACAAGCACATCATAGTCATTAACACCGTCTGTAATTATTACAAAAAATAAAAGGATAAAAATAAAAAGCGACGTTAAGTGTGACAGATCGTTTCCCGGGAAACAGTATAAGGGGGAGTCAGTAGAGCAGCTGCCTGTGGCAACTGCTTTTACTACAGAATTCACTAAGAGAAACTGTAGTTGAGTGTGTCGGTACAAGTTAATATGTATGATTTAATAAGAAGTTTCTGTGGGGAAGCAAATTCTACTGCCTTAAAGTGCTATTTTAGTCCCAACAGCCTGATACCGGAGCCCTATGCAACTTGTGGTCACAGCTGCTTTCAAACGAACGCAGCACGGCTTTCCCACCTTTTAACTGCTTCTACTGAGCCTTCGATTGCAACACCTCCTCCCTCGCCGCTATCATACAAAACGCCGCACATGTCCAGCACGACGCCTTTTAAGCTTTTTATGCGATCTTTCCAGTCTTTTTCGGCCATGACAATACACGATAGTAAAGCACCACGGAACTTGTAGTTCCAGGACTTTAAATATGTCCGCTGCAGTTTTCCGTACGCACGTTGCTGCCAATCAAGGGCCCTATCTGAGCAGACGCAAACCAATGCATTATGGAACTTTTAGTTTCCGAGACGCAAGGAGCTTCCGTAGTCGAAATTGTCCAATTTGAAGCGTTTATTAATTTCATGCAGCTTTCTGTAATTTTATCTGTACATTTTATGAAAATTTTTCAGCAGTAACTTTTTTCTACGGTACCTTCATTGATTGTTATGAAAAATACAGTAAATTGGAACGATTAACCAATCCGGCAGGTTTTATTTAGACCAGTAGTCGTGTCCTCGTTAGTTCAAGATCAATTCATACAGCTATGGTATCCTTGGTCAAGGTATTTGTCCTTGGAAAGTGGCCAACTGTATAAATAGGTCTTAATTTGAATTTTGCAGTCAATAAATCCATTAAAGAATAAGCAGTTTAGGCATACAGTAAAATGCTTTCGTAGGCATTCAGGTGTTAGGGTTACAGCTATGGAACTTTCACTGATATCTGTATCTATAAAAGCCACTTTTGCTCGTTTGTCTTTTTTTGTTCTTTTGGATGGCTTTTTTTGATCAAACCACAGACATGAACAGCACAGATGTACTTCTCACCCGAGGTTTGGTCTTTGTGTAGCCAAGTTCATCAAACTCCAGAAAAAGCTAATTCAGACACAACTCAATGTCTAGTGCACGCAAACGCTATATCTCCACCTGACTATGGCTGGTTCGTCTCACTCTGCAGTCGTCCATCCGGGCAGCAACAGGTAATTTAGCTATTGTATTAATGAACTATGGAATGAACATAATGATCTATGACTGGGCTCATTCCAATTCCTACTGTATTGTAACGTCTGGTGGAATTGTGGCTCTCATCATGCAATGTTCTGTAAATAGTTGATTTGTCTAACCGTGAAAGGAAGCCCAGGGCTCGGCAACGACCCTGAGGCTGGGCTGGTTGTAAGATAGTTCGGTGGGTGGGCGTGTTATTTAACGTGTCGCGAAAAAATAAAGTTCATGTTCCTGCAACTCTGCCTATTGAACCGTTTGTCCGTAACACCACCGATACGGATCGGTACAGCATGAATGAATAAATTCATGAATGTTTAATGATTTCAAAGAAAACTACAACTTTGTCAGCACACAGTGTACTGTATCTGAAAGAAAGCATTACGTATCTTTAGTGTTTTATTGTGTGCTGTTTGTTCTCAGTGGTCCCTTTAAAAGGTAAAAATGGCAGTTTGTCTGTACAACTTGTGCTGAACAGTGGTAGTGCCCAAGATTATGATTCGGTGTCTAAAGCACACAGATAAAGTTTACAATGAACAAGGCACGTAGTCTAAGTGGCTTTGAACATGGCTTCAACACTGATGCAAGTTACACTGGTTTCAAAATTTCGAAAACGGCCAGTCTTTCGAGAATTTTGCATTCAAAAGTTCTCCACTTCTCACTGAGGCCATTTGAGTCATCTAGACAGGAGCAATTTAACAGTGTTAAGAATTTATTGGAACATAAAGCAAATATGATTTTTAATTTACGACATAGGCGAAGCCTACATAGAAAAGAAGTAGTTTAGCACTGGATAGATAGAAGCGTGGTAAGAAAGGTACCACGAGCAAAACGTACGACCAAAACGTTTAAATGAATAGTTTACATTGCATTTATTTCCTAAGATGTAAGTGCAATTGTATACATAACTCCATACCATGTTATATATTAGTCTTGTAAGCATGTACACTTATTCGGTTTCGTATTCGAATAAGGAAACAAACCAAAAAAGACATATGCATGTCATACACGTCATTCTACGTCACAGTAGCTTGAGCAAGTCACGCGCCTCGTTCACTGGGGGAATCAGCCTAAACTGGCAGATCGACGCTTGGAACGGAAGGTGCTAAACGGAACCCACATCACACAGAAACAACGAATTACGATCGACAGCGTTAGGTCAGTTTAACTCCTGGATCCGCAACGCACGGGGCATCTCGGTGAAAATGTAACATCTTTCATACGAAATGCGGATTAGAACATCAGGAAAGGGCTGTATATCTCTGCCCTGCATGTCTGATATGAAATATTATATAACAGTATATGGGCTGTTTAATGAAAACAATGATGCAGTGTATATTTGTCGGCCGGCATCAATAAAACAGCACCGGCGTTTTTGACTGTCTATGAGTGTGCAGTATGCGCATGAACAATTAACCACGTTGCTAACCGGTCTTTCCGGCTGTACTTTTCCACGACGGGGCCAAAGAAACACCATGCCTCTCGTCGCCACATGCCGTCTGTGGCCATGTTTAAATTGATGTTAATTTAATCTATGTTTGTTCTAACTTGTGTACGTCGCCGAGTGCTAAAATGGAGGAGCTTGGAGAGGGTGATGTAAGCACACGAGGCTTATAACGGTTTCATTGCTGTGTCTTACTTTATAAAATGCCTGCATTTACCTTGGTGGGTGTGTTGGTTACAGCGATCGCATTTTAATCTTAGGAATCTGTTCGAAACCCACCTCCTGCTATAGTAAGTGTACAAATGGCTAAACTGTTAATTGCTGAGTGTGCAAAGCTAGCGTTATCATCTTGAAGAAAACATCAATTGAATGTAAACGAATAACATGCGTTGCGAGACCTTTTGAATATTTTTCTTTGTATTGGTGT
The DNA here is from genome assembly GCA_900497675.1 of Arapaima gigas. Classification (NCBI taxonomy): domain Eukaryota; kingdom Metazoa; phylum Chordata; class Actinopteri; order Osteoglossiformes; family Osteoglossidae; genus Arapaima; species Arapaima gigas. Next base: position 257,959 of record UFQX01000059.1, read on the forward strand.
GAATATATTGATTTAAATGATCTAAAATTGCCTGTGTTGCCCTATGTGGAAGGAGGCCATTCCGGTGTATTTTTTCTCTAACTCCCAGCACTTATGGGGACATAATTCCAGTTTTAAGGATTTATCTTTTGCAGTCTTTGCAGCCTTAAGTTTTTGCACCTGGTCTTGGACAACAGGTCTTTCATTTAATGTATTTAATATGACGTCCGATTCTTATTTATTAAAACGTTTTATGAACTGAACGATTTAAGGTCTCTCGACCCCTGAACTCTGGGAGGTTGACACAGACCACGTGCCACAATGTCCAGTTTATTTGTGAGAAGGTTAAGCAAATGCTCAGAATCAGTATTAAACAGATAAGACAGAAATGCAATAGTCACTATGTGGTTACTAGTATTACTATATAATCACTTACAGTACACTGTGAGTAGTGCAAATTCTTTCAAATTGTTAGTTTATTGTATTTTAAACAATTAAAACTCTAAATCAATCACAACTGAGTATGTAAGATGTTGAAACATCAGACGTTATTGCATCAGTCTATCCTAAAAAACCTATTGTCTTAGAAAGGTTGTAAGAAGCAAATGGATATTAATATTGTGTATATATACACACTATGTTATATATCCTTTATACATAATTGTTATACTCTCCATTATAACAATTTTTTTGTATTTAATTTTTATGTGAAAAATGAAAAATAATTTTGCCTATCAGCATTTTAAATATGTAGCGACAACAGGTCTTCTGTAATTTTGAACTATGTTGGAATTGACTGAGATCTTCTTAAAACCTGTTTACAGGATTACAAGATTAGTCAACATGATTTTTATTTTTACATCAGTTAAGCTTTTTAAACTAATTTATTTTTATTTTTATGGATCATCTGAGTAACCAAAGCAGCTATTTTTCCAGGCTCAACTTAAGCTGCCCGTGGAAGAACTGATCTTTCATACCCTGCATATTCTTAACCAACCAACTGTATGTCAAATTGATCAGGTGCCAGACTCTAGTTAAACAGTTGTTAATTTACTAGGTTAAGCAGTTATTTTGAACAAATGCTGACTAGTTAAAATTCCACCTTTTAATTGTGCTACTATGACCTCCCAGTTCCAATCCAGCTAATCTTTTGGTGGATGTTTTGCAGGCACAAATTGTATACTGTTTAATATTAGTGTAAAAATACTATTGATGTGAAAGGTATGTTTAATTGGCTTTTTATAAACTTTCTTGTGGTTCCTGTTATGTTCAGTATTATACTCCTTTGTTAGGAAAAGTCCAGATAAATACCTTAAGTGTAGTGAGCAGGAGAGGGTGTAATTTCTGTACTGTTTTTGAGAGGCAAGGCACAGTGCCTGGCGGAGAGGCTGAATCTGCTATGTGTGCCATACTTATTTTAGCTTCTGGCTGCTGTGTGGGGGTGTGTCTGGAGGCCGTGTCACAACAGCCAATAATCTTCCTCTCCTGGTTCTACAGGATAACAATGACCAGTCAAAAACTTTCCAGAGGCTGAGCCAGGATCAGTGACCTTGGTGACAGCAGACTTGGGAACTTGGTAGGCTGGATGGGGGAGGAGCAGAGGCTCAGTTGAAATCTCCTATGCAGCTTTTACATTGCATAACAGTTTAAAGCTCTCCTCTACCTTGGGATTTGTAGTGCCAGTGCTCATAACCATGTTGAACTTAATTTTCATGTTAAAGTAATCAGAAAAAAAAGAGGCAGAAATAGCTGGTGCTTGCTCTCTCTCAAATACCTCATAAAGAGCAGCATAAATGTGGAGGGTTTATAAAAAGTTTCTCTCTCACGCAAACACACACATAAGTAGGTGGTGGACACCACACATGCTCACACACTTTCTCACTCAAACGCACACAAATGGAAAGGTAATTAAGTCTAATAATGTATAATTTTTTACTACTGTTTGGATGTGAAACATAAAACACTTTCTCAATGAAACACACACAAATGTACTAAATTCACTTTAAAGCTAATAGTTTGTTGATATATAATACTCTACATATGAGCATGGACTTTGCAAACTGCACTCATTCTCATGTGCTTTCTCACTGAAACACAGTTACACGGAAATGTACTAAACTGAACAAGTTTGAAGTTTGATATATGATGTGTCATTCACATAACACCCTTGTTTCTGTGCCTGAAAAGAATGTTAACAGGAACAGAATGAGCTGAAGGTCATGGGCAGGGTGGGTTGGGTGATACAATGACTTTAAGGGTAATTTGGTACAGTTTGGTGATATATCAATTGTTATTGCTATTTACCCTTCCACCTCTATGTTTTTTTTATATGACCCAGGCAGTGCTGGAGACTCAGCTAGTACTCCATAAAATGCACGAAAGTTGTTCAGTTTAGTACATTTCCGTGTGTGTATTTAGCCCTTACTTGTTGCTCCCCAAAGACTCCCAGCACAGTCATTGTGTAGTGTTTGAATTGGAAGTGCTGCTGTGGAGCTTTCCAAGCTGTTGCTTTTTGTGCTGATAGGATGAAATTTCACATAGCATTGATGATCTCAGCTGTACCCTTTTTGCCCTTTTGAAACCCAGCCATTAAATGATACATGAGCCTCAGACTGGGTTCCTGCAAATTTATTTTTGTTCTAATGTGTCTGGCTACTCAAAGACTTAAAGTGATATGACATTTTGCCTATTGAGGAGTGCAGAGTGACTATTTGTTACACTAAATAATTGATCTGTTCATCCAATATCATTAACTGCCTGTTAAATGCAGGGTTGTGGTGGTGCAGAATCTCTCCTGGAAACATAGGGCAAGAGGCAAGGTACACCCTGGATAGGAAACCAGTCCAAAACAGTGTAATATACAATTTTACTAACTGAGGGAAATTTTGAATCACAAGTTACCTGATACAGGTATTTGGGCCACGAGACAATATTGAGCACCTTCGGGAAACCCACGTAGACATGTGAAGAACGTGCAGTTTTCACATAGTTAAAATAATTTACTCATAATTGTGCAGGATACATATGTGTAGTCTGTTTCAGTGCCCTTTACTTACCTGAGAGGAATAACGAAGGTTGCTGTGTTCAAGATCTGCTGTCTCTGATGCCACACCTACCTCCCTTCTACACAGAGGAAACGCTTGGATCAGTGGAAGGCATGCTGTCCAAATTGAGCCATACCCTAGGCTGTAAAGCACCTGCTCTGGCCCGCAGAACGCACTCAGTGGTCCACCTGGCCTCTTCCACCACCTCTGCCAAGTATGCCAAGCAGCCCCTGTCTTCCAGTGAGGTGTACGCCCGCGAGGAGAAGTATGGCGCACACAACTACCACCCGCTGCCTGTTGCCTTGGCGAGGGGGGAAGGTACATCACTACTGGCAGGGAATTTGAACCACCTAAAGGAATATAGATACCAAAATTGAAAGTACAAAAAAAGACAATGCAGTGAAACCTTTGATAGGACTGTTCCAAACATTGTACATTAAAACCCTGCCATAATGAAGTAAACAACATTGAAAAAACTCAATTTTGTAAAATGCAGGGTGCCTTATTGCAAAGTCAGTGAAAAACAGTATTTTTCAGTCAGTCTTCCAGTTACTGTGTGAAAAGGAAGAAGGTTTCATTTTTGAAACATGTAAATAGACTGATTATAACAAACTGAATGTCCATGAGACAAATATAATATCAATACTGTGAACTGTTTTGCCTGTGCTATCAGCAGCTGCATGAAAGGAGGGCTTGGGAGACTGGACTGTTGGAACACAAGCTGTGTTTATCTGCAGTATGTTTAAACCCTTTCACTTAAAGAGCACAATGACATGCCCACCCTAAAGCAGTCAAAAACTGAACACAGAGACAGTCAACAATCCCAAACAATGGTTAACACTCTACAACGGTAACAAACATACAGCAGTAGTGTATTATGGGAGAGAGCCATGGCTAGCCGTACTGCTGCTACTGTTCCAATATTACTGTTAAAAACTGTTACTTAAACGTGTAATCTTCAGTAACTGCTGTACTTTGTTGCTGTCAAAAGATGATGTTGGTAATTGTAAAAGGGGAAGGAGGATGGAACCTAATCGCTTTATTTTTGAATTTGTCTTACCACAAGCCAAGTTACTGCAGAGTTTTGCTGTGTGTCTGATGTACTACATTCTTTGAGTATTCATTGAGTGCATTCATTAAGTCTGTTTGTCATATGTCCCACTCCTCCTGTCAGGAGTTCACGTGTGGGACGTCGAGGGCCGTAGGTACTTTGACTTTCTGAGTGCCTATAGCGCGGTCAACCAAGGCCACTGCCACCCCAAGATCATTGCAGCCCTTACAGAACAGGCTTCCCGGTTGACCTTGACCTCTCGAGCCTTTTATAATGACGTTCTGGGTGAATATGAAGAGTTCATCACCTCCCTGTTTGGCTACCAGAAGGTGTTGCCCATGAACACAGGTGAGCATGTATCTGGTGGGTGAGAGGTGGAGGTAGGGTTATGCTTGGTTGCTTTGTGTGTGACCTTGTTTTCAAAGTCTACAGTCTTTCCTTTCCTCTCATTCACAGGTGTTGAAGGTGGGGAGACGGCATGCAAACTGGCTCGTAAATGGGCATACAAGGTCAAAGGGGTCCCCAAGTATAATGCCAAAATTATTTTTGCACGTAAGTGTGACTTGAGCCACACTCAAAGATTTTGTCCTTTACAGCTGGATAGAGCTTAGTTACTGTGAAATGAGCAAGAAAGACATGGGGTTAATGATGCTCTTAACAATTAAAGGTTTGCTTAATTACACCCCTTTCAAGATTCAGTTTTATAAGTAATACGGTTACAAACAACTCCATTATGTATTACACAAGGAGTTAAGCCTGGAAATCTGTAGCTTGCAAAGCTATGTGCCTAACTACTCTGACATCTGCTGCACATTAAATTGATAGTAACTGTCACACATGAGTTGTTGCATAATGGTGATGATTGCTAATGCTGTTTCAAACATAAATGAAACGTTTGGTCTTTAAGCATGAAAAAATACAAAAACAGTTTAAAAACAAATCACTCACTGCTAGAAGGGGGCAGAGTGTTTAGTGAGGTTATGATACATGGGAGAAAGGAGGATTCGGTTTACATGTTAAGAGCTGAAATCCTGTTATGGTAGGTTTTTGGGTTGTCCAGGTGTGAGACAATGCACACTGGACTTTTATCCACCAGCTATGTGTATTCAACAATTATATTTGCTAAATGCTCTTCTGGCTGCTAGTTACAAGTAGCACTTGAAATACAAGTCTTTGACTTGTGGGTGTTTGCATATACAAGTGAAATTATTTTATACTCTTTACTGAGTTATGCCCAAAAATGAGGCTAATATTGGCTGATATTAAGCCTGACAGGCACTGCTATGTTGAGGTCTGACTGCTTCTCTTGCTTTGCAGAAGGGAATTTCTGGGGGCGGACAATGGCGGCCATCTCTAGCTCCACAGACCCCAGCAGCTACGATGGGTTTGGACCCTTCATGCCTGGCTTTGAGCTCATTCCGTACAATGATATTCCTGCGCTGGAGGTATGCTGCTTACTCTCACACCACCACCTTTTCATGGCCTTTCAATATTTACTTTTTTAAATTTAGCTTTTCTGAAAAGCAGACTGCAACGTTAAGTTACAGTGATATACTCATTTATACAGCTGGGTGATTTTTTTCATGTTAAGTACTAGTTCAAGGGTACTAGTGGGAAGTGGGATTTAAACCTGGGTCCTTCCAGTCCAAAGTGGCAGCTCTACCCATTACAATATCAGCTACACCTTATTTTTTGTTTAAACCATTAACCCTATTATGACAGTAAGGAATGGTTGCACACAATGTCATTTAGCACTTTGCATGGCTACATGGTAAAGTTGTGCATGGGACAAGTGGGCCACCTTCTAATGCTTTTGGAGACCTTGAGATGGATTTCCTCTGTCTTGGAACTGCACTGTCCTCCTAGTGGTTGTCAAGAAATAACAGAAAAAACATGCATGGTTCGTTGACTTCAAGGTGTCTGTGTACAACAGCGTGCCCTGCAGGACCAAAACGTGGCTGCGTTCATGGTGGAGCCCATCCAGGGTGAGGCTGGAGTGGTGGTGCCCGATGCCGGCTATCTGACCAAAGTGAGAGAGCTGTGTACACAGCACAATGTGAGTACCATCCCTCAGAAGATAGCCTGGGTGCCTTCACTATGTTTATTCTTTAGTTAATAATTCTATAAGTTTTTAAAATTTGGGTAGAAAACTGAGCAGTTGTTTTTTGTAGAGTTATTTAGTGTGGAATATGAATATCAGTTTCTTAGAATTGTTAAATTTTGCAAAGTTCACCCCAGGACCACATCTCCTCCTGTTTTTCCATGTAGGTGTTATTCATTGCGGACGAGGTGCAGACGGGTCTGGCGCGGACAGGCCGGAGACTAGCCGTGGACCACGAATCTGTGCGTCCGGATTTGGTTATACTGGGGAAGGCGCTGTCAGGTGGTGTTTACCCTGTGAGTCTGGTTTCTTCACACTGAACTATGTAGAGTTCTGCATCACCCAAGTTGTTATGAAACATGTGATGTCCCCTGTCAGTTGCTTTTAGCTGCTGTTGCCTGACCATGTCTGCCTCTTGGCCAGGTGTCTGCTGTGCTGTGTGATGATGAGGTGATGCTGACCATCAGGCCTGGTGAACATGGCTCCACCTATGGCGGGAACCCCCTGGCCTGTCGCGTGGCCATGGCTGCCCTTGAGGTTAGAATTTTGCCTGCTCATTCAGTCCATGCTTTCAGTCTTACCTGTGCTGAGCATTTTAATATTTCTATTTACAGCAGTCACTCAGTCTACAAATGTAATTAATTCCTGAGAAACTGTAAGCAGAAAATTCATGAATTGAAAACATAAAGTCCAATAACTTTAATGGTAACTGTGTTTAAGGAAATGGGATTGTGCAAAACTTTATTTCTGCACAGCACGTTTGTAGACTGAGGTTCTCGCTCCAGTTTACCAATATATACAGCTGAGTATTCTTACTGTATCAATTCAAGTTAGGTACATTGATCAAGGATACTGCATGAAGAGGCTGAATTCGGTACTGGGTCTGCTAAACTCTGTGCTGCCTGCTGGCCCAGTGTAAGATGAAGAGTTGCTTTATTTTAGCAGAGCACATTCTGTAAAGGCCCTAAATATTTTTTCTCTTATAAAGGGATGTTCTCCACCCCGTAGAATATCTCGTGTTGTTCTCTGAGCCTCTATGAATGCTAACTTAACACTGAAGCACTTGTTCAATCTATAACCAAGGATAATAAGCTGTAGATAAAGTAAGTCCTTCTAGTCATCTTTTCTGTTTTCTGTATGTTGTGACCTGTTGTTTATAACTTGTATCTAATATTGTTTTGACATTGAAGTTTATCCTGCCATTCTGAATACAAAACCAGTATTAATGTTGTGTATTGTGTAGAAGGGGAAGGAATGTGTTTGTTTCTGTTTTGTCTAGTAGACATCTTGGCTTGAGCCAATGTAAACACCAAGGTATATAGTCTTTGCACATGCTGTGTAGCAGCTGTGTTCTGCCTAAGTGGTGGCTGTGGTCAGATACATAGCTAACTCTGACTGGACCTTTGACCTGCAGGTCCTGGAGGAGGAGCAGCTGGCAGAGAATGCAGAGGAAATGGGCAAACTGCTGCGGGCTGAGCTCATGAAGCTACCTAGTGACATTGTCACCACCATCAGGGGAAAGGGTCTTCTAAATGCCATCGTTATTAAGGAGACCAAAGGTAGCCTCGTTTTTATTTCCCTTTAGATCAGTTATTCTGCCATTTCTTTGAATTCAAAGTTATTTACACAGCATGCATAGTTTTACCTGGTGACTTATTTTCTCCACATGGGGACTGGATATCTTCCTGTAAAGTCATTTATTTACAATTTTATCCCAACTTTATTTAGTTAATCATCACGAACACTCTGGAACACTAGACAGAAACTGTAAATGTAGTGAGTAATGCAAGTGAGTTCGGTTGCTCCCGTTTTATTTTTTTGTGTGCTTCACTGCCATCTATTGGCGTAGAATGCGAATGGATGCCACATTGTCACCATTAAAAGCAAATTTTAGGAAATAAATGTGAAGACATTGTGTTTAAATAAATAAATTACTATAGATACTTATATATAATTATATATTATATTATATATATTAGTTTCTTATATATTACTCAGTGTTCTCAATGTGTACTCAAGCTTCTGTCTCTGTCCTGTCTGCTTTTTCAGACTATAATGCTTGGAAGGTATGTCTGCGATTGAGAGACAGTGGGCTCCTGGCTAAGCCCACTCATGGTGACATCATCAGACTGGCCCCACCCCTCATTATCAAGGAAGATGAAGTCAGAGAATGTGTTGACATCATCCAAAAGACCATCCTGTCCTTCTAAACCATCTCATTAAGATAAGAACACTTCACAATCTGCCTTAGAACTGCTTTCAGTTTTCAGATTAGGTAACTAAGTAGTGCACCACTGCGAAAGTGTACATCTGTGACTTAATTTCATCTAATAATTTTATTAATAAGATTTCTATGAAGTATCTTGAATTATGTGTGATATCCTGGATGTATTTATTTGTTACATTACAGTATAGTTTCAGAATTCTTTCCTCTTATTTTATTCCCAAAATTAACAGAATTTCCAACTATATGTGGGGGAAAAATGTTTTTATTGTTGCAAGAATTTTATTTTGCTGTATTGCACAGTAAAAAAAAAAAAAAAACCCCAAGTCATGAATGTTGCCATTATAAAATTCCATTTAACTGACAAAGCTATAATGTTTTACAAGGCTTTCTCGCCCGAGACTTTTTGACATGAATAAGTGAAGGGATTAGGATAAAATGTTTTAAGGACAACAAGGATGTTGTATTTTTAAAATCAGTCGGCGTTTGTTAGAAAAAAATTTAAATCAGCTCATAGTAATGGGTTACAACCAGCGTATCTTCTGACTGGTAAGGTACTGATCCAACACTACATGGAGGTCTCAGAATTCCAGGAACTGAGCCTAGCAGATACACTTTTCTGCTGTGGTTTTTGGAATGGTTTCCTTTCATGGTTCGTGTTGAAGGGAACAGATGTCTTTACTGAAAAACATTTTATGTTCATGTACGTCAAATAGTTTTATTTCTGTATAGTATTATGTTTGATAGGTTTTCAGAAAAACTTGTGTTCAGCATCTCATTTTGAATTGGTTTGAATTACATCATCTTCTGATTTTACAATAAATGTTTGGACGTTCAGTTTGATTTTTTAAAAACATTTTTTCACCTTATTTTCTGATTATTGTTTTATTATGTGACTAAAGTCATCCAGAAACACCAGTCTGCACCTATATACACCAATATGCACCAGTATCCCGGTGTATTTGAGTGTAACTGGTTCCTAGAAGTGGCTTGAATACTGCAACCTCGAATATTGGGAATCTATTTCCATTTTTTTATGAGGACAATTATGATTTGTTCTGGGTTCATGCAAGAAACTCCAATTCATTTCCCAAAAATATCCCTAGCACTTTAAACAACAATCACCTAATTACCCAACAGATGAGGTAATTTGTTTATATGAAATTACTTTTTTGTTTAGTAACATACATTACGTTTTGTTCCTTGTAATAGCAACACACAGTTGGTTGTGGAGTTTCAGTTTTCTCCACATCTGTGTGGGTTTCCTCCAGGTGCTGCAATATCCAAAGATGTGTTTTAGGTAAATTGGTGACTCATAGTAGTCTGTGGTGTGTGTGCCTTATGTGGACAGACCACCATGTGTGCACTCAACCTGCAAAAGTTGAAAGTTAATTGATACTTGATAAAATTTTTATTGGAGAAGACCTCTTTTTTGCAGTAAGCAATGAGGGGGAGAGTATTAGAGTCATCTCATCTCCTCTAGATTAGTGGTTCCCAAACCCGTGGTCAAGTGTGAGATGCAAGGGTCGTCCTGAGGCTTGTGGGATGGTACCAAAAAAAAAAAAAATCCAGTATTTTAAGGCTATCATTCTACAGCCACAGTATGGAGGATTGACATTATAATAGTACTGTAAAAGTAAAATGGTTGTGATTATTATAGCATGCATATATTCTTAATATGAAAATTGAGTCCATTTGAGTGCAGTATTCATGCATAATGCAGACCAATGATAAACCTGTTGTTAAGTAGCACTCTTATTTGAATGTGATATTATTGTTGATGCTATAATTCTCAGGGTAAGCTTATCAAATGCACAGATTTTATCTGTTGACCATTTTTATTTAATAGTTGTTTATTAAGTCAAGTAAAATATGACTAAACACCACATATCAAAATGATCATTAACACTGCAGGTGCCAGTATTTTAAGATCACCTGGCCAGGACCAGTTATATTCAAGGTCACTATAAAAAAGTTTGGAAAGCCTTCTTCCGGTGTCAGGATTTAAAAAATAAGACACCACTAGCTGTCACTGTCTATGCATGTTTTTAAAATTTTGAGATGAAACTTTTTTTGTGTAAATCTGCTCTCTGAATATGTCCCACATGAATGGATCATTGGATTCACTCATCTATAGTCCTGTCTCTAGACCCTGACTGTCTCCAAGGGCATTAATGTCCCACCTTGAGGGTAATGAACTGATGCTTCTTTCATGAAGAGAAATGATGGCTCATCTGCCTTAATTTAGGGCTAACAGAAGCATGTAATGTTAGAGTAGTGCTACACATTCCTTTATGGGATCTAAGCCAACAACCTTCAGCGAGAACTTATTATTTCAGTGGAAACTCATCAGTGCTTCAGTGTCAATTTGTTTCCACTTGTCTATTGGCTTAGATTATGACTGATTCTTCAGTTGCAGACCTTAAAATGAAAAGGTAGTAAAAATAAAGGCTATTTAGAATTGAAAACAAAAGCAATGACATCGTCACCCACTGGATGAATTTTAACTGAAAGGGCTCCACCCAATTTATAATTTAAACCTCCCTTCCTTTCCCCAAATGTCTAGTGCCATATGGTGAAATACAACAAACAGAAAACCTTCAAAGGCCAAATTAGTCAACCTCCAAAAAACAAACTGAGCTGAAGAGCTTTGCTTTGGTTTAGACCATGTAGTAATGGAGGGATTGTTTGGGTCCTGTGGCTGACTGGTGGCCTGTGGTCCAGGGGCAGTCATGTCCACCTGTCACCGCCAGTCTGATCCCAGCCACATGCGCAAAGTGGAGCCCCCATTCAGACCCGCAACCATCTTTCCTGCCTACAACACTCACCCCCTCCCATCTTCCTCTTTATCTGTAGCAAGGTGAAAACAAAGTCACATTTACATTTTTTAATTTGCAGGATTCTTTCACAGGCATTGCAGCAAAACTGCAAAGTATGCTAACAAACCAGAGGAGCAGTATCTGCCACTTCATAACAGTCCGCATACTGGTGCTAATTTCTGCAACACAGGACCCAGTATCTGGAGGTCACTACGGAAGGCAGAGTAACGGATGTGGTTCTCAACTCTTCAAAAAAGGAGGAAGCTGAAATACTCATTCTTGATTAACATCTAATTTAAAAAATCACCATGAGACATTATGTGGTATGAGCTATCAGAGGGAGGTAGATGTTACATTTAGCATCTGACAAAATTTGTGGTATCATTTTAACATTTAAATATTACTTAAAACTTGTTTATACTTTGCAATAGACTGCCATCTCATGCAGGGTGTACCCTATCTGGCATGCTATGCAAACCAGATAACCTCTGGACCTACAAGCAAGAAAAGTTGATTTATTGATAGAAAGGTAAAAAATCTTAGACATGAGTTTAAACTAGTATGATGGACATAGTTTCTCATCAGTTTAAGATTTCTGTACTTGATTCATCTTGTGAAAAACACCAGACAAAAAGTGTTTGATTTGGCATGTTTCCTCGGCAGCTGATTCATTGTTATCAGTAAGTGTTACTGTGTGAAGGATCGATAGCGTGTGTGTTGAAGTTTTAACAGCTTGTAATCTACCCATCTTTTCCAAAGAACAGAAGTAGCTCTCTGAGAGTAAAACTGTAAATAAACCTCTGCTGCCAAAGCAAATGATTTCCCTGTCTTCTCGTGTTCACACATCCTGACATATTTTCATTGTTTAATTAAATGGAAGCAGATCCATTTTGTTTCTTGTGCAAATACAAATGAAAGGGGGCTATATGTGTCTGTAGGCCACCAACTGGGTCAGATGGCTACAGTTGATGTTCAACAATGGACCAGAACTTAGATCTGAGTGCCTTTTTCCTGGTTCAGAAGGCAACTTTATCTCATGGTGCAGTGGCTTCAACTCCATTGCCAGACAGTTGGTTCCAGAAGGCCGATGGTGTGGATCGAGGCAGCCATCACAAGTGATGACAGGATCTAAAGAGAGATAGGGAGGTTGAACATGAGACAAAGGGAGAAAGATCATGTGTCTGGCTGAGGAGAACTATTTGGCTGTACAACAGAGTACTGCCTCAGAGTCACTTTCCATCCAACACACACACACCTGCAGATGGTAGCTGCATTCCACGAATGAGTTATACATTCAACATGTTGGCGAAAGCATCTGTTTCCAAGGCAATGGGAGACACACGCTTATATTGTGGCGGCAGTGGTGGGTGGCTCTGACAGTCCTGGTTGACCACCCCCCCATCTCTTTCACCACACTATTCCCAGCCTATTATAAACAGTCACACACAGTGGCCATGTGTGTGCGTTCACCAATGCAGGTTTGAGGCAGGAGACATCCAGGCAAAAAGCTGGCCTTAGAGCTTATCCTTCCACCCTTTCCATTCTCTCAAAAAGAAGAGTGCCCACGCTGTCGGGTGCTATGGAGGTAGAGACTCAGTACTTTCTTCTCACTATGCTCCTTCCCTGAGCCTTGATGGATCCCCTTACAACTGCTCATATTTAAGTCAGCTCCATATTGGTCAATTTGATGTATAAAATTGAAATAATGCATGTCATTTTGATTTAACTTGCCTCTTATCGATCTATTGCAGCAGCTTGTTCCCATGTATGTATGTGAACTTAATACAGTTCAGGGAAGATGATCAGAAACGTGACATCCTAATGCTCACAAAGGCACAGCCATAATGTAGTGCTTTGTACTTTTGCCTCTGAATTCAGAGGTAGGAAGTTCAAGTACCCCTTCAGGTTGTAATAGTGTTCTGCAGGGTAACTACCCTCTATTACCCCACTGTAAACTATCCAGCTGTATAAAGGAGAAAATTGTTGTAAGCAGCTTAACATTCTAAGGTTCTTTGGAGAAAAGTATCAGTTAAATGAATAAATGAAAGAAGCAGTATGTAACTTCATCCTGTTTCAGTAGAGGTTATTTATTTAAAGAACTGGCTTTGTTCTTGCCAGCAGAAAAGGACATGTCATGAAACTGCAAAAAAAAAATTAAAAAAATAAAGCAAGGAAATACTGTTTTTTTTTCCCCTTTTCCTGGTATAAGCTGAGGTGGGTCTGTGTTTGTACTGGAAACAGCTGCATTATCAAGTGTGATCTCTGTCAAATCATCTGAAACCATAGCAACATCTTGGGATAAAAAGCACTACTGCGTAGGTTGCCTATTTGCTTTGCTCTTTGGGCATAAATAAGACCCAGAGGTCCTGGAGTTTTGTAGTCATATCTCTCACTTTTGGCATTTCGGTTTTGGTTTTCTCTGCTCTCCTCCGCTCACCTCTTGATTACCTTACCCAAGGAGGGAAGGTGAGTTTTGTTGCCTCTGTGTGGAAGAACAGTGCTGACTGGCTAATCGTTCAGCCCAATGCCCCCCACAGAGCCACAACTTGGTGTGATTGCCGAAGTCACCTTACCTGCCAGCCCATGCTTTTATTTATTTTGACACTCTCCTCTGTATAAATAGATACAAACAGCTCATGGTGCACAGTGGTCGAAATCTCCCTCGCCCCACCACAATTCTTCACCCCTCAGGCACCCCTCATCCTGCTCTGGAGGACACACATTCGCGTCCTCCACTAAGCACCAGCAGTTGTCCATGTGCTCACTTCTTGAAACTGCAGGAATGATCTATTCAGGTGATTCTGAAATGAGTTCCGTCTACAAGGAGTCACGTAGTCCTTGCTGTAATCAGCAGTGAAACAACCTTAGCAGTATCATAATACTATTGCTGGTAAGTGTGTTGTTACAATATTGTAAAGGAGAAATGTCCCTGCATGCCATTCACATTGTTTCATACCCTCTACAGTAAGTCATAAGAGATACTTGCCTGTGGGAAATGTAGATAACTGTGATTCATCATGCACCTGATTTGTCATGCACTCCTTTGTACTTGGGAACAGTGGCGGCACAGCGGTGATTCATGTGTTTACGCCGTGAAACATACGGAGGCAATTAGCAGAACTGCATACATTACTGGGATGGGGAGGATGGCAAGTAGGGTGTAATTATTTTCGAATCGGTGCCAGTGATTTGTGCAGAACAGTGAGGGGTTCTGAAGTGCAGCTGGACAAGGAGAGTGTCCTGAGGTCAAAGCAATGTCTTGCAGGCAGTTGTGGCCTTTCAAGGAGGTGTTTGGTCAACCACAAAGGGTTTGCTAGCTGCGGAATCCTGAGACAAGTAGTGACAGATACCTTAGACGGGCATGCAAAAGGTGTGCATGTGTACGGTGGTGCTGAGGAATGGGGCTGGCAAGAAAACCTTGTGTTAGTTTACGGTGGCTCATCCTACAGTCTACCAAGTCCCACGGTGCCATGCACAAAAACTCACTCCCAGATGGAGCCAACAAATCTCCAACAAATCTCCAACAAATCTGTGGGGTCTCATAAATAAACTGCTCCAATAAAGAGAGGATGGCTTCAACTTGCTGCTGAACACCAGCAGACCACTGCAAGGAGCTTGGAATAGTGGCCCATATGTCCAAAAAAATAGCTAGGACCTCACAGAAGTGAATGGTTTAGGATACACTGTACATTTATTAATTAACACTGTAAGTTTCCTATAGTCTAAGGCAAATCAGAGTGTCAGGCCTGAACTCTAAGGTACTTACAACGATTACCCATTTATATAGCTGGGTAATTTTACTGGAGCAGATCAGCATAAATACCTTGCTCAAGGGTAGTACAGCAGGAGTAGGGATTGAAATTCAGGTCCTTCAGCTGCAACAAGTTGACAGTACACCTTACACTTCCTGCAGCCCTCAGAAGTAAGTTATACAAGGTATGAATTGGACTTGTGTTTAACCTGCTCCTGTATATTTAAAATCCATCAAGGTATACCTTGTTGCAAGGCCATGCATATAAATGACTTTGCCTGATATCTCAGTTTTCCTTTGTTGCATAAACACTGTTTGTGTTTAAGTGCAATCTTGGAATATCTTGGGAGGAAAAGGTAGAAATAGTTAAACAGAGCAAAAAACTGCAGAGCGAGAAACTGTTTCATTGCTAAGGACTGCACTGATACGTTTCTTTACTTGCTTGTAGTTGCTTTGAATCTGCAAAAAGTACAACACCCAATTTTTCATTTTAATAGTCAGGTTTTTAAAGTTTATGATGCATGTTAACTTAAGTTACCTAATCTGAGGAACCTCTGCTATGAAACAACACACACTGCTTTGAAATGCCCTAGATGTTCAGCAGACTACAAAAAATGGATACTGCACAGAGCCAAGCGTTCAAGGGCATATGTGCCTCCATTGTGGAGGGAGGCAGAATGAATTCATGACAATATTCTTGGTTGTCTTCTGCCAAATTAATTACTAACAAGGGATGTCAGCACTGATTTAATAGAGTAACTGACCTAAACTGAGAAAATCAATACCAATATTGAAGCTGTCTTGATCGGAGGCAGTAATTATACTGAGTCAAGCAATAGCTTTTGCAGAGACTCACTGCACATGCATGTGACCATCATAAATCCTCACAGCTTGTAAGTCTTGTTCACTTAGCACAAAAATCACGAGTCTGAACCATATTCATTCATTCATTCATTCATTCATTCATTCAGGGAAATCTCCCACTTCTCAGCAGAAACTTTTGCATTGGAGTAAAATGTTGGTAGTTATTGTGATGTTATGTTACGGTGAATTGAGTGCACTCAAGTAATGTGTACATCTGCTTTTCTTTTCTTTATGGTCCACATTTGTGAGTCTCATGCACCATTACTTACAGTTTTGTTTAATCTCATTAGCTTTTGTATCCAAAGCATCAGAATTATAAATCATTGTACACCTTTAAAGACAATAAGATGACGATTCAGACATTTGTGGGGGGAGGCTGGAGATCGCTCCTATATGCTTTTTGAGCTTCTTATTCATCTGGATTCTTGTGTTGGGATGATTTAAAAACTTCTCTCTAGAATCCTCATTACAAACATCCTTTTAGGATTTGTATTGCTACACATGATTCTGACTATTTTTTATGCATTCAGAGTCCACAACACAGCTCCAAGCAAATGGAACGTGACCACAGCGTCACAAGCAAACACTGAATTAAAAAAGAAGTTTCCTGAACAAAGCCATCTGTCGGCATGGCTGACAACAGATCCACTGGGGGCTTGCAAAAGGCCTGCAGTTGGCAAGGAGTGACATGGGTAAACGAGCAGGTGACACTCGAGATTTCACCCCAATCTGTCAGCAGATGTGGGGAATGATGAGCAGTTGGTGGTGAATGATATGTGTCGTGTGTGAAGCAGGGACCCCAAGCTCTTTGAAGCACTGCCTCAGGTATAGCCATTAACCTGCACGGAACCCCTATTGATATTCAGTCGCCCAAATCCATTTGTAATGAGATCTTATGACTCTTTGTTGAAAACTCAACTAAGATAAAAATGCCAAAATTTTTTAACCTGCTGCCATGACAACATCTAGGTAACTAATCAGCTAGATTTAGCAAAGCGTCCATTTATACAAAGCCTCAGATCCTCAACCAGACAAAATTTACATGATATCCTCATTTAAACTCCACTACAGAGCAATACATGAGATAAATGTCTGACTACAGCAGCATGTCTTCCTTAGCGTTTTATCACCTCTGAAAAACTCTTACAATAAAGGGTGTTTCTGGCGAGACCTACATGGTACCCTCTAGGTTTGGAACTTTGACCCAAATTAGTGGACTGGTGCTCCTTACTAGCTCATCCACTGGTTCATCTAAGGTTGATGATGGTCCAGAGCAGATTCTGCAAGGGGCTAATTTCTTGATTTTAAGTATCTCAACAAAAGAAATGATCTTTCTTTTAATTGTTGTAGTTTACCGAATTCAAGAATTAACATAGAAGTCCTTATAATTTTCAAGACAATAAAACCCTTTATAAACCTGATGAAAGCTAATGACAACTAGATAAAAAATGCCCATAAATAAATCCAAAAACAATATTGCTCTCAGTGAAAACTGATTATTTCCATAAAATTATACCAAAAGCAGTAAAAGCATAGTAATTTTAATTAAATTTTAACCAGTTAACCAATGTAATTCTGAAAGCAAGCCTGTATTTCCTGGACCCCTTGAAGTCCATCCACATGACTTCATGGAAGGACCAGGAACTTTGGTTAATTAAGAGACCACCTTTGTTTGTATTCTAAGAGCCTGATTCATGCAAGTGCTACACTTTGACTGTGGATTAGTTATTTGCTTCTGGTATTTCTGTGAAGATGTGCTACAATTTGCAATGATTTTTATTATAGACATATAAAGCCATCCTTTTTACAGGTATGCAAGCAGCTGAATATTGCATGTTGTTCTATAATAAAAATTGATGAAAAGATTTAAAATGTGTATTAAGCAATGCATTTTTATCCAAATGGCAGCCTGTGTTATTCTGTGTATTCTCTGTAAGTTTAAATCCTGAAAACCATATTCACCTTTTTGTGGATAATGTAAGGTCAACAACGCCTTTAGATAAGTAAATACACAAAGAATGTTTGTAATTTACTATTTAGTAAATATTTTATGCCTTTTTTGAGCTGTTAAAGGTTTCTGCACAAATGCAGATTTTAAGGTCTATTAAATAGGTGAACGCTATTGACCCTGAAACGTGTTAGTGATTTGGCCTCTTACAATAGACTTTTTTATAACAACTATGTTCAGTCTTCAGTAATGACCTATGACAAAAGTTAAAGGAACCTTTCAGCTATTACACACACATTGTAAACAACAGTTGTAACTGATGGTATAATCTGGCAATTTTAACACCTCTGCCAACCAGTGCAGTCCTCTTATACAGCTTCACATTTACATCAAAGTTATACAGCAACATGTCGGGTCGGTGAAATGCTGTTATTCACTTTTTCTGTTTACTGAAATTCTGTTCATTCATGTCAGTGAGGAGTTATGGTTGAACAGTGAGCAGGTCCCAGGTCCTTAGGTTAGTCCTGTTTTCCTGTTTGTTTCTGAAAGAGAAGAGGCAGGCAGACCCTTTAACATTTACCCCATTTCCCTGCCTCACATCTGGGTTCTTTCCAGGTGCAAAGTACCAGACCTTGGTAATATGAGTGTTAAAGGCCAAGTGTGCTCAAAAAGGAGGGCTTCTGTCTGATACTGCAACAAGCTGCCTTGTTGTGCAGAACTACTATCTGCTCAGCCTTGGGGAAGCTGGAGGGTGAGGCTCACTCTGGATTATTCAGTCAAGGTTGCTGTATCACAGAGCCGTGTGCATCAAAATTCCATTTGTTTACTCAGTTCTTTCCGTCTCAGCAACTTTGAATTTTGGGATGGAATATGTTGCTTGCACCTGGACCCTGGGAGTGGTCTGCCCTTTCAGATGGCTTGGAAGCAGTCAGAGGTTTTCCAAACCAAAATGTACCAAAACCTATGTTCTCAGGAGGTATGTTTAATCATTTGCTGTTGATTCAGTTCATGAAAGTTACATTTATTATTCTTATGCGGTGGAGGGAAGTACCTTTCATTGGTTGATGGATTTTTTTCTGGAGACTTTGAGTTCAGCCATCTGGGCAACACACTAAAAGCAAGGAAGTCATTAAGTCACAATTTCACGATATTTAGCTGTTTTAGGGAACAATTTAACACAATTGTGACACTTGACATATCATTAATTTACCCATTATTCCACAATCATCTGTGACACAGATGGCTTTATTGATTAATTGTTCATCTGCATGGACAACTATTGCTTGCTGTCCTCAATCATATTCTTTTAAAAACAAAGTTGAAAGAAATAATGACTATAACAAGTTTCCTGTGACGTGTGTCTACATCTTCATCTGTCTTATGATGTGTTCCATTGGCAACAGCAATATTTCCCAATATGCTCACCTCACATTAAAACAGTGGTTCAGAAAAAAGCAACAAAATTGCAGATGCAACTGTGCCTGCGACATTTACCTTGGTGTATGATGAATTATATGTGTTTATGCTGGCGTTGGCCGACTGTCCTAAGGGAATTCTCAAATACTGTGGATCAGTTTCCAGGCAACAACTTAGCCTGCCGACCAAGAAAATGTGAGTTCTGTGCCGCAAGGATATGATGTCATTTAATAACACAGAAAACTGGAAATCCAGATCCAGTGGATCCATTTTTCTAGTGGTTCCACAGTACTGGGACTAAGGAGGAACTAAGAAAGTGCATATTGTACTTTGAAGATTCATCATTTTAAACTTTTAATGATGCATGCATTCAGCCAGATCCTTCTGGTGATGAAACTCAATGGTAAACACTGCGAAACTTGAACTCTTATCCATTCTTGACACTGAAATCTGTATGGTGTGGTACATATGTATATAAAGAAGGATGCCACATTTGCGTGAAACACAAATTATAGGCTGAAAAGATTTGGTTTAAAACACCTAGAATAGAACAGCGAGGCCACATGTTACGTGTCACATATCAATCATCTGCCTTTCTTCCTTTCCTAATTATTACTAAGGCCTGTTTTACTTTACAAGAGAACGGCAAGAACACAGAAAATAAAGCTTTAATGCATAAGCATTTTCAACATGACTGCACAAAAGCCGAGTTTCCTATTGCAAAATTAGATCTTGGACGCTAGTAATGGGAAAAAGCTGAATTCATCTCCTGTGGTAACAGGGTTCATGGAGCGGACACATTGTCTGGGCCATTTCACCTCGATGAAGAGAGGAAAACAGAGAAACAAACTCAGGGTTACATTTGCTTTCCTTTGCTGTTTATGTAGGGCACGCTGGGCAGCTTGGTACAGCCCCCACATTTGAATGCTTATGGAGAAATTAACCATTCGTGTCATTATGTGGTGATTCATTCAAGCCATGGAACCAAGAACAATGTTTCAGAACGTGAAATAAATATGACAGACCATATGTAAAAAGAAATATGCAATGTGGATTTTTCACTCTGATCTGTGTACCATGAAAATTAGGAAAAAATATTCTTTTTGCAATTTTAATATGCCTCACATTTGTTTTGAATTTTTGTCATCAGTCATTGCCTTGTATCCAAAGCTGAAATAAGAATTTTGACATCAGCTGTGTGTTTGGTTGTTATGGAAGACAAAGTTACTCATTAGGAAAGGGATGTTACCAATAGGTAGTTTTATTACTTCAAGCTGGCTTCGTGACCTAAGCTCCCTAAGGTCTTTCACCTCCACTTCACCTGCTGCTTCACCTTCTGCATTGTTTACTGTTTTCAAATGAACTTTCTGGGAGAGCAGACTACAAGTCCAAGGAGACATATTCCGAACGGCCCCTTTTGAACAAAAGTAGCTCCCTGGTGGTTTCTGACAGATGGTTCCACTAAACTTGCCATGTAGCCACACAGTTAAAGGCCTTGTCTGTGCAGCAGTTTCACATGGTGATGACTGGTGAAGGTCTGCTGAGTTTTAAGTGAGTAATAATAAGGGAGGAACAGATGGATGGATAGATGATATACATACATTTGGCAGAAAACAAACATTTCACATTTAGCATTCTTAGTAATTCTTAATTTATTTTCATTATTTGTTGTTAATTTGTTACCAATTATGTGCTATTGATTCGTATTTTCTTATTTTCTTCTGAAAAATGTATACACATTAGCTAATTTAGATTCTTTGTGTGTAAAAAAGAAGGGTTTCTAATAAATGTTGAACTATGCCAGTTGTTTGAAATTGTTATCCTCAAATTATTTAGGTAATTATTTAGGCAATTTGAATTTATCTTATTTTCTTAATATGCTTGAAGACAGGGAGACCAGTCAGAATTTTATTGAAGACAGTACTTTAGTTAATAGTGTTAAATAAGCTTGGGGGCCCCAACATGGGGATTTAAAGTTTCATATTAAGGGGGCGCTTAGTCCTTCTGAGCTGTTGATAAGGGACAGAGAGTAGATGCAAATTCGCAAACAACTAAACCTGGACATAAAAGAGCAGAGGGCTACTGAATTACCACAAATTGTCCTTTTCTTTAGCGGAGCAGAATATTGCTAACGGGGCAGGTTTTTTGATCGATGGGCCTTTATTGCATGCTGCCAGCCTTAGTTAAAGGGACGAATGTGCCAGCAAGCAGACGTGCTGCACTCTGTGGTCTACAGATCCAGAAGGTCTTTGGTGATGACAGAAATTTGTGTACTAAATGTGCCAGATTATTCTGTTAGATAAAAGACATGTGCAGCGTGATCCAGGCTGAAGGCGAACCTTTCTTGCATTTGGCACATCAAGCTGTTCTAGTGGGTGAACGTGGAAGCTGTTGCGAGATAAGCTTCATAATCCTTTTTGGGTGATTATGAATTCAGATATTCTTTTACAAAGAATAAAAGTTTGTAGGTTGAGAGTACCTGAATATTTACTAAATATGCATATATGTAGGAACTTAACTATATAGCTAAAGAAACAGTCAACTGATCTGTGTTGGGTCACAGGTCAGAAACCTAGTTACCACATTACTTTTTAAAGTCTTTAAGTCTTATTTATTCAGTAGTAAAGCTCAACTGATATGCGCCTATGTTTTCAACTTTTTGTGTGTGAGTGTATTGATATGTAGTTCATCATTACTTGTCAATCAAGAAAACAATGTAAAAAGGCCTGTTATTGTCCGAAGGAATTTATAGCATTTAAGTACTTTCCAGTACCAGACTATAATTTCTCATACTAACTAACTCAGTAGCTACTTATACATTGACTGGATCATCGGAGAATAATTTGATCTCTAAAGCTGATTTATATACTGGATACAATGAATGAAGACAATAGATCAAATGGGCCAGAATGCTTCACGTAGCATGATTTCAGGGAATCTACAATGCTCTGTTCTTCACCATCTAGTCATTTTCATAAGTACAAAACTTTCAGCTTAGCTGGCGTATCTGCCTCTTGGCACAATGGATCTTCCCAGCTTTGGGGACAAACTTGCTGTTGTGTCTCACAAAGGCTGCTTTCAGAAAGCAGCTCAGCCCCGAGCTGGTTCCAAGAGTCCAGGAAGGGGGCCATTATCTGTGAGAATCAGACCCAAAAGGACTTTGCTCTGATGTCTCCTGCTCTCGTGCCCACTCCTGTTACACCATTAATTTGGGAATTTATGCTTGTTGCCACACTAGGGCCTTGTATCTGAATCTGCACAGGTATCTGGTAAGGCCTTGCTTAGTGACATTTCACCAGGAAAACGTGATTCTTCTTGAAAGTGGGTTTAAGATCAGGTTTTTATCACTCCTTTTCCTCTTTTTTGCAGTGGGGAGATAAGGGATGAACAGGGTGTGCTTGTTTTTGGCCAACACAAAAATAGTCATAGAATCTGAAGGAGCATATAGTGCAGGCTTACACAGTAGATTCAAAGGATGTCATTACAATATAGACTGCTGAGTAAACGTTGAGGAGTTTTGGGAGATATAATTTGGAATTACTGTGCCTCTAAGTATATGTAGCTTCACCTTAGCAAAGTGAAAAAAACAGATGAAAATATCTGAAGGGCAACTTTTATAGAACATCTGTAAATTCTCAGTTCTTGTTGTGTAAGTATGTATGAGTATGTATTTATCACAGGTGAGAGAAGGCAAGAACACAAGAGTACAATTTCTACTGTCCCAAAGTAGGGCACCTACCTACTAATAAAAAATATGCAGGGATAATTAGGCTAACTTAATGTTAAACAGTATACATGTATGTAGATAAATAAAGTAATTTGGACTTGCACAAAAGTACTACATAAATGTCAAGCACAACTTGTTTTGTAATAAAACAGTTTTTTGTTAGGGGATGTTATTTGAGCTATTACAGTTTTATACAGTAATACAGAACTTAACACTGCCCAGTTTAGCACTATTTCATTATAGCACTCCTGAATTTTATAGAAAGCATGTGTATAGTGATCTCCTAAACTGCATATCTCCTTTATTTGTCATTAATACTGTGATAATCCTCTTTTTCCTCACATGTCTCAGTTGGGGGGGTGGGAGATTCTTTGTGCTTTTACTGCGCACTGACACCCAGCCCACAGTTCTGCGACTGGCACCTTCGCTGCACATGGTGCCAGACATCTGTTCTTGGCACGTGCTCACTTCACTGCTGTACACAGCCTAAGTGAGTGTGCTCTCACACACATTTCCCTTTGGTGCTCAGTCAGTAACACATTCAGGCACCTTTCTTTCACCCATGTTACATATGCATGGCGTGTTTTCTTCGGAACTTTTCTGACAGATGAATTTTATTATAATCTTAATCTTCATTTTTACCTGTTACTATAAACTTCTTCATCCTGCACCTGTTGCATGGGTGGTGATGAGCTGATCTGTATTGATTTTTTTTATACATCAATTGCTGTGTGTTCATGTGTGCGTGTGTGTGAGTACGCGTGTGTGTTTTGCTGGATTAGGACAAAGCTGACAGTATGAGCTCGCTGTGAACACATTTTATGGTTATTGTAAAGAAAAACAGACTAAGAATGTTGACCAGCTGAATGATAGGAGAACTCCCATTTGATCATATTTTTACTACATTTTTACAGTGTTTCTAGTATCTCTACACATGTTTTCAAGGACAGTACAGTCCACAGTACAATTATTGGGATACATAAGAACTATTTATGAGATTCATATGAGAAGATTAAAATTAATTAAGTAATTAATTAAATATTTGTATTTTCACCTGTCTAGTAGGATGTAATGTTAAAATTATCTCATTTATCACAGTTTTTGTTAGTCCCCTTTTCTTGGAACATACCCTGAGTGCTAACCAGGGTATTACTATATTCTGGAGGGTTTTCGCAGGTACAGTCCCAGGTGATAAACTGAATTAAACAAGCTGTGGTTTCAAGGTCCTGGGGTAAGCCATTTCATCTCGCATACCTGATCACCACTTTCATGACCCATTGGTTCTAGTCATGCATGAATACTGTACATATCACATCTAGTAACATATTGTTTTAAAACATAGATCCCTACATTTCTTACTTGAAAATTGCTACTTTGAATCCCAAGAGCAGCGCTGCTGTAGAAAACGTGGGCAGTGGTCTGCTATTTATTTATTTTTTTTTAATTACAAAATTTTCATGTAAGTAGTGAAATAATAAATTGGCTCTC
This sequence comes from Arapaima gigas, assembly GCA_900497675.1. Lineage (NCBI taxonomy): Eukaryota > Metazoa > Chordata > Actinopteri > Osteoglossiformes > Osteoglossidae > Arapaima > Arapaima gigas. The sequence goes on from UFQX01000059.1 coordinate 282,371, forward strand.
TTGTTGGTTTCTTCACTCTGGTTTGCAAGAAATTCAGTGATTGTCCCCTGTACTGTTTTTTTTCTGTCCAATGCCTTCATTAAATTCAACTAAGCATCTAGGATCTAGCTAATCACTGACTATTATTATTTATTATTATTGATTCATATGTTCTTAGGATATATACAGAGTATCTCATGTATACATATTAAATAATTTAGATTGTTTGCATGTAAAGAAAGAAGGGTTTTTGCCAAATGTTGTACTAGGCCAGTTGTTTGAAATTATCTTTAAATTATTTAGATAATTATTTAGGTAACCTGAAATTTAGGTAACCTTTTTAATATGCTTGAAGATAGGGAGAGTAGTCACCATTTTATTATAAGCAGTAGTTAGTAGCTTTAGTTAGTAGCATTAAATAAGCTAGGGGGCCCCAACATGGGATTTAAAGTTTTGTATTAAGGGGCTGCTCAGGCATCCAGGCAAGTCCTTCTAAGCTATTGATAAGGGACAGAGAGTAGATGCAAATTTGCAAACAACTAAACCTGGATGTAAAAGAGCAGAGGGCTACTGAATTACCACAAATTGTCCTCTTTTTTTAGTGGAGCCTATTAATACGTTTTAGATACAGTAATTTTGGCTGTTTATAATTAATGGTGTCTGAACACGTTGCCTTTTAAAAAAGACAAGCAAGCTCAGGGGCTTATATTTATTATTACACCGTATCTTTTGGGGGGAAAGTCCAAGGCCACACTGAATGCCATGAGGGAATTACAGAAAAATTTCATCAGTGAGAAACTCCAGGCAGCTTTGAATGTGTGAGGAATTGTGTGACAAAATGACTCCAGTGGATTGACAAATTATGGCTCTTTTCTTTTTTATCACCTGATCATTTTTCCTTTGTGCAGCTAAAGGACAGGAAGTTCACAGTGCTGCAGATAATGAGCATAGAAAAGAAAAACCACAAAGATGTCCTTATTTGGAAGGTAAGGACACGGTAAGGTAAAGATTGAAACATGATCATCATAAATGCCCCAAGAGGGAAAAATCTGCACCGTAGCTGGGGTTTTATGTTTTGCTGACTGGCCCTTTTGTGCATATCTTTTCATTTTTTCAAAATGACCCTGTAGAATGAGATTTAAATAAAAATGTATTCTTCCCAGTACACCATACAGCTGGATTAAGTTTAGAAAACTGAGCAGGTAAAGATCTGGCCTTAAAGGTGTATAGTTATGGATTCTTATCAGTCTCAGTTTCATTTCTAAGTTTGCATGATTTAAAACGATTACCTTTTGGAAAAAAAATATTTTTCAGCAAGTGGACTAAAACTATTGACAGATACTATGTTTTTCAAGCAGCTTGATTTTTCCTGTATGACCCTAGTGCTATATTACTAAAATGAATAGCAAAACACATTTTAAATACAAGAAAATGTATATTCTTAAACCAGTTAATCTCATTCCATCTATGTTTATGTTTGAATTTACATGTTTCTGGTTGGCTTTTGTCTTCATTTGGACCCATAAAAAAAAAATGTTTTTTCCAACAGAAAAACTAGAGCAGAGGTATTAAATGCAATTCAGCAACACGCAAAAAAAACTGCATTTACCTCCATGAGGGAGAAAAATTGTGCCATAAAGCAAAAAGCCTCCACGTCTATATGAGACCACATCAATTACAACTAGTGAGGGAGAAGAACTGCTCTTTTAGGGGAGGTGTGCGCTGACACACAGATGATCTTTTTCATCAGATTATGCATCACACATTTGCAGTGTGTTGAATGTGTGACAGACAAGCTTTTTGTGTAAAAAAGGGGTCTGCTGTCCTGTCTGTGGGGCATCCAGGTAATCTATGTCCCTGTCACGTGTACCTCTTGTTTGACAGCTGACAGCTACAACCGGCTGCCCCATCACAACCAAAACTGTGTTGCTCACAGACTTTTGTCTCCATCTTCAGCTGGATGCAGTACTCAAGCCTAGCCCTCCCCCTACCCATCAATACACAAAAATTGAACTAGATTTGGACTTAGGCTAGACACTATTTGCTGTGTGTGACACAGTTAGTGATACTTTCTCTTAATGTAACATCACTGCAGTGGGAGGAATTCATGCTGGGCTTTAACAATGTGGCTCCTGCTTGCCATCCACTGTTTGTTTCCTGCTTCGTTGGTTCTCCCTCAGTTTCATGATAGAAAATAAGCAGCATTTTGCAAGACCAGAACTTTCTTTGTGGAATATCAAATTAGCCATTTTTACCGACACTGTCAACCCAGATGATGTGTGCTTACTTTAAGGATGTGGATTTTGTGGAGCTTTTTTCACTTTGGATCCATGTTCTGATGAGGTTCATACAGGTATAAACAAACATTTGATTATTTGAAATATCATATGTGTACAATCCAAAAGCCATTTGGAGGTCCGTTCCTAGATAACAGTAGTCTTTGTGGAGGTCAGATTAAATTCTTTTTGTCCTTTTTAGAGTGGTAACACAATTACAGACACCACAGAAGCTCCATGTTGCAGCAGGCCTTGTATGACTGTGCACATGACTAAGAATAAAATGCAAGCCAAGTTTCTTGTTATGGGGATTATATTTAAAATATAGTGAAGTGTTGGTCAGCAGTCATGATAAAATTCCAGTTGGATGCTGTTACACAACAGTGAAATATGTTATAATAAGACAATAATCTCAGTTGAGTTGACTCATGTTATGCCTTATGACATCTTAGCTCCCTTACAGCGTGATGGGGTTATCCCTCAGATATAAACAAAAACACAGCACAGAACAGAGAATCAGAACTGGCATTGGTTCCTTTGCACTGGTGATGCCTGCAGTTAGCACTGTGATGCCAAAACAACTAGATAGATACCCTGCTAATAAGGAGAGGAGGGACTTTGATTTAAAAGGCAGTATCTAAAAGGCCATTGTACATCTTTGATTTGACCAGTAGCCATTGTGACCACATTATTCTGCTTGTCATTGCTGAAGATAAACAAGGCCTTGAGGAGCAGTGTGACTGCAGTGTGGCATGGTGAGGTGTTGTAGCTATGGGCTTATTCATTATGTTGGACACCAAACCTTAGAAGTGAAAAACTGCACTGGGAAGCTTTAGCACAACAATGTGGATCTTTAAATAATTTTGCCTACCTCTGTTGTACTCCCATGAGTTCCTGCCATTAACTGCTATTTAAGCTCCTCACTGAGCCCTTGTAAACCAACCCTGTCATATTATAGGAAGAACTCTGCAAAGTGAATACTTTCTATGTTTTTCTGGCTCCATCACATCAAGCAGCCTATTCTTGCACGATTGGGCAAATTCTTGCATAATGATTGTGTAACTGCCCAAGTCACAATGCTGAAATTACTGAGGTCTGCTCTGTGGAAATGTAACACTGTTGACCTATGTTCTCCAGCTGAACTTGAGCATCTGTACTGACAGCAGCAAAAAAACGACAACCAGAAGCATTCATATATACTACAAAAGAGCCATTTGATGTTCTGAAGGCCTCAGAATCAGACAAGTTGTGTTCTCATTTTTTGCACACAGTTTCCCCCAACAAGTCATCTATGGAAAGCTGAGTACGTTTTAATGCATGCCATTGGACTCCATCCCGCCATGTTCTACATTGCTCCCGTACGCCTTGATGGAAGTTGTTTGCGGCCCAACAACTAAAGGTCTGACATCTGCTCTGTCTCTCTCCCTCAGCTAATGACGTTGTCATGGAGACTGAGGAGTGCAGGGATAAATCGAGCTGTGGGAGACATCTCTGTCAGCTTCTGCACCTGTGATGACTGGCAGTGATAACTGGTTACATGCATCTGGGTTCATAAATAGTGAGCCAGTCTCTCTGTATCTCTCTTGCTCTCACTCCATCTCTTTATTGCTGTCTTTCTATATCTGTCAGTCAGTGGCACAGGAGACATGGGATAGCAGTTTTTTTCTCATTCATTAAAGTTGTACATCTGTTTTACATCTGTGCACTTTTTTGCATGGTTATGTAAAAGTAAATAAATGTTTGCCAGTTGTGCGATGTGATGGATTAAGACACTGCGAAGCAGGGAATATAAAAAAAGGGAATTTAATTTAAATAAAGGTAATATAAAATGGGGACAGGGCCCCTTTAAGGTGAAAACACAGCCAGTGGGCCCTGAAACCAATTTTTATTTTCTTTAATTTAATGAAAGACCTTTTTTGAAGCCATGCTGCACAGTGGCTTAATCTAGCAGTTATTCAAAGGAGTAAAATTACCACAAAATATTCCAAAGAAAAACAAATAATGAATCTTTGTTGTGAGAACTGGTGATGTCCTTCTCTGCTCTTTTCCAAGGTATACTTCCTTGACAGCTCAAAACAGTAGCTCAATATATCATTCTTACTTAAATAATAAAATAATCAGAATAAAGCACTTGCAGATGCTCACATTATTGCATAAGCACAGACACACATGTACCTACCTTTCCAAACAACTGTTCCTAGCCAAATTTGTGCAAATACACCCAGCCCCCACTGCTGCCTCTGGAATATGGCAGAAATGGTGTCAAAACGAATTCTTATCTGACAGAATTTCATACATTCAACATTTATTTAACATTCTGTGGTTACAGTGGCTTACTATTACATTATGACAATCATCCATTAGAAGGTGTGTTGTATCAATTAAAAAACTGTCACAGCCTGTGTTGTCATATTAATGATGTGGCTAAGACTATCACCTTTAGACTAGAAGATTCCATTTTGATTCTTGCCCTGGTTTATTTCCATTGAAGTCACTACAATAGTTATATCTAATTCTATGACTTGGATGTTATTATCTATGTGTACCGTAGCTGTGAAACTAAAATGGCAGCACTAATTATGAATTCTCATATGAAAAACTTGTTGGATGTATCCAGCAGCTAAGATGTGCCTGTTTAAAGAATGGGTTCCTGCTATTACCTGAAAGCTTCAGCTAAGTAACAATATCATTATGATTATATGATATGATTATATTTCCATCCCAGATGGTAGTGTGGTGACTGCAGAGCCTCCTGTATGGTGTTATTTTTCTTTGTTTTTTCTTGTTTTTCTCTATACTGTTTTTGTGCCTAACTGCATTCCTACTATCTCTCAGACATATTTTTGTTTTTTTCTGTTTGCTACTCTTTTTCCTTTTTCCTCAGTGAACCAACCACAGAATTTTTTTTGTTGGTGGCTACTCTTACGCGGTTTAGTGGTTAAGATTTGGGCCTCTTGTCACCATGGCCCAGGTTCAATTCCCTTTCAGGGGATCATGGACATTTATAGGATCCTGGACTTCCTGACCAATGGGCCACAGACTGAAGATGCATAGCAACACCTCCCACAGTGCTCCGGAAGCTCAGCCAGCTGCTTTTTACCCTTCAGACCCACAACTGTATCGCCAAATACAACAGCAACCACATCCTCACATATGCTGATGACACCACAGTTGTGGGGCTTCATCTCCAACAGCAGTGAATCGGCCTACAGAGGGGAAATGGAGTGTCTTGTAGCTTGGTGCATAGACAACAATCTCTCAAGTCTCTCAGTGTCAATAAGACTAAGGAGAGGATTGTTGAGTTCAGAGGGATTTGAGGTTTTTGCACTCTCCTGTGTATTGGAGGTTCAACTGTGGAGCTGGTACACAGTTTTAAGTTCTTTAGAATACACATCACTGAGGACCTCTCCTGGACCTACAACACAACCCATCTGGTGAAGAAGGCACAGTGTCTCCAATTTCTGAGTAGACTGAATAGAGCTGGACTTCCACCTCCCACCCTCACCAGCTTTTACAGATGTGGCATAGAGAGCATCCTGACCTCAGTCTGATATTGGAACTGTACTGTCTCAGCTGGGGGAACTCTACAGAGGGTAGTGAAGACTGCCCAGTCCATCACCAGGACCTCACAACCCACCACCCAGCCTATTTACAACAAGCAGTTTGTCAGGAGAGCTCAGAATATCACCATGGACCCCTCCCACCATCTGTTCTTGTCGCTGCCATCTGGGAGATGCTACCGTAGCTTGAAAGCCAAAACCACCAGGCTCAGGAACAGCTTCCTACCACAGGCTGTCAGGCTGCTGAACTCCACCATCTCAGGCCCCATCACCTCCACCACCAGTGACCACCAGCCCTGCCCATAACTACCGCTATTCACCAATTGCACGTGTCACTGTATATTTTGTTATGTATGTGTGTATACACTTGTTTATGTGTGTGTACATGTATGTGCACTTTATTTTTGTATTTATTTATTATTTATTATCTATACTACTACACTCTCAGTTCCTATCTGTAAGGAGAGGAATGCTGTACTCTCACATATACAAATTTTTAGGTCTAATTTGTCTATATTTTATCGCCATTCTTTACATTTTTTTTCTCATACTGTTAGCGTTCTTCCTCCCCTTTCTGTCCTTTTCTACCTTCTTGCTCTGTGCACCATGGACCCAAGAACCTTCCTTTCATGCTCCTTTGTATACCTGCTATGTAAGGGTGTTCTTGATTTTGATTGATGATCTAAGTGGAATAAAGAAAGTAGACATTACATTCGTTACCTTGTCATTGTTTGTAATTACTAAGAAACAAAAACAATTTAAAACTGACAACTTTAGTAAAAATCGAGCTACTATGTTCTTTAATTTGCCCCTAGAGGCCACAATTATGATTATCATCATAAGTGATTAAAAATGATCAAACCTGTTGTTACTGAAGTGGAATTTAAGCGCTAACTTTATTGCCATTTTTTTCAACCAATTATGGCACAAACAAAACTGGGTCAACTTTAATAACCTACTATTAAAACAAATAGACAAAAGTAAATGAGGTAAACCAGGTTGAAACAACAATGAAAGAGGAATACATTATTGGTTTCAGTGAGGACCTGGGTTAAAATCCCTGAATTATATCTTATACTCTTAATCATGATATTTACCCAGAATTGATACATTAAAAATACTTCTGTACGAAATAGATAAATAATTGTCCATCCATCCATTTTTGTTAATTGCTGTATCCTGGTCAGGATTGTGGTGGTTGGGAGACTATGTAGGAATCACTGAGCACTAGGCTATGAAATTACCCCTGGATCAGACACCAGTCCATTGCAGGATGGTCCTGCACAATCACACATACAACATACAAACTGCACACCCAAACCACCCAATTTACGCTGAAGCAGCAGTGCTACTTGCTGGGCCACAGTCCCACCACTGTACACAATTGTAAGTACTTTAATATTCAAACCTAATGCTGTAAGTCACTTTGGAGAAACTTAATTAACTAATTTTATAGTCTTCCAAACCACACTAAAACACAAAAATGAAATAGATATAAACATAAAAATGTTTCACTGGCTCTCTGGAAGACTACATATGCCAACAATTAATGAACACGTGTACTGAGACCTATGCTCATGGTTTGACATGCTGCAAGAAATTAACAAGGCCTTCTAAACTTACTATACAACATTATGCAGTTAAGCTTCTGCCCCTGCTCCTTGAGTTTGCAGTTTGCTAGCGAAAGAGCAAATACTTATTTTTTTCCCTTCAAAGAGCTGTTGTGTAGCAAGCAGTGCTTTCCAGCCAGTGGGTGTCTACACTGTTCTCAGCTGTAGGGGACACAGAAACCAACAACTGTGTTCCAGCTGAAATAAGGGTCTTCATGAAAATACAAGGACATGGACTGAAACCCAAACTGTGCTTCACAAAATAATGACAAAGAAAAAATAAAGAAATAGCCTGTCTTATTAGCACTTCTGTGTTAAAATGTTACAGGTAAGTACACTTCCAGAAGAACCCATGGTGGGTTGTGGAGTGAGGGAGAGGGGGCCAAGCTTAATTTTACATGCATTGTATTCAGTAGTTCCTCATCTTTGACTACATAATGTGCTCAGGAGGGATGTGGATGGGGTAGGCTCTCTTGAACTCTGCCAATGCAAATCCTTGGCTGCTCAATAAACAATCTCAAAAAGCTATCAAACTGCTGTTTTCTTGGAAATTAGATTTTCATTTTTCCTCAGCAGCACCCCTGGTGACCTGATCATCAGCATTAGTATCCACCAGAAGGCAGTGGGGCCTGCTTTTCATATTGCGACATATGAAATTCCTGTGGTGCAGTCTCACAGTCCTGTGACTCTTCAGGCAAGTAGCTGAAGTCCAGATTGATGAACAGATGTATATTTATAGCCATGGGGGAATCTGCTTGAAGCGCTCATCGGAAAGACAAGACGATACAGCGACTCTGTAGTTGACCTTGATGTTTCAGGAGGTTGAATATGTACACATTGGGTGAAAAAGTTAGCTTCTTCTTCCTTGTCTGAAGGAATCCAACAGATTGCTAAGCATGAGAGTACCTCACTGAGTGAAGTATATACATGCATCTGTGTTGTAGACATTATCTAGAAGCTTTGTATTTAATGAGTATGTTTATTGCTGGAGCCAGTGCTTCCTGTGTACTTGGGGATTTTTGTTCAGTCCCTTCAACAAAGCCCAAGCTAAAAAATAACAGCTTTCAATTTTAAAAGCTGTTAAAAGCAACCTTCTCCACTTTCACAGCACAAGTATCTGGTATCCATATGGATGTGCTGCTGAGGTCCATCAGTAAATTTTATGAGGTCTGACTTAAAACTCACAGCAATCCAAACCTCTGTCACAATGAGCCACCATATCATCTCTTAGTCAAGCAACAAAACATCTAAAAAAGACCATGGAGATCACTGAGGGAGACAGGCAGGTGTGCAAAGGATTCACCTGGAGGGATCCAGGATTCAAAGAGAATCTGTAAGTCCCCCCTCCCTCCCAAATGTAACCGGGTGGTGTTTGTAACCTCCCTCCCTACACAAATGTGGCAGATGTTTGATATTTCGGATGCTCTCGACAGAATGTGATCCTGATTTTGACAGCTTGTTGTTGTGGTGACTTAGGCACCTCTCTGTGTCCACACTTCTCAATTTTGATAACTCAATGGATTTTTCCCCCTCCTATTTGAAAAAAAGATTTTTAAATATCTCTTAATGGTGGACTAGGGACAATTGACAGATGATATTTTTAAACATTTCAATGAAGTGCAGCTGGAAGTAAAGAAGGCTGTGAACTGCATCGTATTTCTTTCTCGTCCGGTGAGCTGTATGTTGCTCAGTAAAGGGTCATCTGCTCAAAGGCAAAAAATGCATCAAAATGTAAATCAACATCAAAAAACTTTTGTTAGGGCTTTTAAACTGATATTAAAAATATGGAGACCTTTTGAAAAGTTAAGTGGAATCCAGACACATTGAAGACTGATGTCTGAATATGATGGTGTTACACTGACTCTTCATTCTGTTGATGACAGAGGAATAACAACAACAAAAAATAAGCAATAAGTATGATAATTCATTTTGACTGCCCTGTTCATAATATAACAAGTGTTCAGACTGAACCACATTAAACCAGAAAATGCACTTTCAACCCGAGTGTGGAAATAGAAACATTATTTCCTCTACAATATCCTAGAGGAGAAAAGGAGAAAGAAATGTTGTAAAAACCAGTGCTGCTCTCCAGTCAGTAGGATTATTGTAAGGAGATGAGGTGTCTCAGAAGGCTTAATGCGTGATGTAGCAGTATTGTACAGATCTTTTCACACACAGATCTAATTTCCTCAACATGTGTAGGGTGCAGGGAGCAAAGAAGTGGATGTGGATTGTCAGCATTAACATGAGCAACAGCCATACTGGCACCTTGAAGAGGAAAGTGGCCTGTGAGGCAGCTCATGTTTCTCTGGGTCATGAGCAGTTTCTGTTAGCCAGTGTGAGTCTGTCATGTGTTACTGTTGGCAGTGGGGTTGCTGGAATGTGTTTCCCAAACTGCTGCAGATTTCTACCCCAGTTTACCTTTGGTGACATACCTATACCAACCTGGCAACAAATAATTCTGCTATTCTGCTATTGCAGTGCAGAAAGCAGAAATCTGCACATTAACCCTCGCTATCATTCATATGAATTTCCTTCTCAGGATTGTCTGCTTGCAGTTGGGAATATATTTGAACCTAATTGTAATGATTCAGTTTATTCCAAGTAGTATTTCCAGTGATTTTATTGATAAAACATTATTCTGCTTTTATAATACTTCTACATGTGTCTGTAGAGATTTATCATATTTCCATTTGCATTTGTATATAAATTGGACATCAAGTTCAGTACTGTTCAATAATGTTTTGTATGTTACACAAATAAGGCACAGTTTTGCCATATTTAATGAATAAATCAAATTGGATTTCATATCATATCTGAGTCATATATTTTTATGGAAGTAATAGAAAACATAAAGGATATGAAGAGGTCTTTCATATGAGTGAAAGGCCTTTAGTATATTGCTACCTTCAGTCCAGGTGGGGCACAGGAGACTCAAAACATTCAGTCGATCTTGTCTTTATTTCATATTGTAAACTCTGTTCTTTGTATGTCATGTCCTACTGTTAAAGTGTTCTGAGAACCAGGTAAAACAGTTACAGAATAGTTTTGCAAGTAAGAATCAATGTAAAATGTTATTAAATCATCCATGTGTTTTATGTCATTAGAACAAAAAAACAGCATTTACAACAGAGCTGTCTGATTTCACAGAAGACAATATGTTTCACTGTACATCAAATATACTAATATTGGCAGAAGATGAATCACACCAGAACGGTTAAATTATTTTTCAAGTGACTGTGTAACTTCTCTGGTGCACCCATCACATTTTTCTGAACCATTAAACCCTGTTGACCAAAATACAGCACTTTGCTTCATTTTCCATCCAGAATACCAACATGTAAAATATTTATACACTTTCAGTGGAAATTCCATGTAGCTGACTTGTTTTCATTTGTGACACATTGACCAAGAGCATCATGGATGATTTATGCAGGAAAACAAAGAGAACTTTCAGTGTCGGACACAGTTTCTCCATTATATTCAGTTGATATGTTTTCTGTGTGTAATTCTCATGGAAATAAAAAATATATAATAACTCAAATTATGAAAAAAACTACGCAAAAAATGTTTTACAAGTTAAGGGGCAGCACAGTGGTTGAATGAGTAGCGCTGCTGTCTCACAGTGCCTCGGCTGTTTGGACTCAGGCTCGAATGTAGTTCAATCACTATGGAGTTTGCACGGTCTCCCTGTGTCTGTATGGGTATTCTCCCAATGTCCATCTGTGATTTGTCACTGTAAATTGCCCATAGTATGTGCATTTGTGTGTGACCACCTTGCAATGGACCGGTGTCCCATTCGGGGGGGAGCTTCACAGCACGGTGCCCAGCAATTCTGAGATAGGCTCTGGATGGCCACGACCCTGCTCAGTGTTAAGTGGTTAATGATAATAGATGGATTACGTGAGCAATAAAAGTTGCACACTTTACTGCTAATGTAGGGAAGAGGAAAAATAAAATAGCAAGAAAAAAAGCATGTTACAATGGCCTGTTCAGTAGGATCATTCCTTTTCCATGCTTCTTTGATGTTGTTCCAAATATCTGTCCCAGTCTTTCATGCGTTACCTTAAGCATGTAAGTAGTTATAAAACAATAAATTGTGTTCAGTCTGAAATAAATGCTCAGGGGAAGATAATAAAGCAAAATAACTATTTTTATATATTTATATGTGTACACAGTGAGTGGGGAAAGAGGTTTTTACAGGAAAGACAAGCTATGGTCTATATATTTCTTTGTATTACTTTTACAGTGTTTTTGCCATCTTTATTACATATTGCCACAGGGGACTTGACCTAAACTTGGACCAGCCAGAACAAAAACAATAATTTGCTTCTCCCTTTGCTGACAGTGGCTGCATACAGATGAGGATACAGATGCCAATGCCTTACCTCTGTTCTCACTTCACTTCTCACTGTCCTCTGCTGTGAAAACAAAAAGTATCCCTGAGCATCAGAAATGACACAGAAGATAAGAAGCAGAGGTGCATGGCAGGATTATTAGACTTTTTTTTTACTCCCAGAACAGCCTACAGATTGAAAATTGTGTGGGCCACAGACACTGGCACACAATTGACTAGGGACATTACTCAGCTTGCTCTCTGTGAAAAAGAAACAAAAAAAAACAGAAACTCATTAAACAGAGGCATCGTACTGATACTGAGAATTTTATTCTGTTCCTGGGTTCCCCATTCGGTACTCATTTGTGGACTATATATTAAAATCCATATGACAGGATTACAAGTATTAACTAACAGTGCATTGTTCAAGAGGACATAGTTTACGATTATTGCCAACGATTTCTAATGCACTGACTTGGTGGGCTTATTTTCTTACTGAAGTAAACACTGAGTCAGACACCAAAGGATAAACTGACACTGATATTAACTTTCATTTTGCAAAACGTTCCCAGGTAAAAGATAACGCACAAGCAGCCTTGTGAAAGAAATTACTCATGTTTTCTTTTTTTTCTTTGTTTGAATTCTACAAACTCTCTGACCTTATCGCAGTGAGGTTGAACCCATCCATGTTCTGCTCCACACACCTGGCCGGCCTTCTTGTCCTCAGACAGTTAGAAGCATTTCTGTCATCCTCAGCCTTCAGTCGAGCAATCCATATCCTTTGCATTCTGTAACAGTATAAAGTGGGCAAAAATGGACAGCAGTTAAAATCCATACTTCGAACACTAAAATAAAACATCAAATCATGTGAACAGCTTGTTAATTTGTGCTGAATTACTGTGCTAAGTGCATTATCTTTATCAGCATTCCACAGCATGACTGAACAACATCCATTTCACTGAATATATAAAAACACAAATTAACTGATTAGGAAAGCTATCTTAATTATGCCTTAGAAAATTAATTGAATATTCTGCAACCATATTTACAAATTGACAAGGTTCATTTGTGTAGTGAATCAAAATCTTTATTAGCTGCAAATGTGGGTCTCCTGCAAATTAATAGTTTAGTTTTGTTGTTGTCTCGAGTTCTCAGGAAGCAATTCATATTTTAATTATTTAATAAACTGATAAAGACACCGGGATGGACTGTGACACTAATGGCTAATAAAACTTCACAAGCATGTGCACCTCCCACATGTGGTGTTTTTTTTTTTTTTTTTAAATAAGGAACACTCAAGTGGAGAATTATCTGTAATTAGACATGTGGGCTCATGAATATTCAACAGAAAAAATGAATCAATTTAAAAGCAGCCATTATCTAAGTGATTATCTTTTCCTGAGGCCTCTTCTTTGTGTCACCTCAAGTAAGTTTATCTTCCCACAAACATTTATGTGCATCTATTCCACTGCTTGAAATTGTTGCTGGCAGATAGACGATATATTCTGAGAATTTAAATATTTAAAAAAGAGAGCTACCTTTTCACAGTACCTGACTTATTTGGAATTTTTGCATAAAAATACTTTGACACTCTAAACTAACTTGAGGACTGTGGTACAGTCCATATTTATTTGTTAGTGAAATATCCATTGCAATACTTCTGTTTATGGGTGTTTTTTAACTTCTTTAAAAATGTTTTTACATTTGTTTTTAATGTAAAATGCATACCTTCACATTATTGTGTGCGCAATAACACCATATTCCTACTTGCTGCTGGCCGGAGCCCAAGAAACACTTTGAATGTGAGGGACAGACTCATTTACAGATGTAAACACAAAATCGTGCTAGCTTGATATACCATATACAGTAGTTCTGGATGTTTGCTAAAACTGTAAAATTTGCAGTTTCCAGCAAGACTGCTTTTTAAAAAAAGAAGAATAAAAGGGAAAATGTATTCAGCAGCATAAAAATCATGATCTACTGGTTCTTTGTAGCCAAATGGCAGCTAGAAGCAGCTCGGTCAAACAGATTGCCATTCTAAAGCCTTCAGGCTCATATTTTCTGCACTGGTCTTGGTCCTGAATATTCATCATTCTGTGAAGGTAGAACTTAAGAACAGCTTTGAATCATGGTACCATAGAAATTGTTTGAACATCCACAAGGTCTCTGAGAAAATCAAGATAACCCTTGTTGCTGTGGCTATTCATAGGCATCTCTTCTAGTGACTTCGAGCTGTATGCTGCTATGAGACCTGATCCAGTTGGTGAGACATCCCCACCCTACTGAGCAGTATCTACACTTCAGAAGAAAAAAGATTTGTGGTATACTGTGAAAATATATACATCAATTTTGTACTTGTGTTATGCTATATTTGAAATGGATTTCTGCTTTGCCTCCTATGATGACAGCATTCTTAAAGATTTCCAAATGTGGTGTCCATGGAGGCCAGATGGAGATCAGCTGACCAGGTATAACAAATTGCATACATTTTGGAAAAACATATCTGTACACCACTGCACTAGAATAAGGTCCTCCTGTAGACAGTGAAGAAGATCCACACATACAGGAGAAAATCGATACAAACCCAACCCATATTTCTTAGGCAGATCTCTTTTCAGTGTCATCACCACAACTGGATGAGCAGCTGCAGAAAACAGATGGATTAATTGATTTTGATATCAGTATTACTGATATTTATGAGCTGTAGGCTTGGTTGTGTTGCTGGCAGCTTTAATTCTTGTTCTTATTTGTACACTGAGCACCTTGCAATGACAACTAACAAATTTTATATGTGCTGATACCTGTGAGACAATGTTGAAGAAAGACTGTTGAGGACAAAGTTCTGACAACCAGAACTCTGGAACGAAACAAATTTTATTTATGAAATGACCCAAGCCTTTGTTCTTAACCTTTAAATGTAAAGCATAGCAATCATTGTGTATACATGTATTCAGTAATCAAGTCCACTATAGTAAATAGCTCTTGGGAGTGGAGCTATGGTATCTGTTATGTGGAGTTTTCACTTAACCATAATTGTGCTTTATATGGTAGAAATGACCAGCTAAAACAAAAAGCAACACATAGATACAGTCATGTGATGGTGTAAAGTAGTATTCATTATTTTTAATAAATATTATTATTATTACAGTAACTCATTATTTATATACATGTATTAATTCTTGAAAGAGTTTCTTATTTCTCCATAAAAATGGTCTGTTAAAGTGGAGTATAGCATTCTTATGTACAAATTCAGTGGCCTTGAGGTGCAGGCACTGGCCTTCATAAAATGACATTGGACATCCTCTGCTTGTATTAATGCTGCCAGCAAAGAGAGAGGGCTAGTGTCTGTGGAATTATCACTGCCCACTGTGAAAGTGAAAGGGACACAAAATGAAAGCGAAGAGGAAGCCATAAACCAGAATATGGGTTACAGGATTGAAAAACTTTATCCAGTCAAGTGAACTATCCACTTAACAGGTATTAACTTATCCAAATTTGTGTCCTTCTGAAGTAAACAGCACCAAAATGGTACCATAGCGACAGTATCCACTTAAACAATTTATCCACTTTTCTGGAATCCACTTAAGTGGACTTGACTTTATTGGTTGCGATGCATTTGGTTAAGCAGATTTTAGAAAGTTCTGTATGCATATGTCCTACAAAACAGCAGCAGAGTTTTCTTAGGACAGTCTGGAAGGGAATACAGCTTTAAAATTCTTGGAGAAAAATTTTGAAAGCAATGTTTTGATCATTATCACTTCCCTTACTGTCAGGCTGAACAAAGTACTGTATGTTCAATTTCTTTTTTGTTACCTGTAACGGCATTGCTTCTTCCCTCCAGTTGGTACTAAACTCCAGTGTTCTTCTGTGGCTCTGACTGCCTACCAGGACTCCAGGTCTGTGCTGTCCCCATTTTTCTCCGCTCTGCAGAGGCACACAGAGCCTTTGTGGCTTCCTGCCGATGTTGCAACTCAGCAAAGAAAGCAGGTCATCTGGTCCATGTGCAGAAGATTTTAGTTATGATCCCTTAAAATGGGAGTTAGGAACTGAAAATGATGCTGAGGAGAAGTACATCCTTTGGCTGGGTTTTGGCCGTGTGGTTCCACAGTCAGGGGTTGTAACAACTGTCCTTTGAACCCAGTTGGTTTCTAACATGAAACGTGAACCTATAAGATTCTTTGCATACAATACACTCAGTATGCAAAACTCTGTGAATAGCGCACATTCAACAAATTAAACAAGGGCAGAAAGAGTGCAAGGATAGTATGTTATTCCATAGTGGCTTTGAGGCTGGTTCCAATCGACCAGACCTAATGTGCTCTGAATTCCAGCGTTGCCAGACCCCAGGGCCCACTTTCAGTGGAAACTGAGTGTAAAGCTCCTGTGAAAGCTGCTTCAGATCTCCCTGAGTGTTATCTGACAGGAGACTATTGTGCGAGGAGAATAGTGATGCTTGGACAGTGGAGGTAACGCCAAGAACTGCATGACAAGGGTCCCCTAGCCACTCTGTGCAGGGGGGAAAGCAAACTGGCTATAGGCCGAGGACCCTCTTGTCCCATTTCTCATCCTTCAGCTCTCTCCACATTGGAACTTCTGGGGTGTTGCTGTCTGAAGGAGCCCCAGCTAACCCCTCCCACCAACCTGAAGGGCACTGTGGATAGTTAGGCATCCTGTTAGCCAGAAAATCCTGTGCCCAGGAGGATGAATGGCAGTTTTGTCACAATGGTTCCCTGTGAGAAGCACAGCAATTTGGAAGAACATCACACATCGTGTGTGAGATCATTTTTGTTCCCTGTGCTAAAATACATTCAAAATAAAATAAAATTGAATAAAATAAAATAAAATAAAGTGTCAGGAAATCTCACTGGTGTCAAAATTTCATCTAATTTGTAGAAAGATACATGAGAGCCAAATACATGGTTCTACCAGGTCTTTTTTTGCTTGGAAATTTGACATTTCCCACTCGTTGCTGAAAGGGAGCAGACGCCTTGCTGTTTGGGAACAAGCGAAGAGGAACCTCTCAAGGGTTTTGTCTAAAGCTGTCTGAACTGACAAAACTTCAGTTGCTGTGGGCTGGAGGGTTGCTTTTCTGATGACCCTGAGACAGCATGGGGAATGCAGGGAGTAGATAGAGAGATCAGGGCTTGTCACTCTGGTGCCTGCTATCAAATCTTGCCCCCCTCCCCCACTGAGCACACCCTATTGAACCCTGCACATGAAAACTCGAATCCTTGCAAGTCACATGCCATGGTATGGTACAGCAAAGATGTACGGAGCTCAAATATAATAAAAAAGCAAACACACCCAGCAAAAAAGTTCTGACCTAAATCTGGAGATGCTTAATGAACAGCCCAGGGAATGTTGCATCTGTCTTGGTGCATGACAAAAAAGTCTTTCAGATGTAAACAAATGAATGTTAATTTGTGCCATGCCAAAAAGAAATGGAAAAAGGAAGCAAATGCCCTGCTGCACAAGTTTTATTAGAGAAAAGCATTTGTCATTCTCGGTTAGACTCTGTAGATATACATGGAGTTGTTTTCCACTGCTCCAGGTGGGTGGAAACAGCCAGTATTTGGAATCGCACTCATTTTTAATTTTCCTTACCCATGTCACTGGCCCACTTTCTCCTACCTGCCCTTTACCTACATCTGCCCTTGTCCCTGCCAGTTCCCACCCCTCATCTGTCACTTTCTGTTTGTGCTCTGGAAACTTAGCTGCTCTGTTGAAGGAAGAAATGAAGTCAGCGCTTTTGCACAGAAACACAGGACGGCACCTGGAAGGAGCAACTGTCCCGCACTGCGGCCCAGCCTTAGGTACTTCCTTTATTTAAACACACCATCGTCAGGGCAAAATAACATCTACAAGACAGCATCAAAGACCAAATGGGGCAAAGTATGTTTCAAATATAACTTATTCGACTGACTTATTTAAAGCAGAGGCTTGCTTCTTTTGCCAGTAATAATAGTCTATAAATATTAATGCTTTGCATCTCATGGGGACATTTTTCGCTATCAGAGCAGATTTGCTCTCCCACTAGAGCAAACTGTCACCCAGGTTATGGTTTAAGGTTAGGTTTTAATGAAGACCAGTAACATGATAAAGATCTGGTAAACTCATTTATCAGCTCGCTGGAATTGTGCCACTGGGAACTAAGGGACTCACTGGGTTAAAATTTGATTTGTTTGATCAGTATAGATGGGATGAAATTCACATATGCCACTACTGAATATGCTTTGTATGCATTGCCATACTGCCCATGAAAACTGTTTTCCTGCAGTTTATGCAATGCCCACTGATCCATCATTAATAACTGCTATGAACGACTGTATTTTCCAGAGCAGGATTAGACTGGCACAAAGGCTATCATGGGAGACAAAGAGTGACACAAAGTACCCTTTCAACAAGGTGCCAGTCCATCACAAGTCTGTCAAATTTTGTCATTCAACTGGCCAATTTAGAATCACCAGTTCACTTTATGAAGTCATCATTGCCCTCATACAAGAATCTTTGGGTAACCTTTGGGTTGTCCTTTTTTTAAAAAAATAAAATACATCTATCTGGTGAACACATAGGAAAACTATTCTCAAATATGGGATGCCAATTCTGATATAATTCATTACATTAAAGTCTTTAAACTATTTGCATATTGTTTGGAATCATAACACACCAACCCTTAAAGTGGATGCCTAAGAGCAGTCCATTAATTTCCATTTGTATTAATTTCCATTAATGCAAGCCAAAATAACATGTTGAGCCACTTGCTAAGCAGCAGCAGTGGCACAATTCACTATGGCCCAGGTAACTTTCCCAAATGGCACAATGTCAAGGCTCCTAAAGCAGCCAATGAGCAGATGATGGATTTCTATAGAATCCCTG
Organism: Arapaima gigas; assembly: GCA_900497675.1. Classification (NCBI taxonomy): domain Eukaryota; kingdom Metazoa; phylum Chordata; class Actinopteri; order Osteoglossiformes; family Osteoglossidae; genus Arapaima; species Arapaima gigas. Next base: position 301,008 of record UFQX01000059.1, read on the forward strand.
CTGTGGAAGAGCTCACATTTGCTGACTGGAAGGGGGCCATATGCCTCCTACCTCTCTTATTGCTCCTGTATCCTAAGGCATCTCACTGGAGAAATCAGCATCCCTGCCCTACATCAATCTTCTGCCATATGCTTGCCACTGTGCATGGAGAAAAACAAATATATAGTTATAGGACTGTCTTAGCATAATTGTAATTTGCCTAAATTAACGTCTCTGTCTACTGCTACATGGTGTTATCTATTACAATTTAAAATTGAATGTAAATTTAACCAAATTTTATTTTTCTCACTTTCAATTCAATACATTCCTGTATGGTGTTGCTACTTATCAGATGCAGTATTCATGACTTTAGCACATTTATGTTTATTCATTTTAAAATTTAATTTGAATGTGCTTATTCATTTTATCATTTTATCATACTCTGTTATAATTTGTTTTTGCATGTCATTTTTTATCACTCAAATATCTGCATTATTGCAATAGTTATTATTTGGTGATACCTGGTACCTGATGTCTTGTTTTCTTAAGCCTTTATTTTTACTACTCTGGCTTTCAAAATGTTCTGCATCTATTTATGGATAAAATGTTAAATAATAACTTCCCTGTTAGGGGATTAATAAATGAATATTTCTATGGAAATAGACATTGATTGACTTCAACTGCAGTGTTGTTAGATGGCTTTTAAATTTTCAAACAGTTATCTGTTAACTTTTGTTTGTTGCATGCCTACATAAATGCACATTTATATTTATACTGACACATATACTCACTTTATTAGGAGCACCATTCTGACACTGGGCAGGACCCCCTTTGCTCTCAGAAGAGCCTGAATTATTTGTGTCATGGATTCAACAAGGTGCTGGAAATATTCCTTGGTCCAAGTTCACATGATTGCATCATGTAATTGCTGCAGATTTGTCAACTGCACATTCATGCTACCAGTCTGCTGTTCTACCACATCCCAAAGGTACTCTCTTGGATTCAGATCTTGTGACTGGGGAGGCCTCTGAAGTTCACCAAACTCATTGTTATGTTCACAAAGCCAGTTTGAAATTACTGCTGCTTTGTGACATGTCAAATTATCATGGTGAAAGAAACCGTTAGAAGATAGGTATATTGTGGCAAATTTGTGGCTGTGGCATTCAAACAATGTTCATTTGGTATTGGGGGGCCAATGTGTGCCAAGAAAACATTCTAAACACCATTACATTACCACCACCAGCCTGAACTGTTGTCACAAGGCAGGTTGGGTCCATTTTGTTCGACAGCAGTGGAACCCGAAGTAGTCTTCTGCTTTTGTAGCCCATCCAACTCAAGGTTTGACGTGTCATACATTCAGAGATCCTTTTCTGCCCAACACTGTTGTAAAGAGTGGTTTTTTGAGTTACAATAGCCTTCCTGTCAGCTTGAACCAGTCTAGCCATTCTCCTCTGACCTCTCTCATCAACAAGGCACTTCCAAGTACAGAACTGCTGATCACTGGATTTTTTTGTTTTTTGCACCATTTTGTGTAGGCTTTAGAGAGAGTTTTGTGTAAAAATCCCAGGAGAGCAGAAGTTTCTGAAATACTCAGACCACCCCAACAACCAACAACCATGTCAAATTTTCTAATCACAAGGACGTTTTAACTCTAAAACTTTGAAGGTTATAAATGCCATTGCACCTGTGAGGGTTAAGAAAATTTCTCAGAGACAGAAAGCACCATGGAGATACATGACAGCAGTAAAAAGCTAGAAAAGAGACTGCAGGAGAGCTGAACATTAATGGAGAAGATCTAAATTTTAGACTGACTACGATATATATAAAGAGAGACTTCATGTTTATAATCTTGAAATAAGCAAGGCTAGACAAATATCTTTTGGAAATGTGATTAATAGAATAGAATAGAATATCAATAAAACCCACACCCTATTTGTTGCTGTTGACAGGTTTACAAGTGTATAAGTCCCTCAACCTCCTGAGTTCCAATCTGTCAAGACATGTAGTGAGCTTGCATTTTTCCTTAGTGCTAAAACTAAGGACCTCAGACAGGCTATAAATGTGTCTCTGTCAAACGATGAAATTAAGTCCTCTCAAGCTCTACATAGAAATGTTTTAGTTTCCATGTCTGAATTTAGTGCTATTGACTGCAAAACTCTTGAGGAAATAATTAGGCATTTGAAACTGTCTATCTACTGTCTAGACATTTTGCCTACTAGTTATTTTGGAAAAAAAAATGTATTCAACTGCTTAGCAGTGGACCTACTGGAAATAATAAATAGCTCACTCTTATCAGGACTATTTCCAATGTCACTGAAAAATGCAGTTATTCAACATTCCTAAAAAAAGTAATTTTAGACACTTCAATATTTAATTATAGACCCATTTCAAATTTGCATTTTACAGACAAGATTATTGACAAGGTCATTTTCAGCCAACTCAGCAACTTCTTACATGTAAATGGCTATTTTGATAATTTACAATCTGGATTTAGACCCCATAAAAGCACTGAGACTGTATTAAGGTAATTAACCACAAATATTGGTTTTGATGTTATTGGATCTTAGTGTAGCTTTTGATACTGTTGACCATAAAATATTTAAGGGTAAATATTCCAAGACGGCTTGGAAAACTGGGTAGAACTAACTGGAATAGTTTTTAGATGGTTTAGGTCATACCTAGAAGACAGGAGTTATTTTTTACCATGAATTGAGGAGTTCTCAAGAATTTAATCCTTGGACTTCTCTTATTCAACTTTTATTTGCTTCCATTAAGCCAAATCTTTCAAGATAGCTTGGCACAGCTGCGCAGATGACACCCAGATTTACTTAGAGATTTCACCTGTCTCATTGAGTCACTGTTGCAGTGCTTGGAAAAGATAAACAAATGGATGCCACAAAATTTCTTTCAGTTAAAAAAAGACAAGATGAACATAATTATCCATGCCAAAAAAGAGTAAAGAGTTAAAGTCAGCACTTACCTTGAAAGTAGGGGATTAAAACCTAAAAGTCAAGTTACAAATTTTGGTATTTTAATACAATCAGATGTCAGTTTAAATAATCATATTAAAGCAAAAGCTAAATCAGCTTTTTATCTTGTGAAAAATATAGCAAGAATCAGGAGTTTTATATCCAAGCAAAACCTAGAAGAACTCACCCATGCCTTTGTCCAGGATCAACTATTGCAAAACTCTTCGGTCGCCTCCAAAAAGACCATAAAGACCAAAACTTATTCAAAATGCTGCTGCTGCTAAGAGTTCTCACAAGAACCAAGGTGACCATCAGTTCTCAGATCATTACAAGAGTTACCAGTTAATTATAGAGCTGATTTTAAGGAGCTGTTTATAAATCATTCAGTGAAATTATTTTCATGTATATTATTACTATTCTAATCTTTCTATGTTTTCTGTTTCATTTTTACCTTAAATATATTAGTAAATCCTGTCATGTCTGTTATACCTAATTTATGCATAAATTTTTTATGTCTATTATTCTGTTTCTGCCTTAATTTTATCAATGGCTTTTTATGCATACTGCATTTCATGTTTACCTTAATTTTACAAAATCTTTTTCATGTGCTTTTTACTTTTGCCTTTGTTAAGCTCTTTGAATTATCCTTGAGCATGAAATGTGCTGTATAAATAAACTTGACTTGACTTGACTACCGAATGCCTATTTCCTATTATTTTAAATGGAAACAAAAATAAAAATAAAGCGTGCACAGCCCATCTGAAAACACCAATAACTATCAATCCATTATTTCAGCCTAAAACTCTAAATACTAGTTACCTAATTAGAAAAGACTTAATGTTGTCATTAATTTGCATGTGTGTAACATGTTGCACAGTATGTACAGTACAGGACATTTGACATGTTAGTGCTACCACTAACGTTTGAATAAAGATCTTAAAAAATCAAGTTTAGCTAAAAACTTTGCAGATAATTTTTAAACAAGCAAGACTAACAGCTTTTACCAGATACTCATGGAATGAAGTGAATAAGTGAGGCTTGTGATGTTGGCTGTGGAGGAGGAACGAGTGCTGCGTCAGTTTTCTCCGTCGGAGGTGTGGAGGTGGGGGGTGAAGAAAACTCAGCATGAAACTTTTTTGCCTTTGCACAGTTTTCATATGTAAATCTCTTTACAACCTGCAACTGCATCTTCAGTTTCATTGAAAGCAAGACTCCTGTGTGTTCCACAATTAGTGAGATCATTGTGTCTGGATGCTTTAAAATGTTTAAACTTTTTTTGTCCAGTGCAGAATTTTTGGTTGTATGAAAATCCTTCCTCCACCTCCTCTTCCTCTGAGCATCGCCTCCAGCTGAATTATCCATCTTAAATCACAGTAAATGCTGTGTTACAATGCAAGTGCATTCAGATAAAACAAAAGTACTGGAAACAGCAGGTAAGACACCAGTGTGGGCATGTGTGCAATTTGAACTTTCACTTTGGATAAATTTGTAACAGCATACAGTACAGTTTATGACAACAAAGAAAGACAGTTTTTTTTAAAAGTACACTTTTTTAATTTTTTTTTTATTTTGCTTTTTATATGCAGTTAGACTTTTAAACTATGGATAATGAAACCATTATGAAATCATTATATATATATATAAATCATTACTGATCAGTTACTGGCATTTAGGTATTAAATTTAAAGAGTTGTTACAGCGGATTTGGATATAGACATTCTGGATACTGTAGCATTGTTGTATTTAAAGAAGTCTGCACAGATTACGCTTTTTATGATTTGCAAAAAATAATGTAAATAAATGTCTGTGAGCTTATTAATTACATTTAGAAGTCAAGCACAAACCTCAGAATTGGTCAGAGTTTGCCAAGCAAAAGACAAAAATGTTTCTTTCTAACTCCTTCCTGCAGTGTAAAGAAAAAATAATGGAAAGTCAATAAACAGTAAAAATTCACAAAGGGTCTCATTTTACAATTGGCAGACTAGATAGATAGATAGATAGATAGACAGGCAAAACATTTACTTATCACAATAGAACCTACACAGTGAGGCATGTAGCTGACATTGCTAAGATCACCCTCGTCACAATGGAACCACGTTATGCCCCATCTTCAAGTATTCTGTTGCAATATAACAGAAGAATAAACCCATGAACAGGTGCAATTATTCATTTTTTGTTTGAAGCATCTGTTATTTCCTATTTTGAGAACAGAATAAAACAGTTATTTGCAGCATCTTTCATGGCAGAGTTTGCTTTTGAAAGAATAGAGCAGATCTCAGATAGGAAGAAGTTCCTTCCCATCAGTCTGCACCCCTGGGAATCTTGCACTCTGTGCTGATGTATATATAGCTCAGCACAATACATTCTTTACATATCAATTATCAAGAGACACTCCATAATGCCTTTCTGAAGTACTTTGACCTATGAACTCCATCACTTTGGATGCAGTAAAACAGTCCCTTTTCTGCTTCCCAGTTTACATAATACTCTATATAACAATATCCTTTGTGGGGGCCTGGTCATCCAACCACTGGAAAAGTGTGAGGTGAGCTGGCAAAACTCTTAATCACCAAAAGAAACAAGTACACACAGCCAAAGGGGGACTGCAGAACTTTTTTTTATAACTGATAGGCAAGCAAAAAAATGGTGTTGGGAGCTTTATGTCTGTGTTGGCACAGAGGGCTAGAAAGTTGTGTGACAGGTAGAGATGTTGCCTTGCAATCAGAAGGGTCAAGTTCAAGTCTTTGTTCCTGCTGCAATACCTGTTGACAAAGGTACTTATCCTTCTCTGGTAGAGTAAAAATATGCAGCTATATAAATGGTTACATAATTTTAAATAAATTAGTATAAACACAACATTTGCTGTGAAGAAAAATTCTGCTTAATGCATAATGTCGGCTTTCCTTCTTGTGATAAACAGATACAGATTTGAAATCTTGGTGTCTTCTGGCTGTGTGTGAACTGTTGGGTCTTGTGTTGACCTGTGGACCTGTGGCCTGTAACTATTACGTTATCTCTCTCAATAATTTCTTATTTCTTGGTTGCAGTAGGCACAACGGTCACACATGATTGATGATGCCTCCGAGATTCACACAGACTTATACAAATTCAGTGTAGGCCAACTCTAAAATGTGCTGGTTGCAGTTCTGAAGGAGTACTAGAATAGAGTGTGTGATTTTGCAATGCACTAATGGCATCCCCTTTTCCTTAGCTGCTTTGGGTCTTCTCAGACTTCTGCAGAAAGACAGAACAATGTGTGTGTGCTCACACGTACAAGTAGTTCATTCTGTTACCAAGGTACCAAAACTAAAAAAAAATCACTAACATTCTTGTAAATAATCCAGTTTAACATATTACATAATGCAGCTTTGGACCTGTGCTTCTGAAAAATGCACGTTGGTCCCATGTGAAATATATTTTGTTTTCTATTGAGAAGTTAATCATGTTATGTAATTTCTATTGAAAAGACAGAAACACAGATCAGTCTGTTGCACAGATAGAATATCTAGTTGGTGTATCCTTGTCACAGTCAACTGGGCACCTCTTGTAACTGTCAAATTATTTTGCACTCTTTTGAGATGACACATAATTCATTTGCAATTTGAGAAACTGTTTTTGGATCATAGGTCATTCAGTGAGCTATTCAGCTTCCCCTTGAAAAAGCTGGTAAGAAGGATGGAGACATTGAGTTAGATGCAAAAAAAACAGGAAATGAGAGAAAAAAAGAGCAATTTGGATGAAAACAGAGTGAAGTTTGCGAAGGAGTAGCTGTCTTGACACTAATGTTTTGGAAAATGTGACAGGGCCTGTCTGTTCTCCTGCAAACTCCTTTCTTTTTCCATCAAGCTCCCCTTGGTGTGAAGTCCTTCTCCTCTGTGAGGGGAAATGCCTATTAAAGCAGTAAGCATGTTTACGAACAGGTGAACAACAGCACAGTGTTCCTACTGTGAGGGATGAGGAAACACACAAGGAAAATCACTTTATTCACTGTTTTGGATTTCTCTTCTTAAATGCACAGTTGTCTGGGTAGCACTGGCCTCTGGGGAAGATAACATTGGCAACGCCCCACTAAACTTGCATACTGATGTGCAGTGACAGGTGTGCAGGTGTTCATTCTATGACAGTTATCTGTATTTCCAGGGAGGGAGAGGTGAGTTCAACATTTAGAATCCTTCCATATACCTCATTTCATGTTAGTGCAAGTCACAGCAGAACGAGGTCAGACATGGGCCCATGACTCGAAATACTGAGGAACATTTAATTGCCTTTAAACCGACAGAGACATCATGCATTTATTTTAACATATTCACGATTTTGGGTTACACTGCTTTGCTAGAAATACTGAACTAGATTGGGTGCATATTTAAAAAAAAAACCTCCAGGGTATGTAAGCAATATCCTCTTCGGGGTTTTTTTAACCTACAACTTTCTAATCGCATGTTCTGACTCCTAATCTCTACTCTGCTTGCTAAACATAACAGAATGGTCTAAAAGGAAGGAGATAAGAGAAACCAGTGGGTGGATAGGAACCTCAAGAGGAAGGACAACAGGAAGCTAGCAGCAGAGCTTCCGGTGGTCCTCTGTGACTTTGAATTGTACAAATATTGTGCATTGTTTTAGGGAAAAGCATCAAGTGAATTTGTCACGCCCCCGGCTCCGGACTTCGCCCCTCCTGATTCCTGATCACCTGCACCTGCATCCCATTAGGTTGTGCCTATTTAGATTGGCGCTTGCCAACAAACCAGTGCGAAGTGTGGTTCATGTGTGTGTACTGAGCAGTTATCTTCCAGTCTTATTTGTTACCGGCCTTTGCCTGTACTTGATCACCGATTTAGCCTCACCCTTTACTGTTTGTCTGCCTGCACCGAGTTGCTTTACTGGACCCGAACCTCGCCTGCCTTGTGACTACGAATTAGGAACGCCCCTTTCAATAAACAGAGTTCAGCGCATTTGTGCCTGCGCACGTCTGCTTATTCTCTTCAATGTGACAGAATTAATAAATTCTAATATTTATTCAGGCATTTCTGTGGTCTTAAGGAGGGTAAAAGTCTGGTAGGCGGCTACTAACAAGTGGGCCATGTGTCTGTGATATATGAACCTCTGGAGAAGTAGTTAATGGTTGAAACTCTAGGCTATCATGGGGACTAGCAAACATACACTCCTTTCATGCTGTTGTTATAAGACCATACCCCTGTGACACCTCATGCCATCCACAAAGCCAGCTTTCCTTTTGCGACTCCAGTTCAGATATATGTTTTTAAAACGTGGAGGTTTCAGTGCCTGTAGCAGAACTGAATGAAAAATTTGCTATTAAAGATCTCTTATGGCAGGGTGGCATGGTGTGTGGTGACAGAGTAGGTAGTGCTGCTGCCCTTCAGGGTCTGAGCTGTTTAGGCACAGGTTCTGGCTCAGTGGCCCTGAATCTATATAGGTTTCCCTAGATACTCAAGCTTCCTTCCACAGACATGTATCACTGCAATCGTTGGGCTTAAGGCAGTGACACACACACACACAGTCAGTCTCTCATGCACACACTACAGGGAATTTGTAGTGGCCATTTAACCTGATACATGTGTCTTCAGACTGTGAGAAGAAACCGGAGCACCTGGATAACACACACGCTGACACAGGGAGAACATGAAAACTATGGCTGTACAACCCAGGTGCTTTGAGGTGACAGCACTACCCACTATGCCACCATCCTCTGACAAAAAAAACAAAAACGGACAGTTGCAAAATGATGACAAAAATGTTGGAATTTGTTGTGACAGTAATAGTTCAGGTTGATTTGTTCAGCTGAAATTTTAAAGTCTGAGGAAATTTTAAACATCAATAAAGCTGTCAGTCTCGGTGAGCTGGCAAAGTCCGTAGACTAGCAGTACATAGATTTGAAACGTGTTTTGCCCTAGATTGATGGGTTTCTTTCCATCTCACTGCTTTGTTTCTGCTTTTATTAATTATTGCAATAATTTCTTCTGCTGCTCTGCAACTGCTGGCTGTTTTTGTTCTGACAGACATCAACCAGTTCTTCTTTATACACCAGAGCACGTTCACCTGCGGGTGACCTACAGCACTGGAAGTTGCTATACTTTGATTGGTAAAATATTATGATTGACAGGTTGGAAAGACTTTTGAGGTCTGCTGTGGCAGGATTTTTTCGATGTACCCCTGTCTGGACTGTCAACATTTATACTGACATAAAGCAATTTTAATATTATATGAAGCACTATTAATAAGCATGTAAATTTGATGTTACCCAGTACTAAATCGATGATTCTACAACACATTTTTTTAAAACTTGAATATAGGCAGAGTTGATTTTACTGCTTTTTTATGATCCAGTAGAATACTGACAGAGCAGTTCTATGGGTGATGCTGAAATCAGTCTTTTCATGACCTTCAGAATATTTCAGTTGGACCAGTTGACAAGATGAACATTATCCAAAAAGAGTTTTCTTGGTTGAATTTCTTCACTTCTGTTTCCTCTCCTTGAATTTCTGTACCCCCTCAGCTTGATAATTCTGTGTTTATGACCAGCTTTCATTCAGCATCTACAAAATAAGCCTGCAGAAGAACAAAGGAAAGCAGATTTGTACATAGTAATGGAACATTTGACAGATTGAGTGTCACAGCTTCTTAAGGCTGTACCTTTGTCCAGCCTGACTACAGCCTTCACTGAAACAAAATTTAATATCACATTAAATTAAATAGTATTATAATTATTGTTTATGACATGCAATAATCCAAGTCCAGGACTAAAGGACTCAACATCTGTTTTGATACAGTGCCTTGCAAAAGTTTTCAGACCCTTGACAAAGTCACACATTTTACAGGATAACAAAATGAGGCTTTATTATTTATTTCCATATGCTATTTTAATTTCAATGTGATGTTTAAATTTTTGTGAGGTTGAAATAAAAATTTGAATGCTGTTATTCTGAATTAAAACATAATCATATTTGCCATGGCATGAGCTGTCCTTTCAGCCTCTCTGATGGGTCATTTTTTTCAACTTCCCCTCTATGTGCTCTGAACAGCTTGAGGGGTCAAATGAGAAATGTCTCAGATGATAGGCTTGTACTTGGCTTTCTTGAGTCCATGAGCGAGAAAATAGCAACCAGACATAAACAAAGAATTATACTGATGTAATTTTGTGAATATTTAAAATGCAAATTGCACTCCAAACTGACAGTTGCAAATGTTTTGCTTAAAAGACCCAGATCATTAAATTAAAGGTGTTTGTCTTGTTAAGGAAATTAGCTTGCAAGTCGCAGCAGTCAAGACGGGCAAGTTCTACTGTGCTTTCTTTAAAGCATTAAGAGTTTGACAAATAGCTGCTATCTTAACATTAATCTTCTCATATGGTGCTCATCTCTGGAGTTTAGGTTGGTTTGACTGAGCCACAGCTATTTATCTTCTTTCAGACCTTTAATTGCCTGCTTCTTGCATTTTAATCTTCCCTTCTGGGTTCAGAGTTTGCATTCTGACAAATTAATAGTGTATTTTACACTAGACATAATGAAGCAAGTAAAAACAAAGAAATACAAGCCAATATTTTATTTTTTAAAGGTACTAAATCATCTTACTTTTGAGACAGCTTTACATATTCCTGCCTGTGACATAACAGACACCATCACAACTGGTAACAGCTGCTGTCAGTTTACAACAAATTAAGTAACAGTGTCATCTATCATATAACATTATATCAACTTATTCTGATATTTTTACCAGTTGCAGCATTTTTAATGTGATGCTTTTATACAGTCAAACTAAAACAGATTGCTTTGCAGAGGTATGCTGTTCATATATATATATATATATATATATATATATATATATATATTTTTTCCCCCCCCAAAAAGGAAATCCAAACTTGCTTTTCTATATTCATTAACAGTTTGTCCAGGACAATTCTGGGGTGGTCTAGAAGCTATCCCAGTAGCATAAAGCCGAAAGAAGGGTACGGCTAGAATGGAATGTCACTCCTTCACAGTACCTTTAAAGTATTTGTTTTTGTATCTTTTTAAATAAAGTCACAAAAGTGCTATTGCAGGGCATGGGGTTTAAACTTAGTGAACACAAAGCTATAAAGGTTTATGGTATACTCCAGTTTCATTTTGGCGATTTACGATTCCTTCAGCCAGAACAACTGCATCAGTGTTTCAAGCTGAATGTTTAGCAAGTGAAACAAGTTGGAACTAGAGTATTTTTTTAAACAAAGCTATTCAAAGACTGGATTGCAGTGCAGACAATGGTGGGTCCTTCTGTAGACTCAATTTTCATTCCACGGTCAGTGAAGCTTGTGAGATAAACATGAAGAAATCAAAAGTTGTCAGCTTTTTGTTCTTTGGAGAGGACTGTAAATTCTCTCTTTTTATGGCCTTTGAATGCACATTCTAAACACTGGCAGCTGCAAAAGATAAAGGAAAAAAAGACACAAATGAATAATTAAATCAAAACAAGGAAACAGCTTGGAAATTAACTGGGGTCACCAACATCACAGATTCAAAAAAAAAATGCTCATGCTTGTGAAGCATTGTCTAGGTAGGAAATGGATAAAAGCAAAATATGTTTTCCAAAAAGCATATACCATTAGAGGTTCATGAAAGAAACAGAGAAGGAACTGATAGAACAGTGCTGCTTAAAGGCTAGAAAGTATCCATTGTAGTAGACTGTAAAGGTTTTTCTGGAACTCTCTGTAAAGGACCTACGATTTGTTGTGGCTCACAAGCAGTCAAGGAAGGAAGGCTGTGGAAGTTGTCCTCTCTACAGCCTTAGTAACATCTAGATGGCTGTAGATCAAGACAAATGAGCTGTGAGGTCAAAGCAGTGGGACCTGGATGCAGACTGGGCTCTCAGTGTGGGAATCTGATAATGAAAGTTCCAGAAAACCCAGTGACTCTTATTTACTAGATGCTAATTACATTGGAGAAAGCTGTCATATACAAAGTGGTCAATGACAATAAAAACATGCCCTTAAAACATGACAGCTCAGTCACAACAATTAAAGGTTTAAAAGGTAAAATAATAAATGCATTTATTTATTGGATGCTTGTATCCATAGTGACTTAAAACTGCATGAAGTACCACATGACCAACCCTTTTCCTGGTAACATTTAATGGTCAGGTGACCACATCAACAGGTTACTGGCAGCTGAACAAGCCCCTCACCTGCTCCTTCAGGCATGACTCATGCTGACCGGGCCACTCTTTAGTCTGCAACTGATTTTTCCCTCTCAAAAAACCAGGTGATGTTACTTATTATGCAAACGATAACTTTAATTAATCAACTGATGTCTGTGCTCTCAGTGTGGTGCTCCTGGGCCTTATTTAGACCCCCATGTTTGAGAGGCACTCTGAAAATGTCATTAAATTGAAGAATTGCTCACATTTGGTCACAATTAAGCCTATCACTCAAATGGTTAGTTATTTCTGTAATTCCTGAAAGTTTAGCTTTTTTTTGGCCATACATGAGCTTCAGTGAAACTTCAAAAAAATAACTGGTATCAGAAGGTTTGTATGAAGCAAAAAAGACATTAAAGTTTAATTTAGAAGCTGGTCTGTTGTATTTTCACAATCAAAGATATTTTTATAGATGCTGTTAAGAGAAGGCTGCTAAGAGAAGTGTAAAACCAGAATGTTCTTTCCGGATCTTTTAAAAGGTTGTAAATTTAGATGGTTTAAAAGGATTATTTCATTCATTATAGAATGCTAGACCTAAATATGAATATCAGAGAAGTACACACCTCTAGGTACATTGCCCCAGGAAACATAACAGTACAACACACTGTACTTTTAAACATGTTATTTATCTGCATATGTATAGCTTTATCACTGCTGGAAAATCTGACATTTTTACATTTCTAATGTTCATTATTATGGATTCTCTGTCAGCTTGATGAACTGAAATAAGCATAACAGATGCTGATTCTATTAAGAGCAGAACAATTATTAAGTTAATTTATATTTATCATAGCAAAAGTAAACATGATTCTATCCAAGTAGCCGTTTGGTCTGGATTTTATGTTCACACCCACACATTTGCTGAGATAAATGATAATGCCTCTTGTGTAAACCCCAAGTCCATTTTCTGTAATTACTTTAATCGTTCTGCTCTTGTTTGATTGTGTTACAAATGAGGAAGGTCAGTTTTTTACACCACACAGGAAAAAGTACAAAACTGAACAAAATTAAAAGTCTTATTAGTTTAATTCTTTTGGCAACTTTGTGACAGTGGACTGTTTTTGTATGTTTGGCCGTCTTGTGTGAGAGTAGCAGTTTTTTGTTATGCTGTGGCTGGAACTTCAGTTTTATGGCTATTCTGTACAGAGCATCAGTCATACTCTGTGTCTTCACTATTCTGTCCAGCACCTGTCCTGTTCTGGGTCTGTCTCATATCTGCCACGTTCCGTTCTACATCTGTCCTATTCTGTATCTGCCCAGTCCTCTGCTGTGTCTTGTATGTGTCCTATCATCTGTCGGTCCTGTCATTTGGCTGCCCTGTCCAGTGTCTGTCCTGTCCTCTATTTGCCCTGTAAACTGTCTGCCCTGTCCCACCTGTCCTGTCTTGTAACTGCCCTGTCCTCTGTTTGTCCTGTAGCTGCCGTGTCCTCTATTTGCCCTGTCCTCTGTCTGTCCTGTAGCTGTCCTCTCCTCAGTCTGCCCTGTGTTCTGTCTGCCTGTCTTGTAGCTATCCTCTCCTCAGTCTGTCCTATCCTTTGTCCTGTAGCTGTCCTCTCCTCAGTCTGTCCTGTCCTTTGTCTGCCCTGTAGGTGCCCTGTCCACTGTCTGCCCTGTGTTCTGTCTGCCTGTCTTGTAGCTATCCTGTCCTCTGTCTGTCCTGTGCCTCCTCCTTCTCCTCCTCCTTCCTCTCACTCCTCCGCTGCAGTTCCAAAAATCAGCAGAAGAAAGAGGGCGCGCGGACTGAGGAGCAGCGCGTCGGAGGGGAACCCGGAGCCGGACAGAGGCGCTCCCCTACCTTCCGCGTGGGGACACGGGGACACAGAGACACGGCGGCTGAACGAGCCTTGTGGAGGAGACACGGCGACGCCGAACACAGTGAAAGTTGGAGGCGGGGACGTGTCGCGCGCTGTCTTGCCTCTTTTCACATGCGGATCATTCGTCTTTTAGAGGAAACTTGATCAGTTCCCACTGATTCAGAGTTGGGGATTTACAGAAGAAACTCTGCGCGCTTGAGGTATGATTTTTAAAACATTTTTATTCAGCCATAAGCCGGACTTGTCCGGGCATCTCTTAGACAATGGACACGTGAGGATGTGCCCCTGTGTTGTAAGTTCACATGTCGCGGATCTTGTAAATGTTTATCATTTCACAGTAATATGTCATCGGGACGAATTGTACGTTATGGTAAAGTGTTATTTTTAAAACACTTCGTCGGCGCTCAGTCAATCAGACGGTCGGACCGCGCGGCGCGTATAACGGGCTCCTTTCAGAGGAGCGATGAATGGCTCACTATATGTCCACATATCTGCAGTAACTCCCAGCAAACGTCCACTTTCCCAGGATCCCTCTGCACGTGAACGCTTTGAAGGTAGACTCGGCGCGTGCACTTTTACCCGGCCCGGTTCGGCTACGATGTGGTAGGTTGGTTGTGGGGTCGTATCACTGTCGATGACCTCACATCACTATATTGAGAGCCCCCGACAGGCATCAGTGCTCCTGATTTACAACTTCGGCCACGTGTGTTATTTTCAAATGTGCCAATTTTAATAGTGTTTTTCATCATCACTTTCGAAGTGATGTCAGGTCGGCCATTCCAGTAGAAAATAACACTGCCCTGAAAACACGAAAGAAATCACATTTAACGTCACAAGGTATATTATGATCTTAAATCCTCATTACAGGATTTAAGTTGAGTCCATCAAAAAGCTCTTAAAAATGAGCCCACATAAGTTCTCACCTGCCCTTCATAGTTTGGGATTCATCCTCATGTTCTCTGAGTAGAAATGCTCTGGGATTTAGATCATCCTCCTCCTTTCTACAAGGGAACTACTGTGTCCAAAGGTCTCAGTAAAATGACAAGACAGTTATTAAATTTTTATTTATTGCATTAACTGAACTTCACTGATGAAGTCACACACCAGGACTGTGAAGGGTGGTTCTGAAGGAGTTCTTTTTTTAAACTGCTCCCTTAGGTGGTTCTGTGCTATACTGTGTTTGAACTCTGGATATTTGTCTTGAAAAGTGAGTAGCAGACAGGAATTCAAGCTCATTTGAATCACTTCATCTCAAAAACTTCTGTCTGTACTAATGGTACCTGCCATAATTCCAAACGGACCAGTTTTGAAATTCACTGCACAGTTTGTATTTTACCAAGAAATGAACTTGAGGATTTATAACAATATAATTCACAAGTTTTCCTCTTTACTGATTTGATTTTGTTTCTGAAAAACACAGTTGGACAAATAAAAAATCTTAACTAACTAAATTAATTGCATTTTTGGAGTGCTGTGTGGGCTGATGAGTGGGGGAATGTTTTTCTCCAGATGATGGTCCCCAGAAAAAAGAGAGAGTATGAAAAATTGTGGAGGTCATCTACTGAGTACAATCTAATAAATGTTACTGTCATAAGACAAAACACGGTATTGTTGTTAAGTGCTGTTGAGTTGATGATGACTTTTGGCAACCACACTGAGTTCTTCCAGAATATTCTGTCATCAGCATGTGTCCTTAGACTTAAGTTGTCCATTCAATGTCAACATAATTAAGTCCATCCATTTGGCTGCAGGTTGTCCTCTTTATTGACAATATATTACAGAATATATTTTACTGTTTTTATGTTTGAATTTATATTTAAGCTAAAGTGTAAATGTAGACTGTTTTTCTTTCTCTGTTTCTCAGTACATTGTTCTCTGTCTATCGATTCTGAAAAGGTGAGCCTGTTTAAAAAAGAAATTTCTACAGGCTGCCTCATCATGCAGTAGAATAATATGTCCTGAACAGTATTATGAAGTGTGCTGTTAGTGAGGGGGTTGAACAAGAAGATTGATTTATAAATGACACTTTACCATTTTACACTTGACATCTGCCATTGATTTTCAGGGATTCCTTCATCAGGCAGAACGTATCAGAATTTATATACTTGTCAGTTATAGTAAATTTCATGACATACTAAAATGTACAATGGCTGTAACGGGAGTGATTTATGGAAAAGTTCAGTATTTACATGGCATCAGCTGAAAGAACAGCTATTTTGTTCTTAGTTTTCAGCTGAGTTGCCCTCTTATTTATGAAATAATATGGCCACATGCACCTTGCAAATTTTAAAAATAAATATATGTAAGATAGTAAACTATTAACTCTGTCCAGTCACTGCTGAAAGGACGAATAAATAACATTTAAGACAGAAAATGGTATAGTCTCTCTGGTCACAGAAATCTTGGGCTGCTGCTCTCAATGTGGTTTTATATTTTTTCAAAATGGCTTTTTGTAATATTAAGATTGGTTAACAAAATCTTATAAAATTTTTAGTAATCCTAATGCTTAATAGGAATAAACTGTGGCTGTCATTTATGAGAATTAATAAATACAGTATTTTTGTGAAATAAATGTGTCTTCAAAGCATGCATCACATTCAGTTTCACTATATAAAAATTTATTTGTTATACTTTGCCTGCTTCCAGAAGTTCTTTCATGAAATTGCATTGAACCCCACACATCTGCGACAGACAGTTGATATCCTTAAGATGAAGTCCTGGCAGATATTGTTTGATTAAAGATCACCCATTTTGTAAGGACAAATTGGGAGAGCAGCTTTAAATGTAGCTGTGTGATAAGAAGGGGAACTGGTATCAGAGTTATTCTGCCTGCCTATTTTATGTAGCTCCCCTTTTGTAGCACAACAGAGAATTCTAGTGTTATTTAGGAAACCATCTTGCTCCCAAGCCCATTGTGATGTAAATGATTGGCTGATCTGTGGCTTGTTAGAAATTAAAACCAATTAAATTTATTGTTTTCCATCCCATTATCTGATTAATGGCTGCCAAAGTCCATTTCTGTGCACTCCCTCATTTTGTAAATATGAGTAGCCTTAGTGTTCCTTAGACCAGACATCTTGGTGAGGGGGGTGTTGGTAGGGTCAGTTGTAAGGAGAAGGGGGGGAGTTGTGGGGAGTGTAAGGAAAGGGGTGGGGGAGAGGATTGTGGGGAGAGGGGAGGGGTTTTGGAGTATTGTGAAGAGAATGTGGCTGTAAGGGGTGTGGGGCTGCAACAAGAATGGTTGCAACTGGGAAAGCATCTCATCTCGCAGAACAGCCCTATTTTTCACAAACCAGCAGCTGCAGAACTCCTCCTAATCCTTTTCCAACACCCCAGGGTATCTATATGTCTGTCAAACCTCTAACACTCACCTTGTGAGACCAAAACAGCAAACGAAGACATTTATCATTCTCTACAGCTGACAGTGGCACACAGTCAAATGAATCAATCCATTATCATTAACACTTGTCCAGCGCATGGTGGTGGTGATGGTCTGGAGCTAATGCCAGAAACTTTGGGTTTAAAACATTTCTTACACATACACACAATTTAAGTTGACCAATTCACTTGAAACACATCTTTTGGACTTTGGACAGGAAGACCATGCAAACTCCACTCCAACTGAGCTGGATTCAAAACCATGATGGAGCCCACAGCCTATGAGCTGCAGTACACCAGTGCTACCTCCTGTGCAACACTTACAGTTAAATCAGGAGTGTTGATAAATCAACACTGTGAGAGTTTATATGGTCTCTATCAGCTACTGTCAGAATTAACATCACTTTTTGCTGTGTAGTCTGTTTATCGGATACAGGAATATATTCGTGGGTTTGAATGGAATGGTACATATTTTTCACAGAATATGTATGTCGTGGTGGATATGATCCACTGCTAAGTGATTGAAAGATGTCTGCTGTTCTGTGCCCAGTGAATCATTTGCTTGTTTTTGGCTATACTCTTGATACAGACTGCAAGGACTTGTCCAGTCTGCAGCAGGGCTGGGCATAGCATGGCTGCCTTTGCCAAGGTTGTGATTAGCAGGGGATTCATCTGCCAGCTTCAAAAACCTTCAGAGGCATCGGTCATCCAACTGGACTCATTAATCCCTGACCACCACTTCCAGCCTGGCAAAAAAAGGCATCACAGATATGAAAAGAATTGGTGAGAATGTGAACTTACTGTAGAAAGAAATCCAAGCAAACATCATTGTGGTACAGCACCATTGCCTCACTTCCAGGAAACATTATATGGGCTGTATGCGAAAAGGCAGAAACACAGATTCTTGCCAAACCGTGAGTGGGCTCCAAGCATTCAGCATTTAAACTCCTATACCTTAGCAAAAGCTATTTCTTAATTTATTTGTTACAATAACAGGAAGGTTAATTAACAACATGACGAATATAAGCTGATGAGATTTCTTTGGCAGCATTGCTGGCTGCTCTCCTTTCCTCTTTTTCTGGGTGAATTATTGAAGCTGAATGGTTGGATTGAGGACGGGGACACCCATTGGGGGAGGCATGGATTTTAAGGTTCTGTGTTTCAAGTGTGACATTTGGACTGAGTTATCTATGCTTTTTAATTTGCCAATAACAATATGAATAAATGCACAAGCAGGGGAAGCGTGAATAAACCCACAAAAAGTCTACAGTAGACAAAATCATCACGCTAAAAAAAGTGAGGCGTGGCGTGGCATGCGCTTGTGTTTTGAAACTGACTTTTATTCCTTTTCGGTTTTTTTGCCCAAGCTGTCAGTGCTGGTATCATCCATTGGTATTCTGAATGTTCACTTTTCTTTTTAAAACAAAAGGTTGACATTACCGCTTCCTTGGGCTTGCATAACAGCAACCAGGCCAGCACACTGACCTCTGAAAAACTGTATTACAGCCTGCAGTTTCACACATCCTCACCACATTTTCTCACTGCTGACGTTTCAAAATGGGAATATGTGTGGGTGCATGTTTTCCTTTCATTGTGGAGACAGTTTTTTAAAAGATCTTCTCAAAGCATATTATTTTCATTTTTGCTTTCTCATTTTCATTAACTGCATGTCCTATGCTGGGCTGTGTAGGTCTGGAACCTATCCTGGAAGTGGTGTCCTGGGCAGGGTGTACCCTGCCTTGTACCCTGTGCTTTGACTTTAGAGTTTTCACATATATGAGTGAATTTATTGAACACCCTTTACTGAGTTATGTATGACCAGTGATGAGACTGATTTTTTGTGTTTATGAGTAACATGAATTAAGTGTTGTCAAGGGGAGTTTCGGGGGGAATGTTCAAAGTTTGTGCCAGCAGCCATTTCAGTCTATGAGTAGTTGTGCATCTGTGATAGATTAGTTAAGTTTGTTGGAATTGATGAATAAGATTATAGTTTGGTCCTGACTGGACGTACATAGGAAAGTGATGCAAGTTTCTGCAGTCTTCGGTGTTAAGTACAGGTGGATTTGAAAACGTGCTGCCTTACTCTATGAGCTCTATTTATTATTTGTTACAAGTGACCTAAAAAGACACAACAGCCACATCCAGTTCACTGGTGGCGCTGCCACTCTTTCTTGTCTGCAGCCACTGTTGCCACAACTTCATTTCAAGTTGGGCTCTGTGTGGTCTGCTGATCTCATCTCAATTTACCTACTTCATCTATATTATTACATTGTTCTATATGATTAATGAAAGGACGGTTTTTTTTAATATAAATATTATTTCTCTCCATTTTGATGGGTTTTTTTGGTGTTACTTTAGCAAACATGAGGTGATGTTTTTTGTTCCCAGGAATGCCTATAGTTTTTCCCATTGAAGTTAATGTTAATTAAACCTTTGACTTAAGAGATTTTATCCTAAGAGTCAGTTTCCAGGAATGCATTACACTCATAACTACAGCAATAGCTGTATTTTAATTTAACTTACCTAGTAAGTTTATTTAAAGTCATTAAGTTCACTGGGATGTTTTGATCTGCTTTTGGAATTTTGTAATGTTTACTTTTTAATGTTTATGGATGCTTTATTTTATTGAAGTAGGCCTGAAAAAATGTAAGAGACAGTATTTTTGTTTGCTGAGCATCTTGGCACTTAACCAATGATTGTTGAGTTTGGTTTTCACTCTAAAAGGTCATCAGTAAAAGATCATTTTGCTTTGTTATCTGAAACGCCTAACTGTGGTACACTTTAGTTGAATTTGATGGCAGCTGTGAGTAGACCACAGGTGTTGGAAGAGTTTCACAACCCCCCAATGAAGGCCTGTCACCGGATCCTTCCTCAAGGTCCAGCTCCCACCCTTTTGACCACAGTTGTCGCCCTTGGTGGTTGATTGATGAGTGGCTAAGATGAATGACTCGGGTCTTATCTGCCACGCAGCTTCTGTTATTTCTCCAAAGCACTGAGAAAAAAACATCACAGTGTCACTCAAGGACTTATTTTGTTTTTAATTTTCCATTCCATTCAACTCTAAAAGATTAACCTTGTAACACCACACTAGGTGGGGAAAGTATGCCGAAAAATAGCACTGAATTAAAAGTATTGCTAATTTAAAAACAGTTACTCAAGAAAAAGTAAAGTGTTTGTCCAAAAATTTACTTGAGTTAAAATAAAAAAATTAGCAGGTCAAAAAACTACTTACGTACTGAAATTACTTTGATTCAAATGAAGCTTTTAAATGTTATGAATGACTAGCATAGTTTAATAGCTACAATATGCTTATGTTTTCCATAAATGGTTTGCCTATTTGCACAGCAGTGCAAGTAATGGAACAATTCAGAATAATCGGGAGCAGAGATTCAGTGACAACTTTAACCACAGTACCCCCTACAGCTCCAAATGAAGTCATATCAGTCATTTTCCATTTAACTGATGTTTTTCTCCAAAGTGCATTCCAACTCTACCCATTTAAACAGCAGGGCATTTATCCTAGAGAAGTTTAGGATAAATGCCTCTCTCAGAGAGGGAGTGGGAGGACTAGGTTTCAAAAAAGTAACTTCTGAGTTACAAGTCTTGACCAGTACCGACTGTCCTATATTAGGAAAATCCAGACACAAACCTCACCATGCAAATGACTAACATAAGAAAATGGCGAGGTACTTTAGATACTCTTAATCCAAACAAAGGAAAAACCCTCTAGAGCTAAGTCACATTCTCAACTCACTTTATTCACACAGTCCAGCTGATTTGATAGTTACATATGAAAGCAACTGATTATGTACGGCAGTGGTTTTCACTGATGCCATGGAAATTCTGGTTTCATTATTTTTATGGAGAGGAAGTTAAACTTTAATTGTGGAAAATCTAAAAGTGACAAAAAGGGTGACAGAATTATAATGGAGAGAAGTGAAATTTTATTTTTCTTCTGTTGTGTACTTGAATAAAAGTAAAAATTATTAATGTCAAAAACAAAAAAGTACACTTTCACCAAACATTTACTTAAGTTCTGGTAACTGAGTTAATGTTCCTTCTTACTAGCCACCTCTGAGTGTTACTTATTATTAGGTCCTTTTATTGCTCGCCGATGTTTATATTTGTAAACCTATTAAACTGTATCTCTGAGTCCAGGAAAGAGGTGTATGTGCTACAATCTCTCATATTTGGCAAATGATGTCTTTATTCCATCATACTGAAGTCTGGCTTTTCATTAATTTGAAACATCCAAACCTCAGCTTTTCTTTAAATATACAGCACAGCAAACTTTTTGTAGATCGTAAAACAGCTGGATAGTTAACATATAAATGTTGGTCTCATTCATAACCAGTAATGTCATGCATACCTTTGCTGCTTATGCTTATTACTAAAACATGACATCTTTTGCCAGGACGTTCAGGTGGATAAGAAGATTATAAAAATTTCTGGTAGATGTGCTTCAAAAGTAGTAAATAAGTAATTTTAAAATTGTTGTTTATATAATGACAGGAATAGTAAACATCTTTATGCCAGATGACTATGTACTTGTAAACTCTTTCTAAGAAGAGTGGAGGGGATTCCTTTACCAGCTGCTTCAATACATTTCATCGACATGTAAAGGAAGAAAGTTAACACTTGCCATTCAGTTGATGTGTTCAGTGGGGGGAGGTACTCCCATGGTGCCTCGTCATCATAATTTGAGCCTCATGTTGTCATTGCTCAGATGTTGTGCAGTTTATTATAAATTACCACCCCCGCCAAATGACGATGTTTCTGACTGGCACAGATGTTGCTCAGTAAAGTTCCGCTTCCAGCAGTTTCATCCAATCTGCCTAATATTCATACTCCATTTATTAGTCATCATGTACACTATTGAACAGCAAGCCCACAGCAGGAGGTGAGGGGTAGCAAACAAGGTTGAGAGATGAAAGTTTCTGTGATTAAGCTATCAGCTAGAGATGTGCTCAGCTCAGTCTATGACAAGGCCTTTGATTCTGTGTCTCCTTGAGGAATGATACTGGGGTCACAGAAGAGAGCAGGCTGCGCTATCATTCCCCAGGTGACATGTCCACAGTCCATAGTGTTTCTTCCTCATCTTCCTTTTGTCTCCATGGTGTTGCTTGCTCATCTTCCTTTTACATTCTCCTTCAAATTGAGGAAAAGTCTCTCTACCAAAGACACACAATAGAGTGACAGCAGAACTGAGATGATATAAACACCTGGCTATTTCTGTGACCCAGTACCCTGCCATACATTTTCCATGCGCTTCTGTTTTAATTGAGCTATATGATCTATGACTCAAAACAGTTAATAAAGTAGTTTGAATCCATTCAGTGAAGTTAATTAATGTTTAAGGGTTTGCAGTTGCAATTGTTCAGCTTTATTTACACTGGCACTATATATATATATTTATAGTATTTATTAATTTAGCTGATGCAAGTTGTTTGAAACAGACAGGGAAAAATGAAAGTTAATCTGGTCCAAGGCTCAGCTGCTGTACCGCGGACTGAAATATGCATCGATTTCAAACTAATTTAGTGATTAACAGGAAAGATCAAATCAAACCAGACAGGGCGATGTGAAAGTAAAATAATTACCATCAGGTCTTTGGTCTTGTTGTTTCACAGCCCTGAGCTTATAGCTGTGAACATGCCAAGTGTGTTCAAATACTGCCGTAGACACGTGGGTCAGAGCACAAGGGGATCTGTAAATGTTCTGCCTGAGTGCATCCAGGGTGGCTGTGACGATATCTATGAACTGAAGATGCTCTTGGCAGCTTAAGATGCTGGGGAGCCAACTACCCTGTTGCCCTGAAAGATCTTAAATGCAGCAGTATGTCCTTCACCTCCTGCCTCTGTTCCTGAGTAATCATCTTGAAGGTCAAGGCCTCACCCTGTCATCATGTCAGGCCCTAGGACCACCCGACATGCCAGGTGTCCTCTCCAGTCTGTCATTGTGAGCTGAGGGAAAAAAAGAACATGGAGGTGAAGTAGAACTGCAAAAAGAATGGCTGAGTAACAGTCTGATTTCAGTGCCTCCTGTTTTCTTTTCTCTTCTGCCAAGTTATTGGTCTTTGCCTCTTTTAATGGAGTCTATAAAATCAAGTTTCCCATTTGTGGTTATGGTTGTCATGGTAAAAACAGGTAAGAGCTGATGGATATTATTTTATGTTGGAACATATGCTAACTGAAGGGTATGCTGTGACTGGAGGGGGATAAGAATTGCAACATATGGGAAAACTGAAGGTACCATCAATTTTTTTCCAATACTGTCCAACTACTGTCTCAGAGGGACTTTAATAAAAATAGGATAGCTTACTGCTCTTACAGACTGACGAAATAATATGTAGCATCCACACCAAAATAATGCAGCATTTGTGGCATATATTCAGTGTTCACTGACACCAACACAATACCAAAATGCTGCCTTTTCTGAAGGTCTTTTTGCACGTCTGCTTTCTCTATGTCATGATTTATGTTTAATTATTTGCAATCATGTAGAGGTAAAGAACAATACAAAACTTTCATTTCAAATCGCTCCTAAGAAATGCCAACTACATAAGTTTTAATCTAACAGGTTTACAGAAATACCTGACTTGGGATTCAGTGCAGTTATTTGTTGCACAGTTTTCAAAATTTATGGTAGGTGCTTCCTGTTGACAGATTTAAAGCAAATATAAATGAGTCCTCAAGCACCAACCCTTTGCTTTGTACGTTGGCATCTGCTGCTAATTCTGATTTGTCACACTTCTGCTGGAACCGGTAATGCCTTCTTTCACAGCTCTAGCTCAGAAGTCTTTCCAGCTCAATAGCTCACACAGTCCGCTGCTTTGCTCGAGTTCCCTGTCAATGGGATATGTGGGAAAAGAAATACTGTCCAGGCAATGTGAAAGATTTTTTTATGCACAAAACAATGGTAAAAGCTTTCAGCCTAGACTTTTGCGAGAAGTCAGGGTGCCTGTAAAGCTAAGTTTCCTGGCTTTCAAAGAACCCTTAAAACTTTAGCACAGGTGCTCAAAAGGCTCCATTAAATGGGCTACCACAGCTTGGAATTTTGTGAATTTTGCCACTGTGAATTTGTAGCAGTCATTTCTTCCTTTCCTACCAGGTTTGTTCTGTCTATAGCTGTCAGCGAGCCCATGTTTAATTTAGTTTTGTACCTCTTTGAAAACAGCCATAGTTTTGGCCTGAGTTTTGCTACGAAGTCTCTTAAAGCTGTGCTCTCCTACTTATGTGCCAGTCTTTCCTGCCTTATGTTTGTTGATAGGAAGTTTATTTAAACAAACAGTGTTCATACAGGATATACATCACTGTTTTAAGTTTTATTAAAGCCAGGAGCAATGACATTATTTAACCCAACTCTTTGTTCCAATGATCCTCAAGACAAAGGTCTCAAAGCACCAATGAGTGCTGGCTCATCTTTAATTGTGTCCTTCAGTTTTGTCTTTGGCAAAGGTGAAAGGTCAACTTTCAAATCTGTTCCCCAGACTCCAAATTTTCAAAGCAAGGGACATTTTTCCCAGCAGTGCTCTGATAACATCTCCTCCTAACCTGGCATAAGAGACCTGTGAAATCTTTTCAGCTGCATGCAGGAACAGATATCATCACAGCTGTAGGGTTACTGTTCACATCGTGACATGAATCCTGCAGTGGTTGCAGTGTTTTCACAATTCTTATGTTTGCCCAGGAAGACCTTGGTCAGGACAAAAGTCATGTGCTCTAACATTCATTGCTGTTTATAGGTATGACAGATGTAAAGTGGAGTGACCCATTGCAGGGCAACATTAATGTGAAATTCCGATTAAGAAGATGAATACGGTTATACTGTAATAATATCTGTTCTCATTCCCATTTATCATGTCTGGGACTGGAGGATTCAACAGTGATTAAATTGTCTCTTCTACCAGCTCTTTTTATTCAACACCAAAAAGAAGGATGAATTATGATGATTTATTCTCAGTGAAGCACCTGTCACATTATGCATTTTGTACACTGGTTATGGAGGGTGCTTATTTCAGATTTCCAAAAGGAGACTGTTGAGAGTCAAATCCAAATGGTCACATTTAGAAATAGTACAAAGGGTTTGACTTGGCTTATCTTCTCAGTTTGCACCACTGTTTCTTGTCTCTGGAGCAGGGAATTTTGTGCCTTAAATAATTTCAGCTGTATCAGTGTAAAGACAAAGCAAGCATCAACATTAAAAAATGGAAGGTCCTTCACATGCACCAGGTCCTTCAGAGTGGCTCCTCCTCATCTTGCTTCCTGCTGCATCTGTCTGCTGCTGTTCTCAGTCAAACTGGAAGCAGACTGGTGATGAATTTATTGCTTCACACTGACACTCATAGTCATGGGCCACTGCTCACCCATTTGAAGTTGTCTGTCTGAGTCCACTGTGTGGGGGCAATAGAAAGTGGGCATGAACTTGGGACAAAAGGGACAGAAAGGAAGCTTCTTATTTTATTGGACCCATAGCATGCCACAGGGATCTGGCCTGCTCGGACCACCTGAACTCATGTGATTTAACACACTTTTACACACTGAGGTGAACCTGAGTGATGTGGCTGTAGGGCAGAAACTTGCTTTGCAGCCTTTAGCTTTTTGGTCTTCGTGTTACTGCTGACAGCTGAGGACTTATTTCTGAGATGGCCAAATAGAAAAAAAACATGTAATTGTGATATTCTACTGTGTTTTTAGAATGCAATATTTATTTATGATGTCAACATTTTTAAAAACAAAAATAAAAATTTTGCCCACCTTTCAAGAAGCAGTAACCATGAAATAATACAGATGAAGCTATAATATAATAAATACACAGAACAGAATCTCAAAGCTGTCCAAATGAATAATGAATGGAACTATAAACTGCAATTTTGTCCTTTCTCAGGAAAGAATTCGTAAGTGTCGTTTTTGCAAAACAATAAATATATAACGTTTTGTCACGCCCCCCGGTCCTGACTCCACTGTCTTGATTGCTGATCACGTGCACTTCATTAGGATAGAGAGTTACGGGACTAGGGGGCGTGACACATTTTTTATTTGCAGGGTTGTTCTTGGGTAGGAAATGTTCACAGATGGCAATTTTTCCACGGTATTTCACTGCATGTTGTGCAAAAGTACTGAGAAGAAATGCAAACAGGTGGAAAAGCAGAGTCAGATGTTGTGAGTTGTGAGTCCACCATTCTGACTGTTGACGTAGAATCCCTGAAGAAGAGCCGTGTTTGGCTTCCTCCTGACAGAGCATCTGTGAAGAGAGTCCAGCGGTTCAGCTCTAGACTCCTGTGGTATAGCGTAAGTTTTAGTAGACAAACAAGGTTCTTTTCTTGGAAGCTAGAATTAGGGGGAGTGGGAGACCACCATGCATAGGGTTAGTCACAGTGTGGTTGTGGAACCCCCACGTGCCAGCAGTTTTGTCAAAAACAACAACATCTATATATACACAATAATGGACTTCTCCATAACTGAAGCATGGGGAGAGCAGCAGTCTGGAATCCAGTTGGCCTTTACCACAGTGGAATACAGACCAACAATTTTTTATTGCTTGAGGGAAGGCAAATGAACTTGTCACATCTATATGATATTCTGTGACTACAATATAGAGACTACAAAGAAATAATGATAAATTATGCTCTGTAATCCATCAAGATTAATCACTATTTTGACTGGAAAATGTCACTTAAAAATTTGTTTAAATGACTGAATTTTTTACTGTAATTTTCTGTGTAAGAATCTGATTTATCGTGTACCTTTTTCTGGCCTTCAAGAACGCAGAAAATTCAGAACAGTTTGTGTCATTTTATTTTTAGAAAGACAAAAAAATAGTAGAAGCAGATGTGTCACTGTCTATCAAGAGCTTAACTTGTATTTTGAGGCAAAACCCTTTCCAATTAAAGAGGAAAAAATATAGAAAATACCTTCCACAAAATCCAACTGTTCTTCCCAGTTTTTCTCAAAATGAATAGTTTCCTACGAGGCAAAGACAAAACAAAGTGTTCTTTTTTGAACACTTGTACCAAGTTTCTTTCCTTCTCTTGTTTTTTTGCTCTCCTTTATTAATCCTTGAATTTAAATACGCCATTCTGGGTTGTAGCCTGCAGCCAAGAGCCACATGTTCCGTGACAACTGGCTGTAAACCGTGAGCAGCCAGGGTGGAATAACCATACAGCAATTTCTTCAATATATATAGATATAGATCATAGGCAAAATAAAAAAGTGGACTTTGAAGGACAGTGGGTAGGTAAGTGGGGGTTCTGGTATACTGACTTAGTAAACATGGGGGGGCAAAACAAGTGAAAGTGTTTAGCTGATTTCTGGACTTATTTTTACTGAAGTTCCTCTGTCTCCTCACCATTATGTACTTTGACCTTCAAAACATTCTTATGTTACTCTAAAATGCTTTTTTTCGGCTGCATTACCATTACAGTCTTCAAAATATTGTTTTACTGAACAGATTTGAATCAGGCTGTATTTGTGTATTAAAGTGAGCGAGAGGGGATTGAAGCCTGGATGTGTTAGCTTGCTGTTGGCAGAGTGAGAAGGTGTGAGGATATCTCAAGAGAGGGTATTTCAGCTGAGGGTATTATAGGTAAGGATGATTTACCATAGAGGACATTATAGATAATGCTACAGGCATTGTTGTTCCAGGTGAGAATTGCACAGGTGAGGAAATTCCAGGGAGAATTTTACAGGGGAAGATGTTCTAGGTGTACGTCTCCCTGCTGCCCACCTATTCTGATCCCCTCCTTACACACTGAGAGAACCAAACCAATGTGCAGTTAACAGGGATATGGATAGTACCATGATCACAAAGTATAAAACTAATTTAAATTGATCAGGAAGATGATGGTACAGCAGGAAGCTCAGGGATCAACTCTGCTGCCTCTTTTTTGAAGAATCCTAGTTCAGAACGCAAATCCTGCTATTGTACCACCAAGGTACTTACCTGAATTTGTACAGCAAAAAAAACTGTTTTCATGTATGAATGAGTAAATAATTGTAAGTTGCTTTAGGGAGAAGGATCAGATTAGTAGATAAATTAAAAAGGCATCAGTGGCTGGAGATTAAATTTCCAATAGCTCAACAGGTACATGTAAAAATGAATTAATTTTGGGAATTCATTTGAGATGGGTGTCCACCAAGCGACATGTCCTTTAGGGTTTCAGAAAAATAACAGAGTTACTCCTGAAATGCCTGGGTCCCACTGTGATTATTATATATATTTGTTGCATAGCTAATGCCTTAATTGAAAACAATTTACAATTTTCACCATTTAGTAGCAACATTTTAAGTTCATTTTTACAGTAGGTAACCTTCAGGTCACAAGTCTAGAGGTGCATAATTTTTTGCAATCCAAAAATGTAGGAGGAGTTACAAAGAATCAAAGATTTGCATTTAAATTCAGGGTTTCTAGTTTTCCAGGCACATTAACCAGCTAATTCATTTCAGCAGACCAGCACACATACACACATCTTTTAGAGTTCTGAACTTCATCAGATTTCTTGGCTGATGTCCCTTTTGAAGGATCGTGTTAGCATTGTACTGAGCCATAGTTTAATCCCACCTGATCCTCTTGGATGTCTTCCCAGTGTTCAGGCTTGTTGAAGACCTGCCTGGTAGGTTTGACAATGAGCATTCAGTACATTTTACACAAAAATAAACCTGACTACTGCTATGGGTTTATGGATGCTAGTGTCAATACATGCAAGTCAACTTGGTGGTTTTATGAAACGTTTATCTCTTTTGAAGTTAAAAGATTTTTTTATAGTTGCTCTGTCCAATTCACCATTGTTATTTTTTCAGAAAACCCTTAGCTTACAGTCCTATTCATGCAGCTGTCCACCGAGTTAAGACTATTAAGTTCTTTATTCCAGGGAATAGTAACAGACTTCTTTCCTGGGAGATGAATTTGGAACCTTTTCATCACCAAGTATAGTTATTAAAGCAGACCACCAGGGCTACCTGTAATATCTATATAAGCATCTTTCTGCTTTTCTGTAAACTAGCAGAAGATCCAACAAGAGTTATTTGATAGTAATAGCTGCATTTAATGTTTCTAAGTTATAGATTATTGTACTTGGAAACAGTATTAATATAAGAAAAAATGAAGTTCTGACAAAGTTGGGGAGGAACGTATGACCTCAACATAAGTTATAAACACAAACACAACGGGCAATGTGAGGCTGAAAAAACACACACACATTACAAAGTAGAAATAAAGGAGACATGAAACAAAGTTGGAAAAGAAGGTAGTTGCTGTGATGTCTGGAGCATATTTTCTGAAAAATGTTTGCCATTTGTTGCTTTATCTTCAGAAGCAATAAATGTTCAGTGTCAGAATTGTTTTCCTATACCTCGACTGAAATCCTGACTTGGTACCAGCAGCTTTTTGCCTCAGATGCAAAATAAAAGCCGAGATCAAAGTCGCTTCAACTGGAAGAGAAGCGTCTCTTTGATATGATGTCTTTGAATGCGTTCCAAGTGATCGATTACACCTGGGACGATAGTTCCCTCACAGCGACCAAGATGTATCTTCGGGTGCTTAAGGGAAGCCAAGCATTGCGGTTTCCTCTAAACAGCCAACATGGCCTGTTAGTACAAGACTGTGAAGCATCTCCCATGTTCGCACGTAACTATAAAATTCATTTTTAAGCGGGATAAAGTAGCTTCATCACTTCAAATAAACATTCTTGTCCACCATATCTTTGTAAGTGACTCTACCTCTGCAGTCTAATACTATTAAATGCCCACTTTAGTACTGTCTATTTTTAAATCTATTTATTCACTATCACCAACCACTGGGGCAATGTAAGATTGTGGGAGTTCAGAGTCTATCTGAAAAACACAGGCATATGAACAGAAGTCTGTTGAAATATTTAACAGTATTTACACAGAAATTTAAAAAAATTATTTTGTAGTATTATACTGGAATGTAAAGCTTGGCCTCTTCAGTCTGTTGGGGTTTTTGCCTTTTGAGTAAGAGATGAACAGACAGCCCCATTGATTTCATTTATAAATCGATTTCTAACATACAGTGTAGTCGACGACAGTGCTGCTATTATCTTTTATCTTTGATTCTTTTTTTTGGTGCATATGACCAAGTTGAATGCTTTTTTTGATCTCAGTGAGGGGAGCAACAGAGGGAGTGATGATAGCCCATTACGGTTGAAAGATTTGCAGTTTATTCAATATGAATCAATACAGTAGACACTGCCTTTTGGGAACAGATTAATGGATCAATGAGAATAAATCACTCGATCAATGAGAAGTAGTTATTGTTGATGTAAGGTTCTTCTTTATGGGAATATTATATGCCATTCAAAAGGGAACAAATTATTGGTCCTGTGTAACAAAGAAGTGCTCCAACTTTTGAAAGAATATCTACTTTTGTACTGGTTCAGTTAAAGCAATTTTAGCGATCTTGGAAAGTGCCTGTAAGTCCACCGCATCCCAAAAGTGACTCGACTCAGGTTTGTTTAAAGTGACATGTTCGGGTAGTGATGTGCTTTTTTTGCAGTCAATACTAGTCAGCCTTAGTACTGAACATAGATAAATGGACCTCCTCCACATAACTGCGAGCAGCACTCCCTGCTTTTAAGTGCTTCTCATTGTGTGAGCGTTTCACACTAAACTGGAAACACCAAACCCCAAAACAAATGAATAACAATGAGGTTTTCTGAAAATGAGAAAGGGGAGGAAGAGCAAAACAAGATGAGCTGCAGGTTGCTTCATTATTTAAAAAGGACAGGTGCAACAGGAGAATAGGTGGGCAGGAAAAGAGTATCGGTGATAGAGACAATAAATAACAAGAGGCCAGACAATGAGCTGTGTAGAATATGTTTCTGGAAAAGCAAATTCAGCAGACCATACCTGCTTTTGGCAAAAATGTGAGAAAGGAAGATGCAGAGATTTCAGTTAGAAAAGTGCTGGCAACAGTGATCAGCTGGCTTTAGGATACACACAGTAAGGCATAAAGATGACATAGTAAATTTTACAAATGTGAAAGCTGTAGAAATAGAAGTCGTTTTTTATAAACTCGGAGATGGAAGATGAAATATATCGTATTGGAGAAGAAGAAGCCATGTAAAACTTCCTCTTCTGTTTAGAGGAAAACTGAAAGAAAACAATAAGAAATATGTTCTATTTATAGTTTCACATAATTTCTTATTAATCAAAAAAGCTTTTATGTCAGTGCAACTGTTTGATACCCGCTGGATTTATAACATTCTTGAATTTCTCAGAGATAAAACCAGAATGAAATGAAAATGAAATGAAAAATGTCTCTTGAACTGAATACTAATTGATGCAGTTTTTGCAATAATTTAGAGTCAGAGTTACTTACTGAGCTTTAAGTTACGCTAACGTGACATACTATAGGAAATGTGCTTACAAAGTGGGCATTAAAAGTTTTTATTTTATAGTATCACCTTTCTGTCCTGTTACCAGGTCTAATGTGCATGTCCATTCTAGTGAATAATTTAACATTCTATCTTTGTTGTTTCCTCACACATTTTATGACACCATCATGAGCACTTATTTGCTGTAGATTATCCCTGGCGTTTGGGAGTCTCCCGACATAATTATAAAAATGAATAAAAGATAAGAGCAAAAAAGTGCTGATGAGACCTTTTTTCACAATTAGCATTCAGAGTGTTGACATAATCTCACAGGATAGGACAGCTTCCTGGCCTGGGGTGATGCCATTTCTTCTAATTCTCTCTATCATGGACAGGGATTTCCGTCCCCCTCGATCTGACCCTTTTGTGCACTTCCTTCACAACAAAACAGCTGGCAGTTCAGGGCAAGGTGGTGGTGTTGACGGGGGTATCCAGAGACCACCCAATTTATTGACGCCAAAAGTGATGGATTAGATGCATGAATGAGGGGCTCATACATTCAGTAAAGATAAGCTAAGTATTGATCCCAGCTGACAAGTACAGCAAGTGCTGTGACGGTCCAACCGGCGCTGGCAATTTCATTTTTAATTGCACCTATTGATATTCAGGATTGGTTCTAATAACTTCAGACAGTTATATGAATAATAGCACTTATTTGAGGTTTCAGAATGGAAGAGTATGTACATACACACACACACACACACACACATTTATGTATAGACACAGACTGTTAGAAAACAGTTCAGTTTTATATCTGTTTTGAGATGTATTTTTCCATAAGCATGAACAACTATGCCTGCTTTCCTACAAATACAGATACTTGTGACCTTTTATGTGACCTTTTAGGACCACATAACCAGTAATGCATACAATATATTTGCCAATATATTTGTCATGTATATTTTTATTTTTACTATATGTGCTTCTTTTGAATGATTTCTCTCATGCAAAGGCAAGATGGTAGAGATACAAAAAAACAGGAGTGAGGTTCTATGGAAGATGGACATAGTCAGATTCAGTTGATTTAGCTCACCCTACTCCACACTGTATCTCTTCTGCAGATGCAGCTGTAACTGCATCGCTGGCAGCGGCAGTAGTAGCATTTATCTTTCAGCCTCTCTGGAGACTTACACCAGCAGGACTTATGTAACTAATGTACCTTCGTGCCAGGCACAGTGGGTTCTTTTCATGTATAGGTGTAAGATAAGGGCAAAACTTTCCATCTAAAAGTATAGAAACTTGAGTCTTCACATATTTGGAATAGATGGACCCCCCGTGAAAGGAAGACCGTAAAACCATGACATTGTGTTTTCTTGCTGTCATTCCCCATCCCTCATTGATCTTTCCTTAAGAGAAGCACTGTAAACAAACCTGCCCCACAGGTGGTTTCTGTCTCCAAATTTCCATGTTGATGTTTCAGCCAAGACACCTTCTCTGAGTCTCATAATAGCTGTTTATGTACTTTGCTTCTGGCAGTGCTCTATTTAAAAGGACTTCATATGCAATGGACTGTTGATCACTGGGATTTCCACACATCTCAAAGCCTATTCATCCCCATATTACCTTATCAACCAACCAGCTAACTCAGAAAGGTGTTTCAGCCAAGAGAAATAGACTGTTCAGCTATTCCCATAGAGACTGGGTCCAGCTGTGGTCCAGGGATTACCCCGCTGATATACACTTATGCACTTCTACCAAACTTCTCTTTGTTTCCTGGTTGAGAAGCCCAAAAGCATCAAGAAAATTCAAGTTTCCCGAGCTTTTGACTGTAGTCAGAATGATTCTGTTATTGGGAATTAGTCCAGCTACTAAGATATGGATTGCATTCTCATTTTCCAGTCCCGTGAGGTAACCATTAAACCCACCTCTGTCCGCACCAAGGTAATGTATCTAGACTAGTTTTTGATTTCTTTAGGGAATTTCCAGGGGTATGTAGAGTTATTTCTGGAGTTTATCAAGCTGGCTGAGTAAAAAAACCGCAAATAGTTTTCCAACCCATTTCAGCCTTCAAAACATGTTTTAGTCTCCCAGTTACTCCTTCAGGATAAATAATGTTTAATCTTGCACATGCACAAACAAAAGAAGGGAAAAAATCAGCTGGCAACAGTTATGACAATTTCTTTTTGCCAGTACTGGAAAGAGGGTAGATAAAACACAAGACATGAGACTCACAAAAATAGGTCAAATAGAGTATAAAAGATTTTTTTTTGGTTTGATGTGGAATGAAAACATAAGCAATTGTCAGGATGACTTTGATATGTCTGTAATGTTCCTGTGAACAAGGGGCACAGTCACTTGATGGAAAATCATGAAAGAGTGGAGTTCATCTCTTGTTGTTAGTTCCTGCAGAAATAACAGTATGGTTGTACATTTGGGACCTTTGCCTCATCACCAAGTTTTTAAACATGTTCAGTTTTAGACGTAAAAAAAGAATAATTCTTTGCAACATAACAGTCCTCTCCTTCTCCAGTTGCAGGCTCGAGTTATTGTTAGCATCAGGACGGTCTGGAGCCTATTCTGGAATCACTGGGCGTCAGCTGAAATGTCACCCTGGATGGGACATCAGTCTGTCACAGTAACCAGAAAGCAATGTAGCTGAAATATTAAGGTAAAATTAAATTTTCCAGGAAGTCTTGCATTTTCATGTGTTTGTAATACATAGACTCCACTTCTACAAATCAACAACCATTATAGCAGATACTTCTCACTAGAGATTTGGTTCCTGAAATGAGATTCACAGTCCCTTTGGTTCTCCACTAGATTCAGTGATGCCTCATGTCTTATGCTTACCACATGATATGCAGTCCAAGAAAAAATACATGAGCTCTGTCTCAGTTAACAATGACACACTGAGACTTACAAGTGAGTCACAGAGTTATGGATTTCTGGAACATTCTATCCTTAGTTGTTTTTATATCTACTCCAATGATGAGAGATTTTGCTCTCTCGTCCTGATTCAGTATCGTACAAGTGACATAAAATTTGCCCATGCAATTCCCAGTGTAAGGGTATGACCTTGTGTTCCATTCCAATGTTCTCTTTAGGTTGGATGGGTAGGCTTGGTGTAAAAGACAGATTTCTGGACAGATTTGGTTTCCAGCAGTCCTACTAGTCTGATATCGCTGTCTCACTTTTTTCAACAAAGTGCAAAATTGTCCCATTGACTCTGGCCATGGTTTGAAAAGGTGTCTGTAAATTACTCTTTTGATAGGATGACAAAAACTCACCAGCAGCTTGATACGGCAGTCATGGGCACATCCTGAAGCCTTCAAAATGCTGCTTATAGACTTCTGGAAGGAAAAATGGCAAATTTCAGTTGAAAGAGAAAAGAATGATGGGGTAAAACACTTTTCTTATTTGCACCTTTGGGTGATATGGCAATCAGCTCCAAATGCTTGCCAAAAAACCCTATCCTTGAATGATCTGAGGACAATGAATCATGTGGCCTAGTTTTGGTCAGCAGGTGAAAGCTGGATATAGCAGGACAGCACTGTAGGGTGCAGTGGCTTAAAAACAAGAAAGGAAAAGATTGTGCTCTTTCTCTTGATTTGATTTATGAGTCTAAAGCTGTATGGGGTGGAAACTGCCCAGTGACAGTGTAAGGGAAGGTGCAGTCGGTGAGGAGCCCAACTTTCTAAGGCTGATTGTTGTCTACTGCTTTATATAGTCAGCAGGGGATGTCATTTGCCGTTAATCGAATCTTCCATCTACTCAGCATCCAGTTTCCTCTTGCTCTTCGCTCCCTACCCATATCCATGTTTCTTTAGGGGGGTAACTGGAACAGAAATCCAGCGTTCTCCTCTGAGGAGCTGGCAAACGGCACCTTTCCTTATCACCCGCTCCACATTGTCATATGGTGTTAGGAAGGTGAGCTCCAGACCACGATTTGAGGATTAGGTGACAGGGAGTGGGGGATATGAAGGATTAAAATGGGAGGGGGTATAAATCAGTTATCAGGAAAAAGAGTTTAACCCTGGCTTCAGCAGTTTGACCTACTGAACATGTAGACAATCAGTCCAATTAGCTCCCATAATCCCTCAGGTGTGATGTGGTGAATTGAATCCCTTGACTAGAAAGATAGATGTCACAGAATTGTTTAGACTAAGCACTGGCATAGTTCTTCTTCTGAGAATCATTCCCAAATTTAAAGCTGTCACACTCAAACAAGCCGGTGCCATGACGTTTTTCATGACGAGTACTAAACCAGCCATAACTGGGACCAAAAAATATCTCTGTGACTGAATTTTATGTGACTGGAGTCAAACAGTGAAAATGATTTCTGTTAATTATGCGGAGCTGTTTTTATACTTGAGTGCTTCATTTAAATGTCAAATGTATGCCACCTTGCTTAGTCATTACTTGTGATTGTAATAACATTTGAGAAACTAAGCACTTTTTGTTTGTACTCTGACTGAATGTATTCACATATAATAATTTGAAGATTTAGAATGACTCACTGTCAAAACAGTGAGGTAGTCTGGGATTTTGAACAAGAAGGAGTTTTCTGTGAATAGCTTTGCTGATTATGTTGGACCCTGAAGTGTGTAGCTGAAAACAGTGGAGTTTTACGTGAATGGCTCCTGTCAATATCTGGCTGCTGTTTGAACAAGCACCAACATAAAAGGCAGGTCTTAAAGCTAGACCTTTGAAAGTACTCCTCAGCTTGTCTAACATTTCTAACGTGTCACTTCAAAGAATAATTTATTTTTTAAATCCATTTTCGTTCAACACATTAATTTTCTCCTGTGTCAAAGGGGATTTCACTGCAACATAATGTGATTCCAGTTCAAAGCCTTCAGTCAAGATTCTGGACTTTGTCCCTTTGGTTCCGCATTAAATACTGCCCTGGTTACTGAGCTGAGAGTCGGGCTCACCTGTTTGCCAGTTTCCCTGTATATTCTTATGCATTTGCTGGCATTGGGTGTTATGTTTGTAATGGATATTTTAAAGAAATTTTGTTGTAACACCTGGAAGAAAGCAGTTCTATACAGCAAATGTTGGCGTTAAACTAGCTGCACAGGATTAGTAAGTGAAGATAAGATTGTGCAACTATATCCTGTAACTATATCTATAACTATATCACCATCTCACAAAATCTCTGTATAATACTCTTCCCAGCATGTTCCCTCTTTGTCTGTAAAAGTTAGAATCTACTTTTGTAAGACTTCCTCCCTTATTTTATCTTTACAGGGATAAATGCAAGACTGAAGAATGATGAACTATCTGACAAAATTCTCCAAAAGGCTTTCCACCATTACCAGAATGGATGATCGTCACTGCTTTGCCCTGCATGCCCTCTGCAATGCACCTACCACACCCCAAGTCCCTCCCTATGTTTGAGAGTTCAGCCTGCCAAGATCAAAACACCTGTACCATGAACCACACGGACCATGTAGGCAGTCTGCTTGGCCCCACAGTAGAGGAGTATAGGCGTCGCCCTCTTGTGTTCCAAGTAGGGGGTGGCTTTCCAAGCATGATCTCCATGCTGGAGACCTGGCAGGGGCACACAGGCCGATGGGCCTCACTGGAGCCACATCATCGATGGACCACACTGGGCTGCCTCCGCAAGGCCAAGCTCTATGGCTTAATCCTTGGCCTGTCTGCATGCTTTCTGGTCATGGCCTCCTATGTTCTGGAGGGTGACAAGAAAGGGCTGCTGCTGACACCATCTCCATATCATTTTGCCTCCCTGATCAACCAGGGGCCCTTCCCTTTGAACCTGTCTGTTGCCAAGGACTATGCCAGCATCAAACTGGCCGTGAAGGCTATAGTTTCCAAGGTGCAGTTCACCTCCAGGCAAGTTCCAGACCTGAAGGAGTTGATACAGAGTGAACCACATGTGAGTATCAAGCTGAGTGAATCAAAACTGAACACTATTTAGCAATTAAAAGGCTGGATTACCAGCAGCTACAGTGACCATCCACCTGTCAGCCATTTACAAGACTTTTGTAAAATGTGCTGTTAAGTGGTGCAGGAATCAAATTCATTTTTGTATCCTGTTATACTGGAAGTCAAACCTCGTGTCTTGAAAACTAATGGCCTTTAAAGTATCCAAGTTGGTTTCAACTAAACACTAATGATATATGACAAATACTCTATAAGGGTTTTTATGTGCTGTTAAATTTTCTGTCAAACATGGAACTGAAAAAGAAATAGGTGTCAGCAAAGCCATTGTTGATTTTTGCTTTGAATCTGTGAGTCTGTCAGTAACATTAAGTAAACTAAAGATCTGAAACTTGGAAGGTTTGTGGGTGCAAGTGACGCTTAGGGGTGGAGACAGCCTTTTAATAGGGAACCCCCCGCCTTCTCAAACCTGTGTAACTGTGAAACGACAAAACCTTGAGGACTCCGCTGCTTTGCGAGTTCATTTCACGCCTGCAGAAATGTGAGAATGAATCACCTACGCACCTCTGCAAGGGTCAACAGTATGAATCTTTGTCACCTGCGTTGTAGCTGAATTTGTTCTTTTGCCTCAAATGGCGTGACCTAGGTCATATGTTTCACACCCTGAGCACTTACACAGAAAATCTGCTGTGAAACTGCCGACCAAAAGACTCACTGATTGTGTTACTTGTCGTGTTTTTATGTATTTTGTAATAGGAGTATATAAACAAACCTCTATCTGAGCCCCCATTTATTAGCTAAAAATGAAAAATGGATATCCTGTTATATAATGCAACATATAATAACATCCATCCATCCAATATCATTAACTGCTTTATCCTGGTCAGTGATGTGGCCATCTGGAGGCTATCCCAGAATCATTCAAACTACGCCTTGGATGGGATGCCAGTTCATCACAGCATATAATAGCACTGTACAGGTATCCTCCTACTTAGAAATGAAAAAAAAAACTCCTTAAAATCAGCTCATAAGATGAAATATCATATGTGGGAGGCATAATTACCATTGCAGCACTGCCTTGTCTAATTCATAAACGTGAAAAATCAGCCTCACGTTTGGTTGTAACTCATTAAAGGGTTTTAAATAATTTCATGTGTATATGCGAACACTGAAAAATCAAACAATTGTATCTGTAGCAGTACATGTACAGAAAAAACATATTTTATGTCTGATATAACATTCATATTTTTAAACATTGCACCCTCTTGCTTACCTTGCAGCTGTTCTCTGTTATCCCTCGCCAATTCCTGCCAAATGTCAAAAACCCATGCTGGTATGAGGAGCACTCAGGTAACATGTCCTCTGACCCGTATGGATCAAACCTGTATGCACGCTACTCCAGGCGCTTCCGGACCATATTTGATTACCTGAGGAGCGCTTTCTGGGAGCACCTGCACCGCCGGGGTGAGAGACATTACCGTATGCGCTGCTTGCCTTACTTCTACATCATCGGCCAGCCCAAGTGTGGCACTACTGACCTATATGACCGGCTGCGGTTGCACCCAGACGTGCGCTTCACCACCTTCAAGGAGCCACACTGGTGGACCCGGAAACGTTTTGGTGAGAATTTATATCGCTTGTATATACCCCCCCTTCACTTCTCATCTGCAGAATACATGCAGTTGTTTTTTTATGCATTTTTGCAAACATTTAGAATGTGACTCGGTCATATTACTGGGAGAGAATAAGATGCATGTTATAATTCATCTTAAATACAGTACCTCAATGTCTGAGACTTTTTTTCACTTCTGTGTCCTTAATTTGAGTTGTCCTCTTCTTTCTTTCTTTACCAGATAGTTCTTTGCACATATTTAAGGTGAATTTTGGGTTGCTGTCTTTTTGAAGAATGAAGGACTGCTCAACTATCAGTAACGAAATGTTGAGAATTAAATTCAGTTCAATTCAGTTCTGAGACCACCAAAGTAGCTCCAAAGCACGATCCTGCCTCACTGATGC
This sequence comes from Arapaima gigas, assembly GCA_900497675.1. NCBI lineage: Eukaryota > Metazoa > Chordata > Actinopteri > Osteoglossiformes > Osteoglossidae > Arapaima > Arapaima gigas. The sequence continues at coordinate 340,583 of UFQX01000059.1, forward strand.
TGGACAGTGGGACTCATACAGGAGAGATCATATATACTCACCATCTCTGCATCTTACAAATACTCTCGGGTATATTAAATTTTGACTAATTTCCTCTTAAAACCAGGATTTTTATGTACCATGCATAGGAATCAACAATAAATTGAATAAAATGCAAATCACAGGCTGCAATAGACCTGTCTAAGTGTTATTTTTACATCTTCAGTCTAAAGTTTAAGTACCTATGTTAATTTTTACCTTTAATTTCAGATGCACACTACATAGTAGAACTATCTTATCAGCACTGACATTTCAGCTATTTTGCTTCTACTTTGTAACAATGCTGGGACACCTGGGTGTTGTTTCTTTTGAGACCTTATCAGACACTGAAACTGAGCACTCCTACAGAGGAGTCAGTGACTCAGAGTTTCCTGTGTAGAACAGCGGAGCAGCCCAAGTACCACTGCCACATTGAAATCTAGTTTGGTCTGATCATGCTGAAGCTGTCTGTTTTGTGTTTGTCACGTAGACTCAAAAAACAGGAAATACAACGAAAAGAACTGCACATCCATGTAAAATTAAAGACCGATGATGACTGGTGTCTTTTCAACGGGAGAAAAGGAGGATCAGTACAAATGTGTAAATATATCTTTAAACAGTGTGATTATGGAACTTCAGAAAAACAGGAATTACCTGAAGAATCGGCACCTTATCCCTAACAGTTAAATATTAATTTGATAAATACTGAATATTAATCACATATATTTTAATACATAATAGGAATTAACATTATTCATTTACTATTATTTATTAAAATTGAATATTAATCTTGTGTGTTTACAGGCTGTGGGGAACTTGTGGTCAGGTTCAGTGAGCTGTGCTCGGATTGCTGAGAAGTTCTTGCTCTTTGGAGAGAATGATTAGCTTGACTCCAAGACCAATGTTTGTCTTGCTGTTAAACTCTTAATGGAGCGTGTTTGACTGACTACAGTGTTTACAGTGTTTGGTGACAGAACCCAGTGCTTGTGGTGAACTGTAATAAGGGGAAATCATAAGCACATGCAGCTCCTATGACTGAATTCCAGTCTGTATAGTTTATAGTTTGGAAACCAGCAAGTCATTTTTAGGTTTTTCAACAGGCTTACTGTAAGGACAAACAATCTATTTTTAAAAAGGATGCAAGCAATTTTTTTAAGTATAAGATGGTGCTACAAGATGCTGATGTCTCCATGACTTCATCACCATCATGCCTCTTGTGCAATTAGATCAGAAATAACCCTGGCCACAAAATATGATATAAATATTTCTGTTTTATAGATTAGATGTACTGTGCAAGGACAGGGTTTATATTAATGTGCTGTGTGGTTATAGAATAAATTTTGAATGCTATATATAGTAGTTTGCAGAAAGTATACTTTTGCTTTGTTTATTACATATTCTTAGTTCCTCACATCCACATATTTTTCTATTCAGAGTTATGAATAATTGAGGATCTCTGCTGACCATGAAAATTTGGTCTGTCCCAGTTGGTCCTTTGAATAAGAGGGACATAAAGATCATCTATAACAACTTAATGTGTTCGTGCCGGTGTCAGCACAGTATTTCCTTACAGTGGGAGTTGAACTTAACAGTGTTGTCAATGAAATGTCACGTTACTCCTGCGCATTTTCAGATTGCTACTACTGTAGCTGACAAGTCTTTGGGGGAAATGAACTCAAGCGAGGCAAGAGCTGTTTTAATGTTTAGAAATGGCAGATGGAGTCACGGTTTTGAGCTGTTGCCTTACACTGAAGGGACTGGGGTTTGGATCCTGCTCCTGCTGTTGTACCCCTGATCACTCTACTTACCATTAACTAATACAGTAAAAATTAAGCTAGCTATATAAATGAGTCAGTCATGGTAAGCAGCTTTCCATACAGAGCTAGTATTAGTGGGGCAACACATAGTATAATGATTAGAACTGCCATATTCTATTTGAAGGTCCCAGATTCAAATCGTACCTACCTGCTGAAGTATCCTTGATCAAGGTTCTTTCCCCTTAATTTTCCTTGAAAAAGCCAGCAGTATATATGGATAAATCACTGTTAGCAACTTAACATTGTAAGCTGCCTTGGAGAAAAGTGAAATTAAATAAATAAGTAAAAGAATAAATAAATTAAAAAAAGAGATTACAGAAAGTTCACATCAATGCATGTGGTGATATTTATCATGTTTCCCTCAGCTAAAAGAATGTTGGCAGTTATTCATAATTATTTGAACATGTACTGAAGGTAAAATGAGGACCATTTAATAAATTTCCAGTTTACTTTAGAAATGCTTTGACTAAAAGGGACCTGAAAGGAAATATAGAGTCTTTGTTGCAGCTGTTTCCTGCTTGGCTTGTCGACAAATATTAGACAGAGAGAACAGAACACAAAGACTTTATTATTCTTTGACTGACTGCTGGCAGAGCTGTTCTCCCAAACCATGTAGTTCCAGCTCAGGACACTATGTTCATCTATAGACCACCACAGCCCATCGTGGGGAACAGAGCAAATTCTCAGGCTTCATATTGGGGGAGGGGGGGGGTGTGTATGTAGAAGGCAGAACTCGACTTTTGAGGAATCACACTTTTTCTGAGGTCAGGAGAAGGTGAAGGGAGGATGGAAGAGAAGACACTGAAAAGGAGGACACTTACTGATAAAATTCTCTCCAGGCGCCAGCAGCCTTGCAGAAACCCTAACTGTATATACATTTTTATCATTTTTGCCGTGTTTGGAGACACACGGAACCACTGCATGCACACAAGCACACTGCACTGTTTGTTCATGCAATAATTCCTGTTTTCATATACACACTCACAGACTCACGCTGATGTGTAACTTTGTAGAATGGATACTTCTTGCAATAATCCTAAAAGTTACTTTTATTTATTTGATTTGTAAATTTTAATGGCTGGTGATTCTCCTTATAACAATTTTATGGAAGGCAGAAAGGCTGAAACTGTGTCTGCATCGTTCTGGAAGAACTGCTGCAGCTCCTGGCAGAGAGGAGGGAGGAGGTGGAAGGGGTGGTGTGGGTCCGACTTCCAAAGATACTACCAGGACCAAGATATTTAAGACATTCCACCAAGAGGTCCATTACAGAGAAAACAGGTCCTTCTGAAAAGGAACAGAGGGTAAAAAGTAGAACTTAATCAGACAGAATGTTTATTATGATATTTAGCCTGCTGTTATGTTTTCAACTAATCAAGAATCCAGAACTGATTATTGTTGAACACCATTATACAACTATACAAGGGAGCACGAAATGAAGATTCTCAGGTCCACAATGCACAGAACAGGAAGAAGTAATTAAAAGAAGAAAGAAAGAATGATAATTAAAAAGATAATACAATATAGATAAATTAAGGTAAAAATTACAGCAGTGATCAAAATACCTGATCGGTTCTAAATCTTTTGGTGAAAAATGAACTGACAAAAGACAAAGATTATTAAAACTGATCAAAAACTTCTACTGACTTATGCAGTGAAATATATTTTGATTCTTCTTCATGTTAAGCAGAGGAATATTTATAATTACCCTTGCAATAAAGTGCACCTCTACCCATTACTGTTTTAATAAGGTACAGTGAAGTGGTCCAGTGGAAATGGGATTGAGAGGAGACAGAATTGTTCAGGTTCCCTCTTGAATATATTCCTGTGGTTGTTCAAGAAGGGCTTTAGCTAAGTTACCCTTGTCTTGTGTATAAAATAGGAGAGTATAGCTGTCTGTACCAAGTCCAGGAATGCAAGATGACCTGTGACTCATGCAAAAAAAATTACCACAAAGAAAGCAGACTGGAAAATTACCTCACTCATGTATAAATCTTCAGAACATAGCTAAAGTTACCCATACTTAATAAGAATAGAATGAGAGAAATGAAAAAATGAAAAAGAAACGAGGATGGAATATCTCAGGTATACAAAGACATGCAACAAATCTGCTATATGTTGCTGATGAATAAAGATCCAGAAACTTGAAATATATTGCTTTGTCAGCCCTGAGTGGAACAGATTTATTTGTCAGTCCTCTGCAAATCTTCAATTGTAGATCCGTTTATCTCTTCTCCCTTAGTGATGTGGCAAGAATTTTGTTGCAGACGTTCCTTCTCCTTCAAGCTGACAGCTAAATTGAAAAGTTTTTTAGAAGTGTTTATCTTTTTCATGTTAGGAGTTACTGATTATGAAACTGTAAGGATGAAATTAATGCATTAAAACAACTTCATAAAGCTAGAAGTCCAGAGACATACAGTGCCTTGCAGTGCCTGCTTGCACATTATATTGACACATATTTTTCAAGACAGAGTTTTATTGGGAAACACTACATTTTCAGAGCCAAAATGAGGTGTTTTCAGGTATTTTAAAGAAAATGAAAAAAGGTGAAGGTCCTGCAGTGGCCCACTCAAAATGCTAACTGCAATGCCACTGTGAATCTTTGACACTATTTCAACAATGTGGGCCAGAAGTGTCATGTAACCAACCTGAACAACCTGCTGCAGATAAGCCAAGGTGAATTGGAAAATATAACTCCTGAACTATGTGCAAAGCTGGTACGTACTTAGGCCAATTGACTTACGGCTGTTATTGCAGCAAAAGGTGACTCTATCAAATCCTACTGTGTGGGCTTTGAATATTTATGCACATAGCATGTTTCACTTTTTATTTAACTTTCAAGGGGTTTTAACAGTTTTGGAAGGTGTACAGTTCTAAACCTTGTGGCTGGCACTGTTAACAGTAATAATACAAAGTAAGATTGAATGTTCTGAACTGAAGGTGATGTCATGCCACCCAGGCATACGAAGTCTTATTTATTCTGTGTCACAAGCTTTTAGAAGTCAAGTTTGTCGACACAGCCTATATCAACATGTACTTTCACATGTCACCAGTAGGGGGCCTAGGCTATGTTATTGAAGCCCTCAAACAATAATATCTGAGAAATTACCAGTGCAAGGGATGTCTGTATTTTCATCACCATCATCATCTATGATACAACATCACAGGTACAGGAGAACAAGTCCTTACAAGGCCTTAAATCAGGCATAGTCAAAACAGTAGCTTCTGCATCCATTATTGTCTATTTCAACTAGTAATCGAGATGGATAAACACTTGCAATTACAGCTGTAAAGTCTTGTAATTCCATGTAAAGCAGTACATTTAGCCAGATCTCTGGTATATCAGTGTTTCATGATGATAGGAATAGATTCTGTAGCTAGAGGCAAGCATTCATCAATGTAAATTCCTCTCCCCCACCCTACCTTTGGCTCTCCTCTCAGGTATCATTCGCCTGAGCGAGGGTTTCCAAAACCGCTACCCAGTGGAAGATTACCTGGACCTCTTTGACCTAGCAGCCTATCAGATCCAGGACAACATGCTGGGAAATGCTTCCAGGAGCCATGAACAGGGCAACATCATCATAGGTAACTGTTATTAAAGGGTTGACAAAAAGTAGCTGAGCAAATGAACACTGAAACAACCAGTCAGGAATAGTTTTACTACAATAAGCATATGAACATGTGTGGGGTTTCTCTAGTCACTACTGTACAACCAATGGGTGACGTAGTGGTCAGTGCCGTCCCCTGTCACCTGAAGAACTGGGTTTGAATCCTTTCTCCTGCTGTAGGATCTACAAAAAAGATGCTAGATACTCAAAATTTCTACAGTATATATGGCCCAGCTGTATAAACAGGTACATAATTGGTAGAAGATTAGTATACAGACTTGATTTTGTAACTGACAGCTAATAATCATTGCATAAATTATTTGGACATGGTTTATGTTTGTAGAGTGAATTGTGTCAGCTTAAGGCATGTTTTGCTGCACTTTTTGTTTCATTTTTACACACGTTTTGTCAGCCTCTGAGTTCTCTCCATGATGCCTCATTTTGATGACTTGATATCCAGGTTTGCTACATTAGTATTAATATTGTACTCCATATTTAAGCATTTTTTGTAATATTGCTGTAGCATCACTAACAAATAACTTCATAAGGCTCCCTTAATGTCCTTCAAGCATTTAGTACAGCCAGCTGACTACTGTCTGACACGTGGTAGTTTCACTGGATTAAATGTGATGTGTGAAAACAAGTTATTATTTTGATTGCTGCTCATCTAAGGGTTGCTTTAAGGTGGACACATATATAAGTTGACAATCCTTCAACTATCCCTCTACTCTCCTTTTCTGCCACTTTTGTTACTCTCTTTCTGTGTTGGTCCCTGACCCCCTCCCCAGCCAACACCTCCGAATCCAAAAGTTGAGCAGTGCCACACCAAGATCGCACGTAACAGAAGTGTTGGTAGCAGTCCCAGAGTGGCTGGGTTTTTGCACATTAGGGATGATTTTGTGCTGGGAACAGATCACAGCGCTGTCAGGATCTTTCCCCTCAGCCCACATTACTTGGCACTTATCTCAGTTTAGCCTTTCACATCATTTACCAACCAGCAGTTGTGATTCATGACCACTAGAAAGAACAAGCAACGTGCAAACTGCCCATCTGTTTCATTTCTGAAGATCTCGGTGTCCCAGTCTGGATTTTAATGTTCATGTTTTTTATAATGTTCTTCCTTTTCTGATAATTTATTTATTCTGAATCTGAGCTCCTCTCCAAGCAAAGCACTCTTGTCCTACTGCATATTGTTATAAGGAATATTGGCTACAGCTTGGCCCCAAGAGGTTTCTCCTTCATCCCGATCCTCCTCCAGCACATTTCATTCTCCTCTCACTACAACTTAAGAGATGGTCCACGGAGTGACACATGTCTCATTGCCAGCACCCAACAAACCGCAAGTGCCTTGCAGGTCTGTGGGAGGTGCTTATTACAGACTGTATAGCCGCTAGCATTTGAACAAGGGCGGTCCTGTTCAAGATGAACACCTCTAGCAAACAGCAGCCTGTTTCCTGATAAATTACTGTGCCATTTCTGTTTGAACTGAAGCATCTTCACACCTTCATATGTAGTTTCTTGCCATTAATTACCCTTAAAGATGGGCTCCCAAAGCCAGACCTCAACAGGCAATTAAATCCCAGTTTGTTATGTAAGGCCTTTTGCAAGGATCTATGCAGCCAGCCATTCTTAGGAAAAGAAAAGGATTTCATCAGAAAAGAATGTTAAAGGGCTTAAAAGCAGTAATCCAGCTAAAATGTTTTGTCTTTTTTGGTATTATACTATGATCCCAGGAATCCTGAGCAGTGTTGCCTGTTTTAATTGACATTGTAATTTGCTGAATTAGAACCAAAGTGCAGTATTTTTGGCTGATATTGCAGAGTGATACATGGACTATGATAGACATTTGTCTCAAACTGATCACCTGTAGTCAGGGGTTGTGTGGCAGGTGAGCTTTGGTCAATGTTTGTTTGGTGGCTGGACTGTAGTTGGTGTTTGTCTCAAGTGGTTGGACAGTGATGGTTTTTTACATAGTGGATGGACAACTATTGGTATTATGGTAGCAGATGACTTAAGGTTGGTGTTTGTTTTAAGTGAGTGCTGTGTGACAGATGTTTGTGTGACTGGTAGTGTGATTGGTGTCTGTATTTGAATAAATCTGGATGTGTTTTAACATGAATGTACCTTGACTGATACTTCTCTGACAGGTGAGGCCAGTGCATCCACCATGTGGGACAACAATGCCTGGGTCTATTTCTATGACAACACCACAGATGGGGAGCCTCCATTCCTGGTGCAAGACTTCATCCATGCTGTCCAGCCAAACGCCAAGTTCATTGTCATGCTGAGGGACCCAGTGGAAAGGTGTGATCTGTCACTTCATACCTTTTTACTTTTTATCTTCTTTTTAAAAAATAGTTCTTTTTACCTGTTTTTAAGGATTCTGTATTGTGGTCCACTGGGCTGTAGTGTGGCCGCAGTGCTTTTTCAATTTACTTCTTTTAATAAATTATTTTTATGGGTGCTGCCATTTTCATACATACAACAAAAGGTCCGCATGTCTTTATATCCAACGACACCTTATTTTCAGTCCTGAAGAATGTCATAAAAGTTTTATGCCACTGCAAAGTTGTGCTTTTGAATTATGATTTGTTCAATAACCCCCCAGCTCATACTCTGTCTAGCGGTCATGATCTGTTTCTTAGCTTCTTGGTCCTGCATATGCCAGCAAATCCTTCTCAAAGATTCCCAAAAAATCAGAGCATTTTTCTAAAATTCCATTTTATAATAAAAAAGGCCTCATTAATGAATAATGGCGGACTAGTAGAGATGAGAACTTGGTTCTACAGAATATAAATGACGACATTGTTTTTAAACTTAAACTTTAGTGGTGAATAAAAGTAGCTCGATAATTAAAATGTGATCACATGAAATATAAAACTAAATACCTAGTAAAAGTGGATATGTATTCTAAAAAGGTATTTCTCTGGCAGGCAGAGGCTGATGAAATGATATTTGATATTTATTTTGCCTCTGACTCCCTCGCAGGTTGTACTCGGATTACCTCTACTTTGGCATTGCCAACAAATCAGCAGAGGACTTCCACGAGCGTGTCTCTGACTCTCTGCAGCTGTTCGAAGGCTGTTTGGCGGAGTTTCCCATGCGTGCCTGTGTGTACAACACCACCCTCAACAACGCCATGCCTGTGAGCACCACCCGCCACCAAGCAACTTGCCCTAATGTCTGTCTTGCACAGGAGATAATTCTAAACACATTGAAATATGAAGCTAGATTGAGGGTCCAAACTGAAATGGGAACCCTGAGCTTTTTAAAAACTAAGCAGCTCCTCCCACCAAACCACAGAGCCCTCATTGGGCAGGGTGTGGAAGGTATTATTCCCCGTGCTCGCCAGACAGACCTAACAGGTCTCTAGGGATCTCAAAAAGGAGAAGCATTTTCCCCTAGAAAGAAGAGGTGAGCACCATTCTTCAAACTTAGCCACAGAACAGCCTTATAGCTGCTTGGGTCACTGGGCCCTAAAGAGGGAATTGTGACTCCTGTCATTGGAGACTGTGAGACACATGAGACTTGCCCCTCCTATAATCCTTCCTCCTCACTGGGGAGCCCCTTTTTTCCTCTTCCACCAGCTCAGTAATAAACCTTCCATCACTGGGGGATTTACTGTGCAGTCCTGATCTGTGGGTCGTGCTGAGTTTGAATTGCTCCCAGAGAAGTGTCGCTGTCATCTATGCCTGCAGACCAAGATGGGCTGATTGTGTTTGCTCAGACATAACCGAGTTCACATAAAGAACACCGTAGTAAATTAATTGGAGCAATTTGGTTATCCGGCTGAGAGCACCTAGAGCAAATATAATAAAATTTTTTAAAGTGTCGACAACCGTCATGTCTATGTGTATGTGATGAGAGGGGTTCCTGAGGTAGACAGGTCACATTTGCCAAACGGTCTGAAATTCCATGGTTAGAGCTGCTAGAGTCCAGACAGTCATTCCCTGTCAGCAGTAGTTGAGATCACATTGCTTCTACCATGACATGGAGATTCGTCCCAGTGAATGGGACTGGGCTGGAGTACTGAACCAGTGAAGTTTTTCCAAATGTAGCTGTGAGTGGGCAAGATATGAAAAAATTGATTTTTAAAAGCAGACAGTCTCTCCAAGGCTGACCCAAGGACAACTGGACAGCTTTTGCACTGTCTTGTTTTGTGATGCCTGGTCTGTCATTCTGTCTGCAGGTCAGACTGCAGGTAGGGTTGTACATAGTATACATCCTCGACTGGCTGACTGTCTTCCGCAAAGACCAGATCCTCGTGCTTCGTCTGGAGGACCACGCCTCAAATCGGAAGTACACCATGCACAGAGTCTTCAATTTCCTCAGACTTGGTATGCGTCGCTAAAGGTCCACTTTTACTTTCATACGTTCCTACAACTTAGCAGTACTTCAGCAGTTAAGTTTCTTGTGTTTAATGAGAAAGAGGAATTTCTAACTTTGTGGTTAACTGGAACCCCAAAGAGGCTGCTACTGCCTGGTCCTTTTAAGGGATGTTCTCTCAAGTAGTACAGAACTGTGCAAAAGTTTTAGGCACCTGAGGGAAAAATGCTATAAAGCGACGATGGTTCCAAAAATAATGCCATGAATACTTATTAATCAATAAACCTTCTAAAAAGCGCAGTAGACAAAAAAAACCTCAATCAAATCAATATTTGGTGTGACCACCCTTTGCCTTTAAAACAACATCAATTCTCTTATGCAAACTTGCATGCAGTTTAAGGTAGAGGTTGGTAGGTTCTTCCAAACATTTTGAGGAAGTGGCCACAGTTCTTCTGCAGACTTTGACTGTCTCTGCATGTACTCGCAGACTGACTTGATCATGTTGTGATCAGGGCTTCTTGGGGACCATACCATCTGTTGCAGGATTCCTTCTTTTTGCTCAAGATAGTTGTGAATGACTGAGATTGGGTGTTTGAAGTCATTCTCAGGCTGTAGAATGAGTTTGGGACCAATCAGAAACCTCCCTGATGGTAGATAAGAATCTACCTGTACTTCTCAACAGACATTGAAGTTGCACGTCTAAGACGTTTGCACAGTACTGTAGATATGTGAAATTTCATCTCCACATTTAGAACGGGTTTATCAAACTAAAATTAGTTAAGTTCAGGAGATGGTGGAAGAGTGGCTCAACAGGTAACCTTGATGCCTCACAGTTCCAGAGTTTTGAATCCACAACCAGCTTTGTGGAGTTTGCATGAGCAGGCCACATTTCTGTGGGTTTCCAAATACTTCTCATACTATAGAAAATATATTGTTCAGGTGAACTGACAATTCTGTGCTGCATGTGAAATTTAGGAGAACATGAACAGGTTCTAAAGAACAACTGTTTAGTGGCAGACATGTCTGTAAGTTGTACTGTGGTATAGAGTAGTTTTCTCCAAAGTGGTTGCAGACCCATTTCCTTATTATGTGATCTTGAGATGGAGGTGCTTCTATATCCTTATTACTACCTTCCTAACAGGACCACTGACGGAGCAGAAGGAGGCAGAGATCACCAAAAGCCCAGCGTCCAACACAAGGAGACCGGCAGACAGGATCCTGGGGCCCATGCTTCCCATCACTAAGGAGATCCTGCAGGAGTTCTACTCCCCATTCAACCAGAAACTGGCCAAAGTGTTGCACAATGACTCTTTCTTATGGAAGAGCGACACAGGGTGGGCATAGACAAATCCCACATGGACCACCAGCACACACAGGAACTCAGATGGGACACATCTGAGAGGCACCACTGAGATTATTTAAATTATTATAAATAAGTTATAAAGGAGACGGTGATCTCTCATACAAAAATGGCACGGTGTCAGTTACCTGATGCATTAAGACTTTGTTTCATATGTTTGAAAGGGGAACATTTCTCCATGTTTGTCCTGACTTGTTTTTAATGGCTCTGCATTAAATTAAAAGTTACACAAGGACTAAAGAGTTTCGATACACTTTTTTCAATTAAGATCATTCACTGCTGTAAAGGATGTTCCACTTCCAGAAATAATTCACTGGTCCTACATTCCTTTAATAAGGCACATAATTCAGTTTGATGGATTATAAAGGTTACAAATTCAGAAAATAGATCAATACTCACTTTTTGGTCTCCTCCTAGCAATTGCACACCATTTGTTGCAATTGTGCCCCCTACTGACAGATATGACAAAAAACAGCCTGTCAGTGGGGTGTATAAAAAAAGTGAAACAACTTCTTAATGAGGTGAATTCCAGTTACTGGATATTTTTTTTTAGTACACAGTAAAAGTATTTTTTTTTGTAAATCCTTTGACATTCTCTATGCTTTTTCTCGTACAGTAAATCATGTAGATTTTGTGTGAAGTGACATGCAACTCAGGGTATACAGAAGAGCATCGAGCATCCCAGGAGCAACTTTACAAACAGGCACACTGTTTGTCTAACTGATGCCAACCTTTTTGTATAATTGTGGCTCCTTTGTTTTATCCAAGCTTTAAGCGTGAACATCTGACTTGTAGCTCGTGTGTGACTCATTCAGTTTTCTACAAGTTATGTGGACTATCTGGACTTCCACACCCATTAGTCCCTTGGCAGTTCACAGTGCTGTTTAACACTGAGACTAATGTGGAAAATGACAATATCATTTCATCTCATTTATCATATTATTTGTTTTCTGCTACTTTATGTATTAATACTGACAATAGAATATAATAGACACCATATTGCTATAATGTATTTCTCCTCAGAGAATTCCTACATACTCTTTTCCATACATCACATTACTGGCAGATGATGCTTGCAGTATCTCTACAGCAAGGGCTGTGCATTACTTTAGCACTGAATGGGCATCCTGGGAAACTGACCTCATATGGCTCTTGTCTACTCTCTTCCGGTCATATAACAACATCAACAGAAACAAGACTACAGTGAAAAAGAGCAAATTTTATATTTTCAGGTAATTGTTAGGATTTACACCCAGTGTTGCTGATATCATCCTTTGGAACTCTAAGCCCCGGTACACTTACTTTTTCCCATTTTCCCCACTTTTTTCATTTTACTAAATGTCTGCTTGTTTTTTTTATGTTCACAGTCAGAGAAATGTCCTTGGACACAGGTTCCAAAGTCTAGCAGCTTCAGCAATGCCATTTGCACCAAGGTGGGCGCTTAACCATTTTCACAAGACAGGACTCTCTGGATTGTGTCTGCATGGACACACTTTTGCTCTGAGTGATTTTTTCAAGAAATGCTGTAGGTGGCACCTCCCATGTGGAAGGAGGTGTTGCACAGAGACACTGTAGTAAAGCATATTATGAGTAGTGTGGTAAAGATTTATAGGCATTTTAATGCATTTAAAATAAAGCTTCTTGGATGCATGACTACGTAGTTATCAGAGACAAACGAGAAATCTCATCTTAACTCTTCCCAGAATATACAGCAACAGCGATCGAATACAGCCGGATAAAAGGTTGGCTTATTGTGCAATAATTAGATATTAGGTGTGGAAACGGACTGATTATGCCAGCATGAACTTGTTTTTCTTCCCAGTAATATAATTTCACTGTGTGAGGAAAGAGGGCAGTAAATCTTGAAAATCTAAGAACTGGGGTTGTTCTTTCTAACAATTAGAAATAACTAAAATAAAAGGAACTGTAATGCACTTTTGAAAGCTTAAAGGAAAGTCTTTGATAATTATTGAACAAATTAACGAAAAAGTGCTGTTAAAAATATGTCAAAGCTGACATCTCAAGACATTCATTTACAAATTGTGTATGTCAAAGCCTTTTTCATAAGCTTGGGGAACAGTCCTTGTGAGAAATTCTGGTCAATTCCCAGGTTCACAGCATGTAGAGAGATATTTGTGCATGTGAGATAATCCTCAATTTCTCTTGAGGAAATAAGCATGTTCTCAGTGAAGCCATCATTCTGGATTGAAAATTTTAACTTTCCCACTAGAGGGCAGAGAAATACATAAGATAATAGAAAGCAAGTTCTTTCGCTCACTTTCAGTAACCTCTTGCCTCTGTCTGGGTTTCAGTGGTTCAGAGCCTATCTCCGAATTTCTGCATGCTACTATAGGACAAAGAGACTCAGTTTAGATGCCAGTCACTTGCTGCAAAGCTACACACACACACACACACACACACACACACACACACACACTTACATGCAAGTCAGAAAGGTAAATAGTAATAACACATTATATATCAACAAACTTTATTACTCTTAAAGTGGTTGCACTCAATACATAAGTGCTTTCAAACAGGCAGATGCCACAGAGTGAGACGCTGGTCATAGTCCAGTGGAAAGGTGGAAAGAAAAAAAAAGTAGTTACATCTGAAATATACAAAATATATCATCAAACTTTATTACTCTTACATTATTAAAATGTCCATTGCCATGTGTGTCAGTTATAATTCCCTATCACCCATCTTTCTTCCAACACAGCCCCCCATCACCCCTACATGGTGTGTGTGTGTGTGTGTGTGTGTGTGTGTGTGTGTGTGTGTGCACAAAAACCTCACTTAAGGTGAGAAATACCTGTGTGGCAAACATCTGTGGCTTGAAAAGCAGTTTTGTACATAATGAACTAAGAAACAAAGACTGGAAAAAGATTGAGCTTTATAGATATAGACATTATTATCATGACCTATACAATATATTGGCTGCTTTCCTTACAGGATCAAAAAAACTTTAATACATATTATTCATCCTTTAACACTGTTTCTGAAAAAGTATAAAATTGTAATTGTTGTAGTTCCCATAACATAAATATTAGTTACTTAGCTTATTCTAAATAAATAATCTGCTAGTAATTTAAATGTAAACAACAACAATGATTCTCTGGTAATTTAACACATGCAATGATATTGCAAAGCAGTCAAAAAGGGACACTAACCTAACACTAATCAGATACAAACTGAACTTCCTGGTGTCATCGTAAGAGAATTGTTCACACCTAGATACTCCATTATGTAACAACAAATATATTATGCAGTGAGTTGGCTTTGTTTACAAATAGATAATGCCCCATGGTGCAAAAAGGCAGATGCAGCCTCTCTCAGTGTAATTTTTCTGATTTACGTTTAACCTGGAAGAAATCTTGGAGTTTTCTTTGACCCAGAGTTCTCTTACCAGCCCCATGTTAACTGTTACAAAGACTTGCTTCCTGCAACTGAGGAATATCTACAAGTTAAAACGTTATCTTTCTGGGCCAGATACTGAGAAGCATCTTCATGCCTTTGTTTCCAGCAGGCTTGATTACTGCAACTCCTTGTTGTCTGGCTTCCCTGCCAGAATGCTGCAGGCAGGACTGCCACTGGCTCCTGGAAATACTGTCACATTACTCCAGTTCTGTGATTTCTTCATTGGCTACCTATGGCATGTGGATGTGACATTAAGCTAATGCTTCTAACTTACAAGGCATTCAAAATTTTGGTACCAACTTATATTTCTGACCTCCTCACTACCTGTAAGCCAAGACATGCCCTACACTCACAAGATGCCAGCTTACTCATAATTCCAGAGAACGTTTTGAAAATTGTGGCTGGGAGAACATTTAACTATCAGGCCCCTAAACTGTGACAATGAAGCATGGAGCTTCTGACAAAGCCTTTAAAATTAGACTTAAAACTCACCTGTTCAATCTCTACATTTCAGTAGATGACCCATACTGACATATTCACAAGTTGCCCATTTTTGTTCTCTCTGTCTTCCTGAGGTACTCTGGCATTCTGGAACATTATTTCCAAGTACTGCCTCCTGGATAAGCTTTGCTATGATAACCGCAACCATTAGTTTTCTGTTGCCTGGAATGACTGCCTACCAATACCAAATGGATCAACAACTGTGGGCCGCGATATGGTTGATGTCTCCCTCAGTCTTCAGCTCTACTATTATAGATACACTGGACCTCTTCACACATATCATGACCATTGAATACCCAGGATGGGTATGCAACCAGTGGTACTTGGATCCCCAGATATTTATTTTTCCCCTATTCTCATTATTGGGAGTTTTGAAATTGTGTTTTTCTTCTCTTCTCCAGCTGGTTTATCTATATAGCTAACTCTCTATACTGCCTAACAGCAGAAAATTATGTTATGTCACTCTCTTCCTTTTGTTCATCCCTTGCACCTTTGTTCAGCACCATGTTGAGAAGAGCACTATACAAAAATTTTAAAAAATTGAACTGAAGACTAATTCTTGTAGAAAGATATTTTATAGAAACTATTTTAAAACAACATGGCCCATATTTTTCTTGCTCAAAACCTGCTTCCCAAAATTAAATGATTCAAAGTGATAAACAGTTATATCTTCAAGGTTGACCAGGGACCCATGTACACAGCTCATATCCAACCCTGTCAAATTCCAACCACTAAAAACACACTGTTATTCAACTATAACTGGGCAACACAGCTGGTTTTCAGTCTTCAGAAATATCCCTTCATTCATTCCCGACAAAGCAGACAGGGATAAACACGTCAGCCGCAGGCAGCAGGACCCTTGATTAAGTTCCTGCTTGTACTGTAGTAGTTTTTTACATGATACTTAAATCGATACAGTACAATTTAAGCTTCTTCAGTACAGGTATATAAATAGTTAAATAATTGTAAGCGTATTACTACGCAAATCTAACATTATGAGCTGCATGGGAGAAAAGCATGAGGTCATGAATAAATACCAAAAATCTTGAGAGGCGTTAGAAATCAGAACTCAATTTCAGCTCTGTAGAACTCAAAGTGAATTCCTGGTGGATGGTCTTAGGTGAGGACTCCTGCTGTCTGGTCTCTCCATTCTAGCTGGGTGTCTGCTGTAGATTATTTCCTCTCCACACAAACATGAGAAGATAATCTCCTCTCTTTGTGCTATGAAGAAGGGGGATAGGGTTTTGGAGGAACCATAGCATCCCACCATGTCAGCTACACTAGTACACTGCACTGAGGATGGCAGCATGGAAAAGGAGGCTTGTGAAAACTGATAATTCCACAGTAAAATGCTGTGGACAAGACTTGGAAACCAAGCAAATGGAACTGAACCCTTACGCACAGCACCCTGAGTGTGCATGTAATCAGCACTCATACATCATATAAATGAATAAAAAAGGAGAGGGCCACAAGGGTCACAGAAGAGCATTCGTTCGACAAATATTATATCATCTGAAATGAGTTCACTGTATTTTCAACTTCTAGTTTTCTGCCAAAGACTTTCCAAGTCTTCCAAGTTTATTTTCTGCTGTAGGCATGAATGATATTGCATTTACAGAAGCTATTGTGAAGGAACTTCTGGGTTATTCAGCACAGAATTTGATCCATTTCCTTCTTCATATAAAATGGCCTGCTCTGGGTATGAATTTTTGGAATTTATTCAAATGATGACTTTTCGAAGCCAAAGTAAACCGAGAATGATAAACCAACAGTATTGTTGACCAGCAATTTTACTTCTAATGGAAATTGATTCATTCATCATGATCGCAATATTAATAACTATCCCTTTAGCCTTTTAGAAAAAATGACTGTTTTACATTCCATAGGGTTATTTATGACCTCAAAAGAGGTAGGAAAAGTGTAATGAAGGTTCCAGAAGTCTGGAATATGTGGATGATACTGGCAACAGAGGTAACCTCATACAACACAATATTACAGTGATGTCGCTCCTCTTATTTACAGCTGCTGGAACTCTCAGCTTAACAGCTGTAATGCAAAACAGTTTTACAGTCACAAAATGTTTCTAATCTACTTTATAGTCTGAGCAGTTACGCTAAAATGCAAACAGACATCATACCTAAGGGGTCAGGAAAAGTGTAATGCTACAGTAGCGATATATATACAAACTCACTTTTACAAATGCAATATTTACATGTAGCAATACCTGCTAAGCAACAGAAAAAATCATCAAACTGTTGTCCATTGAAATATATTAGCTATCCATCTTGCCAGCTTGCATAAAAAACTCTTTAAAGTACTCTATAATGTATTATGGGTACAATGTGTTTGCATCAGTATCTGACTGCTTGTTTACTGTTGTGTTGCATGTTGCTTACAGAAGAGTGTTTGCTAAATGAATGAATGAATGCTAAATGTACAATTTAAGATATCACCCATTAGATATCTTGTTAAAGAAATTGGAAAGAAATTCATGTTAATTTGACCTTTTGATGGGTATTAAAAAAGACAAACAGTACAGAAGATGACATAATAGCTGAGCTAGAGCCTTGTGTTCTACAGACTGAGAATGAAAAACCACCTTCTGCTGCAGAACACTGAGTTAATACACAGAAAAATTTAGCATAAAATGCTAAATAACAAAGAGCGTATAAACCTAACATGGTAAGTCACCTCGGGAAAAAATGGCTAATAAAAAATGTGTAACATTAAATATTTGTTACATGGACAATGTTTCTCATGTTAACATGCATTTTAAAAAACATTGTCTTCAGCAAGCCACGTAAACTCATCAGCCATGTTTAATAGAATAGCGCTATGCAGGAGTGTACCAAAGGTATTTAGCACTTCAGGTAGATATTTCCTTTGGCAACCCCCCCACCCCAATACACTGTGCATCAAAACTATTTGTAGCAATAATTGTACCAGCTAATCCAGCAAATACTCACAAACAGCAAAAAATAAATGGTCAGTGAATAAATTGTTACACTATATTTCTTATATTGTAATTTATTTTATTTTAAAAGGAATAAGAAAACTGTAAACAAGTTATATTAGTATTTATTGCATGAATGAAATTTATTTTCCAAAAAAAGAAAAATAATATTACATTAGTCAGTCTTCCAAAGTGGTAGACACATGAAAAAATTGAGCCAGTGGGACAGAGGTTGAGAAATTCCACCAATATAATCGGAAACTAAAGGCAACCATTTAATGTCATGCAGACGTTTGAAAAATGTCCTACAGTTGTCCTTTACAGCCTTGGCACCCCCTTTCTGCACCACTGACACTATGCACTCCTCAATGATAATTATAGTCAAAACAACTAAAATCTCGATGGTGCTTGTTGAATAGCGCTCTCTAGAATACATTTTCGTTTATAGATATGGAGAACATTCATAAAATAATACAAATATATTTTGAAAGGATAAGGCTAGTGCTGTGAAGTCAAAGTCAACTCTTAGGCAGCCATTCATGTGGTTTTGAACATGCAGGAGGCTACAGTGGTTTATCATAGTCATGTCTTTAGACTGTGAGAGGACACATGGTGTCTATTTATATATTTAACAAAAATCATTTTACATGACTGTGACTTGTTATTAAGGACATGGGTATTTTCAGCCTGGTCATATCCTGAGGGAAAGATTCCTTGAGTAGTGTTGTGATCTTAATGAGTAAGAGCAGTGAAAGAACAGTCTGAGGGATGTTTTTAAGGGGTAAAAAGGATTAATGAGAGAATGCAAGCAAGAAGTAAAATCTCTTCCTAGGGTTCAGGCCTGGAGATGACCTACACTTCATCCTGCTGAAAAAGAGGTACCTTGCTGTGAGGATAACTCTGACAGAACATTCATCATGCCTGGTACATTGCAATAGTTTGCAGCAGACTGCCTGACTAATTGGACTTTGTGTGTGGAATTGCCGAATGCAAAACAGCAGACACACAGGAGTCTTCTGAGACCAGGAGGGGTCCCTCCCAGGCAAAGAGGCCTCTGATTTTTTTCTCAAAACCCTGGAAAGAACCCCAGATCCTGCAGGTGGTAGATGCTTCCACTGTCAGGGCAGGGCAAGTTGGCCACAGTGCTAATAACTGCTGCTGGAGTGAGCATCGCCTTTCGCAAAAAGCTTTTGTGGTGTAAATTAGAGGTAGTTCACATCACATTGCTCCCCCACCCCAGCCTGCGGATAGGACCCCTCAGAGGACCAGGTGGTTGTCACCCTTTTTTACAGGACTGAGAGGAGGAAGGTTTGGAGCTTTCTTTCATTGGAATGGCAGGTGTGGGCTCACACAGGTCCCCCCAGCACTCTCTGCCACTTACCCCTGTCAGTCCCTATCAGCCACACTCGCCCTGCTCTTTGCTTACCATGACAGTCCTTTAGCTCACCTGTCACCCCAGTTAAAGCTCATCACAAACTGTAGGCCCCCCAGTGCAAATGGGAAAGCAGCCAATGCAGTTAACTATTTTTGTGAAGAAAAAAATGTACAAGATTGCTATGATTTGCTTCTATCTATCTATCTATCTATCTATCTATCTATCTATCTATCTATCTATCTATCCACTTTTGCCAGGTACCTATTTAATATGCCTGGCTGCTTGTGAGTAAAAGTATTCATAGGACTGCCATGTTAATTGCCTACCAAGGGTGGTCTGTCAAACACCTCATAGCAGGAGAAGTGTGTTGTACATAACAGCAACAGATGTGGCACCTTGGAAACATGGTTCCAACTTCTGATTGTGAATAATGTATGACCAAGGGCACTCAGAACTCTACAAAATGTTCTGAAAAAGTTACACAACAAAAATTCAGATTGCATGGCTGTGCTACCTGCTTACATGAAACTGTATTGTCTGTAACTCTGCTAGTAACATCTGCAAGCATGGATTTTGTATATCTTGTGTGTGTCTCCACAAAGCCTGTTGATGTTGCAACCATCAGAGGAGACCAGTGGGATTGTGTACATGATGCACACAATAGATCATTATTACATGAAAGGCAAGATTTAAGCTGATGTTATGAAGCTTTGGTTTGTTGTGTATCCTGGTGTATACATTTCCCTCTTTCTAAAAACTTCAACTTTCTTTCAATCCTTGTTCCTCTTAAATTAAGTCCTTAAGAGAAATAATCTTTCTCCAAGGTAAGTGTTCTTCAGTCTCTTTACATAGAAAAAAAATGCAGATTTAATTACTTTTAGTTATAATTAATTCTAGTTATTTTTTAGTTAGCATATGCCGAGTTGATCTGTGTGATACTGTAATGGGACAGAATGTGGTTTTTTAGACAATTCATTGTGTTATAACACACCCCAGAAGGATCTACACACATCTGGAAAGAGTTTTCACATCGGTAGATGATTTCATTGTGCAGGGAACATCAAAATGTGCAGAGAATGTGCAAGAAGCACTTGTTTTAGAAAGTAGCCAATAAATAGCCGATGGCAAAGATAATTCTAAATGGAGACATATGGGAATGTGGAATCCCAGAGTTAAAGTTTGCTGGAGACAGTACCGGCTTTCTAGTGCTTTCCGGGAGGACAGAACCACATGGAGTGTAAGTCACTGCCAAGGCATTTATCACAGCTGCATGGACATATTTTTTCACAATAAATCTTGCAATAAATATTCTATGAAGGATGTAGAACGGTATCCACTTCAGTTTGGCACTGCAAGTCCCTGTGTAGGCATCATTATGACTGATTTCATAAATGAGTTATCATCATACATGCAGTATTAGTCCAGAGGAATGACTAATTTGTATATTTTAAAATATTTAATATTGGATTCTAGACCTCCAAGGAGAGGAGAATTGTCAAGAACAAGTTTTTACAGTTTGAAAATGTACACGGGATTTAGGAGTTAGGATGGAAGGTTAAGTGCTTGAAAACTGGATGTGCAGGACAAAAATGTTATTATTGGATAGGATAGAATAGGATAGGGTAGGACTTTATTGATTCCTGGCAAGAAATGTATTGTACAACACCTTAGCACACAGAACACATATAACAATAACAATAAATAACTAACATGAGCAAAAAACTAACATTAATAACAAGTGTAAATACAATCTAAAAGTTGATGTGTTCTTGTGTGTCCTTATGGAGTCGGATGGCTCTTGGTAAGTAGTGCTTCTTAGTACGCCTAATCTGCTGACAATCACTTTATTTAAGGGATGTGAGCCCTTGTCCATGATGTACTGTAGCTTTGCTGCTGTTACCTGCAGTCACTAAGGTGGTGCCAGAAGTAGTAAAGAATGAATGAAATTCTATATTGCTATTTTCTACAAAAGAGCATTAAATGTTTGTGTGCGTATGTGTGTGTATTTGTTTTCATTACAAAAATCAAAGCTAGTGCCGTCCCCCATTTCCTGACACCCAAACTTTATGCTATTTTTATGACATTGAAGATGTTAGGTCTCTTTCTCTTTCTCGAGGTGGAAAAGATGACCAGTGAGGAAAAATCACTTGTCATCTTTGTTGTAAGATGTTCAATAACTGTGACTTTACAGTGGTTCTGTTTCAAGAGTTCTCAGTGTCATTCAGACTGCTCAGCAGTTCTTCATTCTTGTCTCATTTGTTCTTCTGGTAAAACAAAAATGATTATGGCTAGGAGGAGATATATTTTTTAACTGTAAAAATATGTTAACATTAGTTAATGAGGCCACTAACATAGCATTCTAGTTACAATCTGTAAGAGGTGTTGTTTCAAAAGAGTAAAAGCTGACTGATGTTCAAGCAATTTATATTATTTCTGATCAATGAACTGAAGTTCTGAAACATTTCATACAAGTGACATTTAATAACAATATGAACTTGTGTTATGATCTTGGATGGGGCATGAACTTCAGAAATGGCCTCTGCATGTCATCAAAGGATTAAGAATTATTTTTGCAGAAGGGCAATTGTTTGATCATGGGATCTTGCTAACATACTGTAAGGGAGATATGTATGTCATTAAAATTTGTCTGTAGTGTTTTACAACGTATTGGAACTGTTTGGAAGTCAAATTATATATTGCCGAATGGCCCTACATTCTTAAGGATCATTGATGCTATTCAACACAGTCATATCAGCCGTACACCAGGTAGTTTCTTGCTTCACCTGGAAAGAACTTATGAGGTGCTTCAAGAACACAGCGTTTAAAATATCCTTGTGGCATTTGCTGCTTTTCTTACTACATGCTCTATTCAGAGCATTAAGAATTTCACACTGCTACCTATTTAATGAAGCAATTTCAGTTAGGTACTCTTCTACTGGTCCATGTGAATAATTCCTTCAGGAAACAATTTGCCATAGCATGGTATATCCCCAGATGTTAATTCAAACAAACAAACTTTCTGAAGAGCACATTTGGGATTTACTATGTTTACTATTTATATTTTGGGGTATGTACTAAGGTAGATGTTGAGAAGTGATCATCCTCTTTCACACTCAGATCCTCGGTCCTCAGGTACAGTTAGATTAAAAATGAAGGTAATATCTTTAGAGATGGAACAGGTAGCAAACTGAGCCATAACAAGAAGGACTGCATACCAGGAGTCAGAAAGGATGGTTTGGCTGGGTTGACCCATTGAACCGCTACAATGTAGCATATATTAGCAGCAGAATTATTGTCACAGAGAAACTTAGGAATAAATAAATGAAAAGATAAACAATTGAAGTTGTATAAAATTTAATTTTGGAAAAGAAGTATTGGACTGCAACATGCCCACAGGTACTGTGAATCATAAAAAGACTATAAAAGCTCCCAAGCCCTTCACATTTCCAATGTATCTCACAATAACTGGTGCCAGTTTTCTTTCTCCCCTGTTCAGATCTGTTTGGAATCTGTCACTATGGACATTGATTTGCTTACCTTAGACAACAATTTCTTCTCAGTGGATGCTTCCATGCCAGAAACCCATACTTTTGTGTGTTCTGTGTCTCCCATAGCTTGCAGCTCCCTCAGCCAATCACTAACCAACAGCTGCAACATCAAGCCTGCTGGAGCCCCCTCGTATACCTGGTCCTTTTCTTTCTTCCTCTCATCCGCTTCTGGATGCCCTCTGGGTGATCTGCTGTACCCACCACTCCCACAGGCTTCTGCCTTTGTCACAGCCCATTCTGATAGATTTCCCTGTTCACCTAAATGTGCCTTTGAGCTGCTCTGGCACATTCCACTTCTAATGTCACCATCTCACCACAATCAACACATGTCAGGAGCAGACATTTATCTAGCCTTGCTCTTTTCTCCTGCCAGTGCTACCGACACTGTTCACACTATCAACTGTAACATCTTGTTCTTCTTCCAAGGTCCTCTTCTCCCACAAATTTTGGACTTCCTTTTGCTGCTTTGCAGATGGGACTGTACTGTCCTTCCCTGCTACCACCAGTAGTTCATTGACTACCTTGCTGTCAGTGGCAACCTGTGTCCTTTTTTGGGATGTTCCCATTTTTAAACACATCATAAAAATAGTTATAAAACTGTTTTGTAAAACACTTTTACAAAAATAGTTGTAAAAGTGCTGCAAGCATCTTAAAATGGAACTGGTGAATTTATTGAGGAGTTCTAGACTATAATTTGTTCCACACTGTTCATCCGGCCAAGGGCTTCTGACTGTTTCTTTGACATCTTCTGGTCCAGAATTGGAATGGTTGGTTTTCTTTTCTTTCTGAGCTAAACTTTTCCTTGTGATGCCATCAGGCAATTCACCATCAGGCTCCCTCACTTAGCTTTGGCACTTTGCAACAACAATTGGTTTTCAACTCCATAGTCTCACAAAATTTTGTTCTTTCCTCCATCCATGTTGCATCTTCAGCTCTACACAAAATTTATTTTGTTGTTATTGCTGCTCACCTGTGGGAATAATGTTGAACATCACTAAATGTATATGCATACTTTAACAATATTCCTGTAGCACGCATTAAGAAAGGACAGTCCAATTCTCTTCATATGACATTTCTAGACAGACTAGCATAACTTTTCATTACAACATATTACATAATGAGTCATGAAAACACTATAGGTTATGTACTTTCTTATCTTCAGTTACAGAATTTCAAGACATTTGCACCCAATGTAAACCCAGCATCTGCATATTCCAAGCTGATATTCATACGAACCACACACTTACATTTCAGCTCCTTATGGCTCAAAACACATTCTCTTCAGCAACATCCCAATGAACCTTACAAATATACTGGTCTGCCTGCAATATATTCTGTAATTTCAACTGCCAGTCCAACAGACATTTCCCCAGCTTCCACATCATGACTTTATTCACTTTCATAAGTTTCCTCTGCTACCACAAACACTTTCAAACATCCAACATCAAACTGGTCTGAGTCGGTTACATTTCTTCCATAAATAAATAACTGGATATTACTATGTCTCTTTCCAAAATCCACAACTCCTGTTATTGCTAAAGGGTTTACAGCATTATAATGCCTATTCACTTCAATCTAAAAGACACGTGAGTTCCATAAAAACCTTCAGCTGTTGCCTAGCACACATTCAGTCTGTCTATATTTCTCCCCACATCAATATCACTCTAAAATCAATGTTTGCTATTGCCTTCATTGACTTTCTACAAGCTTCTGGATTTACTTTGTGAAATTCCCAATGCAGCCCAACCATTTACCTCTTTGTTTTCTGACTTTTCAGGAACCAATGGCTTTGCCATAATTTTCTACATAAAACGCAGCAAAATGGATAAAATTTCCAAAGTTCACTTCATATATTATTTAAAGTCATCACATCTACCTGTTACTACAATGTCCTGTACAGATACATCCCTGTTAGACATTCATTCTCTACCACTCCATCTGAACCTCTGTTTATCAGTGAATATGGAACCATCGCTACTGGTTTCAAAAGAATCTCAAGGCTATTTTCAGCTGTCTATATTCCTGCCTAGCTCATTCTCTGCTCACTCTTTCAATATAGGTGTCACTGCTACTGCCTTCAGCCAAGGCATTGCTGACAGTATAACAGTTTGAGGTGATGGAATTCCAATGCATTCAACTTTTACATTTGTCCCAATATCCCATCAGTACTTAAAACTATAACCTGAATATCTATGCAACCCAAAGCATTTAGTCTTGTTTCTCCCTAATCTTCCTTCCTCCTTAGAGTCTGCAGAACAAAAAAATTTTGAGATAAGTATTTGATCTAAGTATACCCACACATACTGTCAGTCATGGAACTCTGCAAAAGCTTCAAAAACCCACTACCACCACCACCCCATTTCCACCTTTATTTTGTTCATTATATTTCATACAAGGGCCTCAACAACTTGCCTGACAACAACAAATCAAAGGAGGAAAGTTCTTTCAACTTCTGAAAGGACAATTTGGAGATGGAAAGGGGAACACTTGAATTGATAATGCTTTGGAAGGGACCAGGATGTTAGAGAAGACACCACTATGCTTACACTGTACCTAAGATATCAGATGAGCCTGCAAGGACAATCCAGCCAAACTAAGCAAAGAAATTAAAACTTGTCTTCATGGCGTAAAAATAGCTTTCAAATTTAGTGGGCGCTTAATGTAACCAAGCACCATTTATTTATCTTTTTTGTCTTGAGATACTCAAACACAAAATACTGTGGTGAAATCGAAACAAAAAATGTCACATGTGTTCCAGCTTTTGAAGTCTAAACAAGTTTAAAGCCAAAATTTGTCTGTGACTAACTGGACTCAAAGCCAGGAGGCCAAGTTTCAGATTGTGTCTTATGAATTTATCCAGCACTTATACCACAGACAGGTATTGACAATTTTCTTGATTTTTTTTCATAATAAAACAACCTAGTTCTTTCAAACCCAGTTAAAGATGAAAATGCTTGTACTGGTTGTTTGAAAGGGATGGTACTATTTCAGTAGAATGATGTTAATGCAAACAAAGATGTGGAATTTATTCCGATCGCTGTCTTGTCCAGCTGTTTTGTTTTTCCACTGCTCCTTATTTAACTGATCTCGGTGTTCTTTCTCATCAGCAGCATTCTGCTTTTCGGCTGCAGCAAGCGATTCCGAAAATTATTTGTAGGTTAAAAGTGAGCGACGAGAAGGTAGTATCAGAAGAGCAGTTTGTATCAGCTGATATATGACGTCAATTTAAAGGCTTTATCACTTTATTACTTTTCTGATCCACTTAAGGGCCTCACATATTTGCCATTCTTGTTAGCACTGGGGTGCTCATAATCTACTCTCCTCTGTCTAAAGGAAGTGCACATTTTTAACACATGGCCTAAGAGTTGAAACTTATAAAATTCTCTAGCATGTTTCTGAGAAGTGAAGTGAACAGTAGTGACCTTATGTGTGCTCCCTCACAGCTTCATTTTTGCTTGGATGTTAAGCTACTGATGAACAATAATGTAAAGATTTAATTTTCCCTTTCAGTAACTGACTGAAGTATAAGATCACAAGACAGATTCAATAATATGTTTTACAACACCGATGTCAGGAATACTGTTTTGTCGAACAGGAAACGTTTTAAAGAAACAGAAAAGGCAAATCATTAAAAACATCCATGAAATTCAAAAAGTAAATAAATAAATAAATAAATTCAAAGAAAAAAATTTGTTGGATTATTGCTGTTCTGAATCTTGAATCCTCTAATCCTACTCTTGGATAAATACCCTTCACTGATGAGAGAATCCATATTTTTATGGAGAACTAATGTTTCTCAGTCACACAATGCAGTTCAATGCACAACTGGGAAAAAAAATCAGACAGTAGAGTTACCTGTCGTTACCTGCATTTACCCATCCACACATCCATTATTGTTAACTATTTTATTGTGGTTAGGAGCCTATCCCAGAATCAATGGGAGCTGGGCTATGAAACAACCCCTAGATGGGACACCAGTCTATCACCAGGTGGCCACATATACACACAGTCTTGCACTATGAGCCATTTAGAGAGGCAAATCTACCTGAAATGCATGTCTTTGCATTGCAGGAGGAAACCAAAGCGCCCAGAGAAAAAGGACACAGACACTGGGAGAACACGCCAACTCCATACAGACTAAGCCCAACTAGCCCCAGGGGCCATGAGGAAGCTACTGTACTCACTGAGCCAATGATCTGCTCTTACATTTACCTACATTATCCTTATTTTTCTAGCATCCATCTTTCTGCTGGAGAGTGCATGGCAGGTAGTGTGGTGGTTGCTACTGTAAACATGATTCCAGGAGATGGCTGCTTCTGTTCCCAGGAGGAGTCTTTGAGCAAAGCATTTAGTAAGCAGAAATACTTCAGCAAACAGTCAGCTGTATAAACTAAATACATCTATATACTGCATAACACAATGAAACCTGCATTTACTATTGCTGGTGTCCATTGCCAGTACAGTTTTATAAGTCAATTGCAAATTTTGTTTACCAAAGTTTTAAAATATTTATAAAAATATTTTGACATTTCTGATACATCAAGAAAAAGACAGACAAATGTAATTCTATAAAACTTATATGATGATAAAAAACCTTAATGTGAAGTGCAGATAAGGAAATGGTTTCTTAAGTAGAGTTGCAGACACTACTCAAACAGACATGTGACCGAGGTTTGTCCCCTACACTCAGTGAGGCTCTATCTGCCTTCCTTATAAAACTCTGTGTTTGTAATATGTCTGGAGCACATTGTCTCCTGGATGCTAAACAGCTTCTTTTGGCTATTGCCACAAACCAAGTGCATCTCACTGACCCTCACAAGGCCTTCACAAAAAATACCATAATACCTGTAGGCACTCAGTGTATGGGGAACACACCGGTCAACTAACTACAGGTACTGACATTTCACAAAGTTATGGGTTCTTTGTAACAAAGAAGGCCTATATTTTTCATTAAAATTCCTGCATTAAATATGATCAGGGCTGCTGTCCTCAATATAGTTTATTTCACTATTTACAGAGGAACCGGCACCCTTCCATTCAAATGGAAGTTCGCACTTAATTGGCTCAAATTCTAGGCCACCTTTCAGTTTTAACCACTGCTCCACTCTCTTATCAAATCGACATGCAGGGCTGGTAATGAATTCTAGACATGAGTTATACTCACTTTTGTTTTTTTTCCAAATACTACAATTCACTAAAATTAATTTGTAATACCCCTTTCTTTTTCTATAACCACGGAAATGAATCTCCTTTGATTTTCTCACTATTAATTATTTCCTCTGTTTCTTAAATTAGAAAACTAACATGCTCACCACAACTACTGAGGAAATAGTATTACAGGGTGCTGGTTCCTCTGTAAATAAAGTATATTGAGGACAGCGGTCACAAATGTAATCATATTTAATGCAGGAATTTTAATGAAACATTTAAACAGGACCTGGTTTCATCAAGGCCTTCATCAAAATGCACAGAAGTTAATGAAACATACAATTAAAAAGTAATTTCATTTCTGGCTATTATAGTAGACAGGAGTATGTGGGATAAGTCTGAAGTGCCACAGCTAGACTGACCTTGTATCTGTCCACATGTTACTCAAATAAAGAGGAACAGACCCTATTTAGCAGTTGGAGGTCTTTCAGCTGCGTTACTTATTTGCTAGTTTGATTCACAGTATTTTGGTGGAAACCTAATTTATGCCTGCTGTTTGTCTGACATCCAAATGCATTTCACAGCAACCACTGTAAAAAAAAAAAAAAGAAGAAAAAACATAATAATGACTCTTACTTTGTTGAGATTTCCTGTTATTTGTTTGGCACTGATGACCATGAGTCATCCATCCCTACTCATTGGAGCTGGCCTGTCGGTCTCTAATGGCACAGCATGAACAATTCTTAACACGAATAGTTCGTTTGGGGGTTTTTGAATTGGCTGGGAATGCCCTTTTTCCCCATTTTTCAATATTAAATGGGATTTTAGTTTATGCAATGCTGATTTCCTCAGCATTTTCAGGAACTAATTAAGGGTGTAAAATGGGATTTACCTGTGCAAGATAATAAAGGTAGAGCACATAGAACCCTGACTTGGACAAGAGGTTACCAGCAAAAAATGAGCTTGTGAGTAAAGTAGAGAAAACCATCTTTTTTTAGTTCATTGTTGGCGCTTATGGTGCCTGACAATGTAGTTACATTTAACACGTTCATAATTTGCACAATTTTCACAAATCCACTCTGGCCAAAAGTACAACATAAGTTTTTGCATTGAATTTCCACCTTATTTAATTGTTAGTGAGCACATTCTTTCATGAGACAAAGAGGTTGATGAAGCAGGTTAAAACATCCCACTTAAGATGCAACAGCAGGTCACTAGGGATTTTAGTCAGTAGCATTTTGGATCAAATATTTTAAAAAGTTGAATCTCGGTCCTTTGCAACCAGTGCCAAAGCAACGAAGCCATTCTGTTGGGCTGTGGGAGCTGAAATTCTCTTTTACACCAAGGACTCTTCTAGTGTTAATGCAGACAGGAGGCATCTTCACGCCGTCTGGCTTTCCAAATTGAACAAACACAACATCTGTTCAGCCACATTAGAAGCTTGCAAAGATGGGATTTTCTTTGATCCACTGATGTATTCCCTGATTATGAATTTGCATCTTTTTGCCAAAAAGAAAAGCAAATCGTTGAGAAGGGCTTCCCCTTTCGTTTCAAGAGCTCTGAGTCGGCAACGTCTGAAAGCAGTATTTAGCAGCTACTGAACCATAGTTTAATAGTTTTTGCATCTTTTGCAATTGTTGCAATAACTCTAAAAGAAAATGATGATGAACATATTAGACAAAAGCTTAAAGATACCATTTAAAATGTCTTGCTTTTAACTGAACTGTTCTACATGCCAGTGTATAACAGCAAAAACACAAGGTGGTACAACATATCATAAACTCTTGAGAATTTAAGAAGCATTTCCTAATTTAAACCCATATTACTTTGTAAAGCGTACATAGTTTTTAATGCTTACATGTTTTATTGAGACTGATGGTTACTCCCCTGCTGTAGCTTATGATACAAACGTGGCTCTTTTAAGCACTAAGGTTTTCCTTGAGTCTAACCAGTATTATTATTATTATTATTATTATTATTACTAGTAGTAGTAGTAGTAGTAGTAGTAGTAGTAGGTGTAGTAGTATTATTAACTTTTATTTAACTGATGGCTATATCCTAGGTAAATTAATTTTGGTCTGTATACTAAGCACTTACAATGTTTTACCATTTATACACTGAGCAATCCTCTTCTAAATCAATTCAAGGTAAAGACCTTTCTCAGAAGTTCAGCAGAAGTAGGTATTTGTGGGACCTTCAGTTGGAAGGTGACAGCTCTAACCATTAAACTGTCCTGCTGAGACGCCCTTGCTTTGATGTATCCTTTGGAGAGCCCACAGGATCCCTGACTGTACAGCCACACATTAGATGGGATGCCCCCCTCTCAATCTCTCATTTACTACGCCACCGCCTATGTTTTTTTTAATCTGACAATTTCATCACTTTTATTGCATCTGGGAAGGTGAACCTATTTTCATATGTTTGCACATTTCTTGTTCATCCGTCACCTTCCCACTCTCCCCCACCCTCCTCACAGCCATTCAGCCACTTGAAGGATGAGTTGAATTTTTGGGAAAGCCTGCTCCCGTAACTTGTTGAGATACCTGTGTAATGTTGCGTTAATGTTAGCCTGCTGCTCTGAGTGGAGGTTTTATTTCTGTAAACACTGAGTAAACACTGGAGAAGAAGGGCTGTCGTTGGGATGTTGCAAACACCTCTGTGTTTTTGAGCCAAGGCACTAAAGTGTACACCATGGGCCAAAACGGGGAAACATTAGCTAGGCAAACGTGCTGATTTAACAGAACTAATTTAGCTTATTTATTGCTCTGCAGGCAGATGGAAACAGAAATAACTCTTCCTGTGAGTGACATGAACGACACAGTGGACTCATACATCTCCATTTTCCTGAAAGCTGCTCTATTGCGATTCTCAGATGTGAGTCTTTCATGCCAGAGAATGACAGCTTTGCATGAGAATTTTTTTAATCTTTCATTGCCTCATTGGAACTATTTCAAACATGCAACAAGTTTAAGCTTCAGCTATTTGATTCAGTGTGGAAATAGAATTTTTGTTAGGTTTAGCACATAATTTAGTTTCTTAGCAGATAAGAATATCCATTTACAGACACAGTCCCTCACATTAGGGTAGAACAGGCCACAAACATGAACTGAAACAGACACCTACTGAAAGGGCTGTGTGTCAGTTTTGAGAACTCCCAGTTTTCCCATCATCCAGATTTCCCAGCCCAAATGTCACACTTTACCTGCCACATTCTCTGCAGGCTTTGCAACACAGCTGCTGAATGTGTTAAAATTGAAGACCAGGATATGCTTGCTGTCAGAAGATGAGAGTGTCTGTTCGACTCTATGGGGGGGTGACCTCAATGTTTCGAGCCGAGTAAAACTGTGAATCCCTTCGGGCTGTGCCACTGAGATTGTACAGGTGTCCATATATGTGCAGGCAAGTTGATTCAAAGACAGGGAAGGGAGCAACACATTCTAAATTGGAATCAAAGCCTGTAAAGAAATTTGGTGGCAGATTTTAAATCAGATGCAAGGCTTGAAAAGAACCAAGGCAGGTGTTCTAAAATGGTAAAATGGTGAATGGTAAAGGATCTAAGGGGACTTCTCATTTGGAATCTTGTGGTTATAAGTATTCAGCGCCTCCCCTCCCTGTCCCCAACGCCTATGTCTGCTCTCACAGCTGTCCTCCCACAGCTCTGCCTGCCTACACACTCCTATGCTTTGATTGTGCCTCCACCTCTTCTTGCAGCCAAAGCCTGGAGTGAGTGGGTGGAAGAGCAATCTTCGCCTGACCTTTTGCGAGCACAATAAATAACTTTAAATTGCACTCAGAGCATTTTGTCCCAGACGGGGAAGCCGGACTCTCTTTTTCCCCATTTGTCAAGTAAGATATTGGGCATTAGACCCCGAGGGGTTACAGCAGGTCCTGATTAAATGTCAAGTGATGGTTTTACTAGCACATGTCATCGTCATGGTGATTTGGTCCAAGCAGCTTTAGCGAGGAAACACCTTGTTCATTGCCGTCGTCCATCAGGCAGCAGGGAGACTGGAATCCCTGTCAAGGACTGCTGACCCAGAGATTCACACCACAAATACCAGGAGGATCACTTAAGGGACACAGCCTTAAAACAGGAAGGAAGTGAAAAAATTTTGTACTAAAAGTAGTAAAATACTAAAATATACGAACTGTTAAACAGTGAAGGGACTCCATTAATGTGTTATTAGTCTGTTAATGGTTCATTTTGGAATTCAGGATTATTGTATGTCTGGAAATCACATTTTTGCAGGGTATGTGGCCAGGGATCAAATATCATGCTGGTGGTACAGTGCTCTTTTCATGCAACCACATACGCTGTTGTGCTCGTGTATGTGCATCGTGAGGTGTGGGGGCCAGTAGTTCACCAATAGTGGGCCACAGACGCCCATTATGAGATTGGTTCAGACAGTGAGGCCAGGGCTCTCTCTCTGTTCAGACATGCCTGGATGCGGCACAGCAGAGGGTCTGAATTACTGTGGTGACGTACTGACCCGCAAGGTAGAGTTGTGTCCAAACAGGTCTCGTCATCTACCCACTAGGAAAAGTTAAGCACTAAAGTTATAGATGATAGAGAATTCAACAAAATGAAACTAAATGTGAAATTAAAGGAAAACCGTACTAATTGTTTTCATAATACTCTTCAGACAAATACTATTATGCTGATGTTCCCTGCAAGTTTTAGGTTTTAGGTGACAATTTTGAAGGAAATTAAAACTTAAAAACAGCAGCCTAATGTGTAAAACCATGTTGTGTTGTGAAAAGTATGTGGCAAGAATTTTTAAGTGGCACTTG
The DNA here is from genome assembly GCA_900497675.1 of Arapaima gigas. NCBI lineage: Eukaryota > Metazoa > Chordata > Actinopteri > Osteoglossiformes > Osteoglossidae > Arapaima > Arapaima gigas. The sequence continues at coordinate 373,445 of UFQX01000059.1, forward strand.
CTTTGTTTTTGAGTAACACAGAGGATTGTTCCACTAACATTTATCTGACAGCACTTTCAGCAATGAAAACTTTCAGAAAGTGGAAGAAAGTTATTTCTGAACTTGGAGGTGTTGTTTTTAAGTTGCTTTGCGGGATGGATTGGGTTTGACACCTTGAAAAAAAGAACTTTGTCATGAAAACACACTTTCCTCATATTCCAGTGGCACCAGGCTCCAGTCCGAGAGGGAGGGGAGGCATGGAAGTGAATCCTGCCAAACTGTCTTTCGGTCTCCACAAAGAGCAGAAGAAGCCGTGAGCGTGTGTGTGCGTGTGTGTGTGTGTGTGTGTGTGTGTGTGTGTGTGTGTGTGTGTGCGTGTGTGTTCTGGGGAGATGCGGATTTGATTACCCTGCGTCTGCAGCGACCACGTCTGGCCTCTGTGAAGTGCCTTGGGGGAACCCCCAGGAGGGACGTCCAGCGTGACTTTATCAACTTCTGAGCTCACACCACCTGCCAGCATTCAGAACAGAACCTCTCTCCTTCTATGTTTTGTCCTCTCTCTCTGTCTCTCCCCTGTTTTTCACAAGGATTCGCATGGACACCCTGGATCTGCAGCCTTAGTCAGCAACTCAGCGCCACCGGAGAAGTTTGTGAACTCTGTGCTGGAGTAGGGGAAAGAGTCTGAGAGGGCACCAGCCTGTAGGCAGCCCCTATTTGAAAAAGGATTTACCCTCCTCCTTGTTGCCCTTGCCCCTGCCCCCCTGTTTTCAATGCCAACTGTGGGAAAAAGGGGATATCCCCCCACACATCTCGTTCTCATCCTGTCCGGACTGCTTGCTCTACTCCTACTGGATGGTGCCGGTGGCCTCACCATGGATGATGAGGATTACTACATGCAGGAGCTGCTTACACGGGAGCATTACCACCGCACCCCAGACGAGAGCCTGACACCCATGGAGGAGATAGAGTGGGACTGGGGTGCTCACAACCATCCGGGACCTAAAGCCACAAAGAAAGAGCCCAAAGCCAAGAGAGAGAATGGAAGGCACTCAGACAGAGTGGATGCAGCTGTCACACCAGGTATTTGTCTGTTCTTAGAACCAAGTTTTATTTTCAATTATTTTCACTCCACCAGACAGCTGCTGCAATGTAATCTCTCTTATCCTGAGGAATGTGCGCTGAAGCATCACAGGTTTTTACAACAAAGTATGAAAAAAAAAATTATGGTGTGAAAATTATCTCCCTCAAAAAAAAAAAAGAACAGTAAAAGTTTAACCGCATGCTGAAATTGTTGTTGTTCTGTGCGTTTCCTAGTAAAAATCCTGGTATAGTTTTATAGTTATTCCAGAGAAATGTCATAAATAATGCTTTAAAAAGGGTTTATTGCTCATATTTCTTCTGATAACATTCACTGGCTGTTGCATTGTATCTGACTTAGCTTGATCGTGGATAAAATCACTGCTCAGTCCGTACAGTACGTGCTGTACGTTGAGCAGAATTCTCGCCAGCAGGGGGCAGAAGAGAAGCCTCATCGCTATACCACTATAACGTCATGATGAATCCCCTGTCTGGCTAATCTTCCCCAGAGCCAGAGATCACAAGTAATAAACAGCTAGTGGTTAGTCTTCTGGGATTTAAAATGTTGGCTAAATTCTTTGAACTTGTCAGACCCTCTGTTAGAAAAAGCTTTTGAAACCAAACCATCCGCAAAATATTGTAGCAATGAAAAGGATGAAGTCCTTTATGCCGTCAAAGCTCCTTATACTTGAGAATACAGTGCCACAGTAAAGCGGCCGCTCCCAGAGGGAGGAGAAAGTGCACCTTTTTCAAAGGAGATGCTTTAGCTTCTAACATAAGCTAAGATGTTATTTGTATATTTATACTGCTGAATAGTACTGCACTCTAGTTACTATTTTGGCTTTAAATGAACTTTGTTTTGGTCATACGGGAGTGACACAGTGGTATAGTGACTACTCACTATACTATACTCTACTCACTATACTCACTATACTGCTGGTGTCTCACAGTGCCTTGGCTGCAGTTTAGCGTGTGGGTTTGATTGCCATGCAATCTGTGTGGAGTTTGTTCATGTGAATTTTCTCCCAAAGTCCAGAGACATGTGCAGAAGAAAGCAATTGTAAGCACTCCTGCAACCTCTCTTACTATGGAAACAATGTGACTGGTCACCATGAGAGGAATTTTACTTGACAGCACTTCTCCTATCTTTTTTCATGATGTGCAGTATGGCCCAGAAACAGTGGAGTTGTTGTTGCTTCACTGTTTGATGAAAATACACCACAAGTTTTGAGGGACCTTAAAACAACAGAAAATTCAACAGAGAAAATATTTTACATAACAGTATAAAGATTTAAAGTGTGACTAAATCTAATAGAGTGAGAGGGAATGTGAGCAACCAGACGATTGCAGGCGATCAGTTCACAGGCCTGACTGAACCACAGGTCCCAGAATGCTCTTATTCATTAAAGAAAGAGAACCACTGTGGATCTAAAACCTCAGAAATCAGTCAAGAAGTGAAGGGTCTAACTAGATAAGGAGCCACCCCCAACGGTGCTCGCTGTGAGGTGGGTCACGAACAACAGTTCAATACTGTTGACACAGTGTATGCTCACACATGTTTTGGAGTTTTTGGACCTGGGAGCTGACCTGAACTGCGAGGTCACTGAAAACACACACTATCGTTCCTGCCAAATCTCACACATTATGTAATGTTAGCTATAATATATTTACCATTTGTTTAGCAGATTCTTTTCTCCTAAAGTGTCTTACAATGTTAGTCTAACATACCAAGCTACTTACAAAGAATTACCAATTTATACAGCTGGATAATTTTTTACTGTACCAACCTTGGTTGAGGATACTACAGCTGGAGGTGGATCCCAAACCAGAACTAACCCCACTGCAAAGTGACAGCACCAAAAACACAGTGCCACCAGCTGCCCCCTAGCAATGTAAACATGCTGATGTGTTGATCATTAACAACATTGTACGAAGGTCTCACAGCAGTCGGGAGCAGGTAACTTTGCAGCCACAGATTTACTCAGGCCCCATCGGGCGCTGAAGGGGTTTTCTTTCATGGGTGGCCTTTCTCAGGAAGGCAGTGGGCACTTAAAGCTGCTGTGATCTCATATTAAACCCATCTGCACTCCACAAACCACCCCGACAGCCATGAGAACCAGATGCTGCGGTGTAGCAGATATGGGGAAAGTCTGACTGCATGATGAGGCATAGCTCTGCACCTGCACATGATTCACTGCCACTCACTCTATTGTTCAGTTCAGTCTTTGTAACTCATCTGACCAAAACATCTCAACATAGTTTTGAAGTTTAACATGTATTGCAAAATAGGCCTATAGGTTTATATATTTGAATTAAAAACACTTATTATTGTAACAATATGTTACTTCTTATTCTACCAACTGGTAAATGGCACCTTGCTGAGAAATATAAATTACTTTTCAGTTATAGTACAGGAGAACAGACATTCAAAAAACAATGGAACTGAGAAATGTTTTATGACAAAATGTCCAAGTTCAAATAAAGGATGCACTCAGCAGGCAGACTGTTGGCAAGGTGTGTCTGAGATCCCTGAGTACATCTGCTCAGCCTTGATTTTTCACATCATGTTGCATGACAGCCACCAATAAGTTCATCTCTGCCAATTTAAACACCAGGTCATTTACCTTCTTCCTTTGTTCCCTTGGGTATCCCATCTTCCATGCTGTATTGTGCCAGTTTTGGTTCACTCATCTCTTCTTATTGCTTCAATAGCCATTATTCACGTAGTTTCCTAGCTATAACAATGCTCTACTATCTCCCTCGTCTTTTAAAACAATCACTTTCTTTCCACTTTTTCTTCTTTTTTGAAAACATCGTCAACCTTGGTTCCTCTGAGATGAAATAAAATTCACTGGAACATTCAGGGCAGTTAACAGGAGGTATGATACATGTACAAAATTTTCATAATGATCCCTTTTGGCAAACTCGTATATAAATTTCCAGTATGGTAAAACAGACTGTCCTTTCTCAGGGTAACCTAACAGGATCGCTCACATGGTGTAAGTACTCTTTCATTGAGAGTGTAGCTCCCTAACTTAGACCCTGCCCTGGACAAGCAGTTAAGGGTAATGGATGGACAGATAGCTTCTGACCACATCTGTGGTTTCTGAACTTACATAACTACAGTGTTGCGATGTTTACACTGCGTCCTGTTTATCTTTATTTATTCCCAATTTTCATGAACCCCTTGTCCAATGCAGGGTCACAGTGGTCTGAAGCCTACAATGGAAACATGTGATCCGGAGCAGGATACACTCTGGATGGACAAGCATACATACTTATTCACACATACACTAAGGACAACTTAAAGTCACCTTTTCATCTGCAACCTGCCTTTGGACTTTGTGCTCAACCCCATATGAGCATAGGGGGGAGACCATGAAAAATCCACACCAACTGAGCTGGATTTTAACCCACAGTCTAAGTACTTTAAGGCACCAGTGTCATTTGATGCACTACCATGCTGCCCATGTGTATTCCAAATATTTTTTTTTAATTTTTGAAGCAGGCAATATTTTAATTTGGAGTGAGATTTTAGAGCTTTACTCTTAGCATTATTTTTCTTATTTTTAAGCACACGTTACATTTTTCAAACCTTCACAGCTTTCAACTCCAGCACTGGTCTGGATAAGAAACACAAGAATCTTAGGCTATTCTTTCTGCCTTCTTTAAATAATGATTTAATACTGCAATTTCCTAACTTCCTATGAATCACTTAATGGCTTAATTTTGTCTCGGCACTTCTGTCCCACTAATAACCATTAAGTCATAATTGCTTCTCTGAAAACCCAATTGTTTTCTTTTACAACCAGATGTTTTGCAGCTTGATTTTAACTGGAGCATTAGTGCATTCTATTATTTCATTAGTGTCATGAATTTCATTGAGGGGTTTGCATGTTTCATTCACTTACTGAATGATTAGCAAAGCATGAATGGCCATTGTGACAAAAACACTTCCACATCACTTGTTCATGTGTAAGTGAAGTTCGTATCTGATTATAGCATATGCATGGCATTCTTAAGAACTCAACACTGACAAAATGCATTTCTTAAGTCTGTGCCCAGTGGATTTATATTCTTTTACATTCTACAGTATTATAAAGTATTTACTATAATAATCTCCGATTTCCCCAGACATGTTCCAGTACATGTTCCAAACTTTATTCTTGAAACCTGAACAAACTATCTTCTGGTTCAAGCTAAAAACCTAAACCAAACCAACCTGCCTGTTTGACAGAAGAACAATGCTTATGTAAAAATTCCTAATCCAACCACTTTATGAGTAATTCAGTTTGGTGATATTTAATGTGGTATTAGTTTTTACCTTATCACCTTTCTGCTTTCTGACCCAGGCAGCTCAAGGTAACTCAGCTAGTACAGTATATGACTCCATATCACCTTTGTACACTTCTATAGATCATAGAGACAATCAATTTATATAATCTCCAACAACTGGCACTGACCCCAAGCCACCTAACAACAACATACATTAGCATCATTGTAATACCACCAGCTTACAAAACATCTCCACTGTTGTACAGATCTGGAAACCATACTTTCTTTAAAAGGTCACATACGGGACAGAGTGAGTATTAAGAAACTTCCATTGGCGCAATAGTTGGGCTGTTAGATGTACATTAAATATGTATTTTAAAAATATGCATTTTTATACGTTCACAAGTGTGTGCTTCCTCACTTGTGTCTTCAGAGATATTCCATACATAGACAACCAGAGGATCCACAGTACTCCATCTGTGTGCTACAAAGATATCCAGGAAATATGTCTGCAATTCTAATATCAGTACCTCTCTCTGTCTGTTAACACAGAAGCTTTTTGTTTTGAGTTTGACTTCTGTAAAAACACTGTAATGATTTTGATCTGTTTCTTTTCATGTCTAGGGAAGAATGGAATTAATAAAGTTCAGAAGAATAAAAAAGGAGGTCTGAAAACTCCTAACAGTGCCAGTGAAGGGGAGAAGGATTACAAGCCTGTCAAAGAGAGTAAGTAACAGATGATTCACCACTGGGGTGTATCAGAATAAAATAAATGTACCTCTCGAAAGGACAGTGTAGATCTACATTGTCGGAAGATATGATGATATATGGTACCTTCCTCCCAATGCATTATAAGAATCACCTTACATGGCTGAGATAAGGCAGGTAATGATGCCTGAACCATTCCCAGCAAGAGCAGACTTTTCAAATGTTTCCTCTGAAGAAGCACAACACTTGACACAGAGGCATACATAGTGAATTAAGCCAAGTGACAGATGAAACTCACTCACACTGTTTGAAGATGAAACACATTGTCTTGTTGCTGGATCATATTCTAAATGTTAAACAGAAAGCAGAAAACCCTCAGCTCCAAAGCCAGTTGTCCATTAGCCACTTTAGCTTCTGTGTTTCTTATGTGTCCGGGCAGCAGCACAGCCTTATTTCCATTGGCTCCAATTATTGTTCAGTTGCAGATGAAGTAAATGAAGTCTGTCAGTGTTGTAGCATTGATTGGAAAAAAACAAGTGTTGTTGCCATGGTAAGAATAACACAAGTAAAACGAGAGAAAAAGCATAAAGTACAGAACAACTGAAAGTGACATTTATATGATGTTTTGACTGTAATAACCTAGCAGAAATGTTGAAAAGAATGACACGATTCATTTCTAAAGTAAAATTATAGGAAAATTAAAAGGAATTGAACTCAAGTGGAGATAAATTGCAATGTCTCGTGCTTTAAAAATGACAAATGCACTCAAGATCTCTGCATCTTTGCTGTCCGGTGTAGCTCAGAGCATGTGTGACAAGTTTTGTGAGATTTCATGATTTCAAGCATTTAGTCAAGTATATTGGCAGATTGATCAAGCAGATCTTATGTATTTTTACCAGTAAGTGTCAGAATAGTTTTTGAAAAAAATCTAACGTATCTGTTTCACCAGGTTGTTTGCATAAAATAATCAGCAGGATGAATTATATGGGTTAATATACTATAACGTATAAGACTAAGGGAACTAAAATTTACCCCAGGTATTCAAAAGATGATCAAATCATTATGGAATTTCAATGGAAATAAATGACAAAATATATTTAAAGATAAATTGGTATGTGGCACAATAAAAAAACTAAAATATGAACATAACAAAATAGCATTTTTATAGTGGAAAAATAAAAAAACAGCTGGTTTTATAGATATCAGTAATGTCAGAAACTAAACAGTTTTGAAGACTGTGGTATTCGAACAGGCCTATTTCTCTAATGTATTAGTTTTATCAGTGGAATTACATTATAACTAAACTGTTTGTACACATTTACATTTTCCTCTGCTTTGTTTTTTGATTTTCTTATTCTCTTATACTACAATAGACTGGTGTTGCATCCAGGATGTAGATTCATAGAAAAGTGCCCAAGGCTTCCATGATGGGCTCGGAACTACCATGATCTTAACCCAGGATTTAGTGGTCATAAGGAATGGATGGATGGATTGATGAATGTTGTCTTGCCATATAAATTTTAAATAACAAAGCATTCTAATTAAGCTATGTTGTCTCAAGAATAACTTACTTTTGATTTTTTTCACAGTGTTGTCAGGGCATTGCTTGGACAGGACTATTGAAAAAAAATTTGAAAAAGTTGTTTTCAGCTGTAGAGCAATTTTTTGATTTTCTTAACAGCAATAGGAGTGTCTTAATTTGTTAGATGACCTCTAACTAATCATTTTCAAATAATAATAGAAAAGGTTACTCAAATGATAACTTTTTAAATCCTTTTGAGCTTTTTAAAGACTTTTGAAGCTTTTAAGCAAATTATTTTCTATAAACAGCCTGTTTTCAAGACCAGCTGTGTGGTAGTGGAATGTGGAAGAATTTACTTTAATAACAGCAATTCAGGGGAGAGTCAGACTAATTAAATCATGTGGTTGCTGTTGTTTAGTCCTCTGTTTGGTGAACTCATACTTGGAAAGGTGGAGACTCCACTGACTCACATGAATTTCTGTTGGTATTTAAAGACCTTCTGTGGCAGTCCAAAGCAAATATAAAACGGCATTATGATCTTACTTGAATTCTATTTGTGGTAATGCCACTAATGATGACAAAATCATTCAATTTAAATGCATATCCTAAACATTCTGAATCCACACATCTTAAAATGGTAGGTCTCTAGAATCAGGTGATCCAGTAATAAATAGTTATGTCTTGTGATTTTGACTTTGACAAAATAAGGCAATGACTATAAAACACAGTTTGTTCTGAGAAAAAATAACTGCAAATGAAATTTAAGGTTACCATCTTCCAAGGCAAATAGAAATAATGAAAGAATATCCAGTATGTACACTCTTATTAAATATACAATAATATTTTAATTTTTGGATTCTTGCAATAATTTTGTGTAATTTCTTTTCTCACTACTGTGTTTTGAAATCTGCAGAACTGTAGTGTCTGCTGGCAGTGTTACTGAAAGAGGGCTCAGGAGTCCGGAATCCAGGAAACAGCTCTTTATTTTACACTGACATATCGGACACAATGTCTTTACAAGGATAGTTGGCAAAAGAGTAACACAGACAGTCATAGATTTCTTAAATGTCCAGAAGTTCAACGGTGGCCAACCCACTTCTCCCAGCCTCTTCTCACAGTGGGGCCCCCTAACACATTTCCCAGAATCCACTTAGCTTAACTCTTCCCTAAGTCAGTAAAACAACCAATTAGACCCAAGCATGCAAACCAGACTAACTGAACTATGTACACAACAGGCCTATTTACAAGTTTGGCAGTGTTGTGTAGACTTGGATGAAAGAACCTCATGCACTTGTAGTGTGTTCAAATGTTCACTTTTTTTATCTTAACATACCAGATGCAATTTGACAATTGTGTGAAGCAATTTAGTGTATTCAATGATAAACAATAATGACAAATATACTACAGAATCCACTGGGTCTTCTTCTGGGATGATTAAAATTATGAACATTTTTGTTATTTACCTTGAACCCAAAGATTATTAAGAGCAACATGTTACTCTTTTATGCATTTAAATTAAATGTAGTGTGATTTTTAAACATTTTCTCATTATTATTGATCCAGTTCTATATGATCTGAATGCTTAGTCAGGGGAACATGTGTTAAATGGTAAATAAAAATGACCTATCATGCCATGGAAAAATTTTAACACCTTTTATTTGTCTGATCGATGGTGAGCAGTCTGCTCAATCTCATGTGACACCTGACTCACCTATAAATTTGTTTTTTTTCCAGTCTAAATTCACAGAATGACACCAAAAATAGTGCACATATCAATAGTAAGATTCTACACTGACAAAATGATTAACACTTTACACAATTTACTGCATCTGCAAGCTCAAGTTTCAAAATGATGTGACTCAGAATGTTTGGATCCAATGTGAAGAAAAATCAACCAGTTATGCCGTTGTGCCCCTTTGTGGTAGCTGGCTGTTTTGAGGATAAAAATTCCTGTTCCCTGAAGGAAGCCACTTTAAACATCGTTCTAGGGTAGCTTCCTCTCCTTTTACGGGTTCCGCTGTTTGGTCAGGGACTGTCTTGGATACTTGACAGCAGAGTAATGGAAACCATGTGCAGTCATGTCGTATGTACGTCTACAGAAGGACCGATGCAGGAGCGGAAATACCTGCTTTTAAATCCCAAAGCACTGTGGTTTGGAGGAAGAGCCATTAAATGGAGGAGCTGTTAGCTATCAGTGCTCAGCAAAAAATGAACTTACTGGCACTTCATAGGGAAATCAAGTGAAATTCTGAAATGTTCTGATTGTAACCCCAATAAGTAAAGGTTAGAATTCCCATAATCAATCAGAAGCTGGGGAGTTCTGCTTGACAGGGCCAACAAAATAGTTAGATCCACAGCATGTTAGGGATTTGCTGTATTTTCCATCAGCGAAAAGTTAATCATTTATTTTGGTTGGATTTTATGTGGAACACATTGAATGAATTAGCACTTTTGGTAGAGTTCTCCCTCAAGAATTTTACTTTAAGGATCCATGCATACAATACATCTGACCTGTTACACTGCCTGTTAATTCTGTAGGTAGCAAAGAATAAAATCATCTCATTCAATTAATTGTCTTGTAACCATACCCTATCCATGAATGGTCCATGAGTGAAAATCCTACAGCATGTTTCAGCTGTTTATGAGTATTTTTTATTATTTTGTGGTGCTATAATTGTGCCTCTTGCTGCACTTGCTTTCCATTTCATAGTAAATTTACATGCCATACTGTATTTGGCTCAATTTTGCTTCAGCCACTGTCAAGGTTGAGTGGAATTTGTTTATGAACAGGGCAGATGAAAAAAGATTAACAGGAACCTTCACTTCACTTTGTGTTCAGTGGGGGTTTGGCATCAGATGCCCCCTATCCAGGGTTATGGAAGTTGGGTTATGGATATGGAAGATCAGATTATGTTTTACTGGAGGGGCTGCTGACCTCCTACATCCTTTTGCGCATTCATATCAGGTTTATTGAGTTACGTTGTAAAATTTATCGTAATAGAACTACAACACTGCTACTTTAATTACAAATGCATTTAGGCATATTCCTTAACTCATAGATTTAAAAATGCTGAATGTCAAAAAGAAACCAATGGCTCTTTATTACCTGTTTGATTTATGGAACTCCTCTAAAAATTCTGAAGTACATATTAAGCATATCCAGCAGAACAACTTGGATACTTGTGAACTGAATGGTATGTTACCTTGACAACAATTTAATTCACCCCTGTTTCTCCTGCTGAAGATTAAATAATTACTTGATTGCGCTCTATTTTAGCTCTTTCTGTCTCATAAATAAACAATTAAACAATAACATTTTAATGCAGCATTTTATTCCCTCAAAGGGGTTTAATTGTCCACCCTTTAGAAACAATCTTTCCCTGTTTTCGTGCAGGAAAACAATATGTGCCAGTTCCTTCCACATGTTGGTATTTTACTTCAGTGCTGTACATTTTTTTTTTGTTTTGATCATACAATTATTTTATATAAGGAAAAATTTCATAGATTTAAATTCTTATGGGTACACGCATTTCCTCCCCATGTTCGTGCAGGTCTATTCCAGGTACTGTAGTTTTCTCCAAGAGTTCATGCCATGTGTGAACTGGTGACTATAAATTGTCCACAGTGTGTATACATGTGAGTTATTTGATTAAATTTTTGACAACTGATGGATCCATTTATCCATCATTTTCTTTCTACTTTACTATATACAGTACTGTTTATCCAAACATTTTGAGGAACTAGCCACAGTTCTTCTGCAGACTTTGACTGTCTCTGCATGTACTCCCAGACTGACTTGATCATGTTGAGATCAGGGCTCTGTGGGGACCATACCATCTGTTGCAAGATTCCTTCTTTTTGCTGAAGATAGTTCTGTATGACTGAGATTAGGTGTCTGAGGTCATTCTCAGGCTGCAGAATGAATTTGGGACCAATCAGAAACCTCCCTGATGGTAGATAAGAATCTACCTGTACTTCTCAACAGACATTGAAGTTGCATGCCTAAGACTTTTGTACAGTACTGTATATTTGGAATAACACATAAATTATCGGAACCTGCAACATAGATGGCAGATATGGTGGAGGCAGCTCTGACATCCTGAAACCCTCCAGTAGACTGTGGCATGTAGTTGTAGTAAGTTTCTGGGGTACCTCAGCACTTAAATAGGTTGTGAAATTTGTTCATTTTAACTTCCTTGTCTCTAGGTCTTGTCTGCATTATGAGCACAGTGTGGTTGTTTCTTAACTTTGCATAGGTTTTTATGTGGCCAGAGAGGCCACTTCAGCTAAAAACTAATGCAAGCAGTGATTTGAGAAAATAAGAGGGTATGCATTTGGTACACATCATTCCTACAGCGACTGTGTTCACACACTGTCCAGTGCAATGTAGACCCTATAATAGTGAAAATAATGTGAATCTGTCAGAAAATTTCACTTTTCCTAACTGCAAATGCTATGTTGTACACCCTTGCTGTAGGCATCACTGGCAGCACAAAGGTAAAATATGATGTGACAAAAAGACTGAAGAGAATGCTCTGTAATGGGGTTATCTTAGTCTCCACTGAGCAACAATAAAATGTCACAAGTTGCCTGCAAACCATATTGTTTAGACCATGTGTCCTCACAGTCTATGCCTTTTAAATACTTGGAAAATTACAGTAGCCAAAATACAATATAGAATGTCACTAGGGGCTCATTTCCCTGCATCGACAGTGATGATCTGATTATTCTCTGTTTATATAATTATGTTGGTAGAGTATTTACCAGCCCTTTAAACCCTTATAGCTGACAATTTAGTCATGTAAAGCATCATAACTGATTGCATAATAGCATTTTCACACATGTACAAAATCTGAATTTGCATTTGGCAAATGTCCTGTCCAGGACATTCCTCACTAGCATAGTGTCTTGTACTTTTGGGATGGGGTGACCACTGTAACCCTAACCTTGACAAGCAGTTAATGCAGGTGAATGACTGGGTGAGTAAACTGGCACATACTGTGCATAAAACCAGTGAAGAGAACAGACTCTCACTCTGCCCCTCCCCAAAGCTTGTTTTCTAGTCAGAAATGAGAAACATTACCTTGAGCACCTAGAGAAACATATCATCTCACCTCCAAATAACACGAGACATTTGTCAATAAGCATTCAGTGAGACAGAGAAAAACACTTATTTGTAAGTGTGGACTACATTCGCCCCAGTCATCTGTTAACAACATTTTTCTTTCTTTTTATTTCTCTGAGGGTGACCTCAATAATTCTTTAATTCGACATTTCTCAATTTTTTGCAGAAAATGAATATACCAAACGACCAAATGACATGTTAAGCTTAATAACGGAATACACTTTTTTACATATCTTATAACCCTGACCAAATCATGGAATAAAGATATATATTCTAAAGTAAAGATAACTATTCCAAATTCAGTGTTGCTCCCCTCCTACCTTATTATCAGTTACAGCATTTCATTTTACTACATATGATGATAATGACATCTAAAGGACATCAAAGAGTTAAAGAAAATGTTAAATTTTTCATCCACTTTTGTTGAATTGCACTTTTAGAAGATACTAGACACATCATTGATTGTGTTAGAATATGTAGAACTGAAATCATTCCAATAATAGTGTGAGGAGGTTATGGTGTTGGGTCAACAACTGCCTAATGACTGTAAAATATACAATGGTAAAAAAAACTTCCAGTTAAACGGTATAGTTTTAATTTTCTCAAAATCTAGTCTATTTAAAAATTTGTAGTGTAATTTTCGGATGTTTACTTCTACTACTTTAATGACCATAATATTCTACAACAATAATACTATAAGTCCGTAGTAATCAAATAATCTGTGCATTTTCAAGCTCTGTCTGTGTGGAGTTTGCACATTTGGCCCATGTTCACATGAATTTTCTCCAGGTGCTCCAGTTTCTGCCTTCTTTAAAGAGAAATATATTTAAAGTGGATCAGTAACTCTGAACTGTCCTTCAAGTGTGTATGTGTGAGTGATTGAGACTGTATGAGAATTTACAGTGATTGACATGTCTCAGGTGAACCCTGCCTCGCTCTGATTTATTTCCAGAAATGCCATCATTAGTAATTGATGGATGGAAGAAAGAATGGATGGATGGATATTTTTGTCCAACACGCATTTATTGATAGTTTGTAGTAGTTAGATTTTTTTGTTCATTGCTCAAGTTTGCTCGTCTGATTGAAATGATCACCATAATACATCATCAATATTTATGTGGTCTTTTCGATGTGAATTAGTATGTCTGTTTTCATTCCATTAGAATGCCCCCCCATGGGGCTGGAAACTCTGAAAATTGACGATTTCCAGCTCCACGCCTCCACAATGCGTCGCTATAGCTTGGGAGCTCATCGAGGACGTCTGAACATCCAGGTAACTGACCATCATGCACCTTGTACCTCACGTCCATTTGCTTTTCCGGACATACACTTTTGTTATTGTATGTGTGATTCAGTTTCTGACAAAACTCTTTTCAGACAACCATTATGAGAATAAATTGTATAATATAGGGTAAGGATCACTTATGCTGATATAAATTTGGATAAAAATGCAAAAGAATAGAAATTCATTCTTTGTCATGTTTCTATTTTTCTGTCCATTTTCATTTTAAATAGAACAAAAATGCAGCTTCCAACGCATATAAGGCATTGTTTATCTGTCTGTAATGATTTAACATGAGATTTCTACAAATGCATAATGAAAGTAGGAGGCCTTATTCATACATTATTACCCCTTTTATTAGTTTTATTACTTTATAATGTCTTATGAAATGAGGACTGACAAAATGTAAATATCAGAACAGCAGACTTTGATTCTCTGTAAAACTAGAAAGCAAGGACCTGCAAAAATAATTTTTTGGAAGTTGATTTCTTTTAAATCTGTGTTGTCATGGAGACAAAAGAAACTCCATACTGCAGTTGGTGAGACTGTTTAGTTACAGACACCTTTAAGTATTTTAAAAAAGAAGGCCAAATATAATCTGATAAATGTATTACTTTTGAAATGTGCAGCACATGCTTAAAACTATTCAGTTAATACACATCGTGACCTTTAGTGGTAGAATTTTAAGTTAATACATCAACATTTTTTGTATTTCACGCACAGTTTTATAATATGATTTTATAGCATGGATTTATTATTTATTTTTTTTTTTAAGAAATTGGTTTTTGTTTTGTGGTCTAAGCCAGAGCAAACTGCTGTGCAAATCCTTTCAACTGTTTGAACTTTATGGGATACGAGAAGTGTCACATAAAAAAACTGATGAGAAATGAATGAATTGTTAAAACAAACTGAAAAAAACTAAACTGGGAAACAATACATCAATTAGTAAAGTAAATTTAAAGAAAATAAAAAATTTTCTTTTTAAATCAGAGCATTCTTTACATTGCTTCTTTCTACTTCATTATAGTTCGCATGGAGTCCAGCTAGTCAGGTCCAAACATCTGGTTAATAATCAATGAAATTATCATTCAAAGGCCCACAGAGGCAGGTCTGCAGTTTAGTCCGTTACCAATGAGATTAAAATGTGCAGTTAATGACAAGTGGAAGTGTCGCTTATACACTCGAGCACCTGTACAACAACAAGCAAAGAGAATGGCTGACTGGTAAAGGAAGCATTTTAACATATTCATTGAAAAATTCAACAAAACAAGGCTAGAAAATGTCACATATTAAAGATACTTCAAAAAAACATTAAATAATCTTCACTGTAGGAAAATGCCAGATCTTTCTGGATTTCATTTTTAACCTTTCCCAGATGAGTGGAGAAAAAACAAACATTGTGCTTCGATACCAGTGTTTGTTCCTACTTCTGGTGTCTTCAGGTATGTTAAAATTGATGTATAAATTTTGAATGGCTTCTATTTACATCCATGAGATTGATTTACAGTAGTTACGTAATTATGTAAATATCAACTGTTTTAATTTAAAGGCAATTTATTTTCAATTTGAAAAATTGAAAAAAAAAATCATCTGTTCCTCAATAGGTGCTGAAGTTAGATAACTCTAACCACAGGTTATGAACCACACTTAACAGATTCTACTATATCATTATTTATTTAACAAAAAATAAACCAACATGCAGAAGCTATATGTGAAAACTACACTCCACGATTCAGTAGTTTTTAGAAACACCTTTAGCAGTAATAACTTTTAATCATTTTATGTATGAACTACCATTGTTCTGCAGGAATTTCGGTGCCCTTTTCTTAACAACATTGCTTCATTTCATTAATGTTTGAAAACTTTTGTGTATACATAGTACTGTTAAGGTCTCAATTGTCCAAAAGACATTGTTCCACAAGACTTGCATGGTCATATGCAACTTTGTAAACCTATACCATGCTGCTCTGTACTTTTTGGAGATGGGAATTTCTCCTGTCCATGCATCCCTGAAAGCCATACTTGTGCAGTCTTTTTCTGACAGAAGAGTCCTGAACTTTAACATTTAACATGTTTAAGGTCTGACCTTATAGTGAATTTGCTGAGATGCCCACTGTCCTGAATGTTCTCTATATCTAAATAATCCTTAGAAGAATCATAGATTCATAGATTACTGTAGAACCATAGATTTCAAATTGTTTGAAAATGGTCTTATAACCCTTCCCAGATTGTTGAGCAGCAATAACGGGTTCTGTGCACAGTGGTGTTCTACACACTTCCTGTGAGATCAAAGGCAGTTTGTAAACTTTTGGTTTAGCACACAGCCCACACCCAGCCAGTTACTGACATATCTTACTGAATACTTTTCAATTCATTTTTAACTTTTTTCAGTTCTGGTTACACTTTGCTGTTCATTATATACATTACCAGTTCAAAAAGCATGAATGTTTTTAAATTTATAAATCAAATCAAAAATATACATGTGATTTAAGTTAGCTGTTAGTAAATATTCACAGACAACTTTACTACCACAAATCATACACCAGTCTGAATCATTTCTTCCCAGTACAGATCTTTTTGTGCCTTCAACACCAGCTGGCTGTTGGCTTCTTCACAGCTCTCAATTCTTCACAGCTAAAAATTAAAATGATTGCAGAATTCATTCCACAAGCATTGTATCATACTTCCATGGTTATAGCTGTTGACGGATTATCTACATAAACATATTACCTAATTGCCACTAAACTGTGTTGTTTATATGTATCTGGCTAAACAGCCTGTATGGTGTATCTGTTTACACTTATTTTATGTACCTCATTCCACTTGATAAGGTAACACCTGGATTCGGTTTCAACACCATCATCACATCTACAGGTCCTTGCATCACCCCCTAGTACTACCTGTTGAAAAAATCACCACTGTAATAATATTGTAGCCGCAAGCAGAGCTGTGACTCTCCTGTCAGGCATTGCTGCTGTGCATATGTATAAATAGTGTCCAACTGTTGTGGAGAGTTACAGGGGAGCTACTGACCCCCTCACAGTTCATTGTGTTCTGCAGTGCTGGGGACAGGTGTGTCATTGTGCTCAAATGGGTGCTGCTCAGTGCCATGGAGAAATAAACTTTGTGTTCTCACGGTTTTGTCTTCTGAATCTGCTGTCTAGAACACCACCCAAAGCCCAGGTGAAGTGAGTCATTACTACATACTTTTAATTTTATCCTAATTCAAACCATTTTTTGGGGTGCATGCCATTTTTGTTCCATCTCTGTGGATGACAGAACAGGAGGAACAACAGACACATCACACTCTGAGTAATGTCTGTCTGAAACAGCAGAGCTACTTAATGGTTGCACTGCCAGTTCCAGTCACAAAAGAGCAGCAGCTGTTGACCAGGACAGCTGGCTCTGAGTCACATAATGTTATCTGTAATATATATGTATATATTAAAAAAAGAAAACCTGGTGTAAGTAATCTGGTACTGCTGAAGAATTTTTTTTCCACCTTCTTAATTCCTATGTAAGCAGTAAGAGGTGTACTTAATTTTTTCCACATAGTTTCTGTGTTTCATCTTACTTTTTGCTGAATAAGTAGTCACAGTCTGTTATGTGTTGCCCGTTTACTAAGCTTAGCTTCTAATTATAGAAGCTGGTGAAGACCAGACAATTGTTATTTATGCATGCCCTGTTATGTAAAACCATTGAGTTGAAAGAGGGTGTGCTTTCTTTTTCTCATGGCTTTATATATTAATGAAGAAAATGTATATTTACTACTGACAAAATTCTGAAATCTCAGAAATGAAAATCTACCAGAAGATGCCCCAAATTTAATGAACCTGGGATGGAATTAGAAAGAAGCATATCTTCTGAAATGGGGCACATATCAGGACATAAACTCGAATCCTGTCTGCCGCTTGTCTCATCATTTGGGCTCGCAGCTCCTGGAACAGATTAAGCTAATGACTTACACACACTGTGGTGCACAGTATCCATAGACACCCCAACAAACAAAGCCTTTGTGCCTCATATTTACATCTACATTCAGACACTCTGCCTGTGTTACATTAGGCGTTCAGAGTATTTGGTGCAGGTTTAAAATGAAGTAAGAATCCCTGAGTTGAAGGGGTTGACAAGGAAAACAGAAGTTAAATGGTCAATAAAGCTAGTGCCAAATTGAGACACTTTCCACTTGTTTTACTGCTTAAAAACTGGTTACAATGCATGACTAAAAACATTTTTAATGCCAAGTCCAGCATATTTCTGCAACCGTTTCCCAGTGTTCGTTATAATATTGTTGAAATAACATCTAAAATAATATGAATCCTACTTTTGAATTAAAGTCATATTCCTGTTTGTTGTACTTTGTCAGTTGTCAAAATAGCAAAATTTTCTTTGTAATAAAGGGCGATTTTTTGCACACCTGCTTTTTAATTCATATAGTACCATTCTGCTTGAAATTAGCTTGAAGTGTTTATCAGTTTATACACATACAAAAAATTACCATCAGATTCCACATCCAAAAAACTGTCTATATTCTTGATTACTGAGAACTGTATGTGCTTCTTGGGCATCTTTACAGAACATCCATGGTAAACATTTTAAAAGCTTTCCTTACCAGTGTGCCAGGGATAATGGAAATGAATGTGTCTTTTTTTTGTAGAACCTCTAAACTAAGTGATATTAACAAAAAGGATACATATGTAAGCCATTTATGAACCAGTTTGCCAAGCTATCAAGTTAATTGGGACAGAATACCTAATACATCTGTTACCAGCAAATGCTCCTCATGTCACAAATCCATGCTCTCCACGTATGCTTAGTGCTTCATTGTGAATTACGCGAAGCCTCCTTCCAGAAACCTCTGCGGTCTTTGCCAGGACATTTTGTGCCCACTCATGTCACAGACCTTAAATGTCTCCACTGGAAGGGTTTAAAAGAAAGAAACCCACTGAAACCCATAAGGTTTTGATTTTTTCATTTTCAGTAAAACATTTTTTGTAGGGTATTCTTATCCCTATAGCATGCATTTCATCTAGGCTATAGAACTGAACTTGACCTTTATCTTGGGTATAGGACCAAATCTGCTCTCCATCATGTTGACTATAGGGCCAAGTTTATTCTCTACCTGAATTGTAAGAATCAGTCTGTAGTTCTTGTGGGCTATGTAACATAACTTCAACTATGTCTCAGCTATTGGATTCAACCCACCCCCCTATCTTGGCCATAGCACCCCATGTACAATCCATCTGGTCTCTATCATATCCCCAGGTCTGAACTGTGCATTCTTTTTCACTGTCTGTCTGTAGCACTACCTTTAGCTTTTTTTGCCTCTTCTACAGGCTGGCATCTATGAGGACGAGTTTTACGAGGGTGCCTGGTGTGCGGGCAGGAATGATCCACTGCAGTGGTTCGAGGTGGATGCTAGACGGCTGACTAAGTTCACTGGGGTCATCACGCAAGGCAGGAGCTCGCTTTGGTCGTGAGTAACACCCATCCCCAGCCACTGTTCTCTCTGTTTCCCTGATTTGTCCAGTCTCCCCTAGAACCAGCATGAGCTCTTCTTATTTACACTCTATTAAGAACATGTTCACACCATTTATCATTTAATTGTACAGCAGATGCTTAAATCAATAGCTAAGACATATATATGTGTATATATATATATATATATATATATATATATGACTAATATAGCATATTACAGGATATTTTGTAAACAAAAACTGAAGTCAGATACATTGAATAAGGGTTCAAACACTATAAATTTTTGAAAGAAATCTGCAGCTTTCTTCCACATTACTGCTTGCAACTGTAACACTTTGATATTAATATTTATTTTTAACAAAGTGATATGAGGTAATGTATGTACTTTTTCCCCAAAATAATGCTGAATTGCTTTCCCCTGTCTTAAATAAACAAATGAGCCAAATTTCAGATGAAGTTGAATAAGGGCTCTTTGTATTTAGTTTTAAAAGAAGCGGGGTTGATGAACACTTTTGTTTGTATTTCTGGGCCAAGATCACTGGATGACTTATGATAGGTTCCCAGGGGCAGCAGAACTAGGATTAGGGTTCCAAAGCCATTACACAGTCAAATGCAATTATACCTGTACCCCAAACCCCCCACATAACATAACCAGTAAAGCAGCACTATGCCCAATGAGGTCAGATACACTGTCATTTTAGAGCAGCAATGTGATCAGTGTCGCATAAAAATTAGATTCCGACCTTAATCACTGCAACAAATGTTCTGTGGTAACTGGGATGTAAAGGGGAGAGGGCCGTAAAGGGGAATGATCAGAAAGGGGAGGAGTTATGAATGAGAGGCAGTCTTTGCCGAATGACAGTGGGATCTACTGATGCTCACTACATGCCTAGCCTTGGGGGTGTTACCATTATTCATTTTGTTGCCTCTGTAATTTTTAGTGCAGGGTAGTAGTTGCACTGTTATGACTTAAATGTATCGCCTCATACATCTCACATCAACAAGCCTCATGGTCATACCTTTTATAAATCTTTAAAAACATTATCAGAATTTCTATTTTAAATCAGATACGTTTACTATTATTGCTGATAATTTCTTTGCGAAATTATGTTTTTTTAATAAAAAATAGTTGCTCAGGTGACTAATTTTTAGAAAGAAGGAAATCCGAAAAATTGCAGTGAAACTGTTAAAATTCTATGATGCGTGCAACTTAAAACTGCTAATTACATTATTCAGCTTTATTATTATTTGTTATGACACAATTAGGTTAACCAATTTCACTGCTAGGGACATCCTAGATCTGGCCTGTAAAAGCACCTTTTTTGAAAGAAGAAATTAAACAAACACATATCTTATATTATAGATAATTAAGATAATTTTTTTTATTATTCTGTAAATTTTATCATTCTATAAATTTTCTATGCCCCTGTTCTGTGCACTAGGGACCTGCGAACCTTCATTTCGGCTCCCTTGTATACTTGTTATATAATGGTGCTCAACAATAAAAAATGCTTGATATGTCTAAATGAAACCTCTTCCATCTTTTAAATATTATGTAGTTTAATTTGTCCTACAATATCTTTACTTTCATATTAATATTTTATGTGCTTATGTCCTGGAATCTGAGTGTAAGTATATCCTGGAAATGGCTTGAATACCACAAACCTGAATGTCAGGAAATAATTCCCATTATTTCTTAAGAGGATAATTATAACTTTTTTCTAGGTTCATTGAAAAAAACGCCAATTAATTTCCTCAAATATCCCTAAAATTTAAATTACCTATGTTGGTGTGATTTAAAAAAAACTGTTTAAAAACCATTTACCTAATTAACAAACAGTTAATGGAGTAGTTATATGTGTCTCTTTATATGCTGTTCCTTTTTTATTTAGTATCATACATCATATTTCTTTACTTATTAGTAATAACAGCAACACACATATAATAGTCAAAATTATGTAAAAAATTAAGAAACGAAAACAATGTAAAATAGAAAACGCAATACAATTTACCTGCTCTAATGGGCTGTTACTATAATAAACTACAGCACTTACTGAGTGAACAGAAGTGAAAAAAATAACAAATGTGCAACCTGCATGTGAACACAGGCCAAACCAGGCAAAAATTAAGAACACAGGTGCTCAATGCATTCTTATCACATAGCTTCACACTCGTACTTCCACTAATTTTGAATATTTCTGCGTCAGATAGAACTTGTTGCACCAGGACTTCTCGGCCCGGCTACTGAGTCGGCTATTAATATATAACACTTGTTATATTAGGAACTTGGAAACCAGAACCTTGAAAACTGGGATTACACCTATGCTTTAATAAATGTCACAAAACACGTCAAGGTCGTCATTTTTTCAAGTGAAACCTCTGTGCTTTATAATTGTTTCAGTAATAGAGCAATATACACCACATATGTAACTTATATAGCTGTACATCATTGTGATACATATTAAAGTCTCCAGAGTACATTTCCGCCTCAGAAAGCTGCAAGGATGCCTTGCAATAGTAGAGCCATTGGCTGTTAATAAGAAATGTTCTCATTTGCAGTAGATGTAATTTTGTGTGTTTCATTAAAATTCCAGGCATTAATCCATCATTCTGCTCTCACTGACTACCGTTTGATGCAGTCCTTGGCTGTTAGTCCTTTGATTAGAAAAATGTCTTGATTAAGATACTGACTACAACAGATTGATATTCATATCTGTAAAATGAGGTTTACGGTCTTCCCTGCCTTCCAATGGTAATGTGAACTCTCATAGCTCAAAGATCTACTGTAGATGACCGTTAGTTTTAATTGTAAATGCTTTTATCCAATCTCGAGCTCCAAAAGTGACACCCACCTACACTAGATTATCACCAAATCCTATTAAAATTTACACAGTTCAGTAGTATTTATGTGGTATAACATTTGTTAACACATAGCAAAATAACAAAGCAGTTTCCCTTCATTGATCACTCTAGCACTGTATGGCTGTCTGCCTGAGCTCAGTAAACTCGTTCAGCTATTAACATACTTTACACTTAACAAATGCTCGCAAACAAAGCATGCATACATGTGGTATTCAGAGTTTATATATTAATTTAACCTTTAATGCAAAAACAAGACAAAACAAAAAAAGACCACAGAAACTTTGAGGTTCAAGCTGATCTTGAGGTCCAAGCCATCAAAATCATGAAGACATGTGTCCTAAGAGATAGTAGGAGTAAAGAAAATCCTCATAAAGTCAAATTCTCTGAACTCAAATGTTGGGTGATGGTTACTTAATTCCGTTTTACTGCTCAGTAAATCTATCTCTAGTAAGAGGTTTTCTGTACTCTGTGCTACGCTCATGCTGTCCTATCTTTTTCTGACATCCTGTACTTTTTAACACATTTACTTGGAGAACAGAACTTGGAAATAGAAAGCAAAAATCAGAAAGTTCCTTTGCACAGTGTCCAGAGGAGGTATTGAATTTTTTTGCCCAGTGAAAATCAATCCAAAGATGAAACTGATATTAATGTACAGATGCAAGTCTTCTGTGTGTGATCAAAGTTAATTTGAGCCAAGGTGACATAGGTGAGAAAAGAAGGTTAATTGATTTTTGGGACTGTAAATGAATACATGATGAACTAGATGAAAATTTCCTCAGACTCTTTAAGATGAAAACGTCACTAGGTTACAGGGAGACTGATGAGGAGAGATTGTGTTCCTCATTCTTTTATCTTGGTTTACTTTCAGATGGTGATTGAAACCCTTTGCTTCAATAGACATGTTTTTTTTCTTAATAACAGTCTCAATTTTTTAAAATAATGGTCTCCAATTACATTGTTTTTAAATGATACAAAATGACAATTCCGTTTGTACTTTCCAGAGTGAAAAGTTCTCTTGTGAACATAAGGTCAAGGGTCATTCTTTAATGTATCTTAGTATTTAAAGACTTATGTAAAACTTTTGAGATGTCACCTCACCAAAGCTTTTTTCTGAACACCATTATCTGTGCACGGCCAAGTTGTTCAACTAGTATGAGCCATTATTTTTATATTTCATATTAGGCATTAGCGTCTAGCATCTAAATCTATCAAACCCTTTATGATAATTGTGTTTGGACTGTAGGTGAGCCAACACAGTCTCAGTTTTAGAATATTATTATCACGTCCCCTCTGTGTTTCATTCCCATCCTGCCTCCGCCTCTTCATGACTCCACTCCTTTCTAGAGCCCACCCCCACTTTACAGCTCCGTGAACATGGAATGTTCCCAGTTGCAGTCACTGGGCTCAAAACCAAAAATATCATGTATGCAGGAATTTGATATGCTTCCTTTAATTTTGTTTGTAGATGGCCAAGATCAAAAAGGAACTCAGTGATTCACATATAAATTGGAATGTGAACTTGTCTTTTGCACAGAGCCAGTTTAGCATTATTTCAGCCTGAATTTTCAGAAGCCACAAAAGCCAAGGTAACCCTGGGAGCATTTCTTAAAATCTGTTTGCTCATTGTAACTTTTTTTGCCTTAAAAAAGGCTTCTGTTCTTGGATTAACATAGAGGGTTTTTTGTCCCCACCTGATGACATAGCACCCTTATCACACTGTCACTTTTTTCAGCAGAGGAGCAACTCACTTTTAAGGTCCTAACAAAAGCCTGCATTGGAGCTCTGATCTCTGCTAAGGGCCATTAGTCATAGCTCACTGTGAATCATCTGCGAGGTCAGTATCATCTCTATGAGCTGTC
This sequence comes from Arapaima gigas, assembly GCA_900497675.1. Taxonomy (NCBI): domain Eukaryota; kingdom Metazoa; phylum Chordata; class Actinopteri; order Osteoglossiformes; family Osteoglossidae; genus Arapaima; species Arapaima gigas. The sequence continues at coordinate 397,615 of UFQX01000059.1, forward strand.
TTTTGAGACTCCAAAGAGTCCCAATGGTAAACCAGTCTTTTATTAAAATGCCTTTATTCCTCAATTTATGTGCCTAATTGACTCCTGAAAAGGCCATGATATGTGAAAATGCGTAAATCAGTACTGATATTTCCATTATTTCTTCAGGGGAAAATTATAATGCCTTCCAGCTTAACCCTAAAACCCCCAAAATTTTTCCAAATTTCACCAGAACACTGAAAAAAAACTTAAAACTGTTTTATGAATAAGCAAGTAACACTGTGTATGCTGTATTTTCTGGTAGCATTTAAAATGATTTACCGCTGCAACTTATGAAACTATTTCAGCTATCACTAAATATAGCCTGTTATTGTTTTCATTTGTTAGATTTGTTCATGACCCCTGGCAGAGGAAAAGGCTACCAACAGTAGTTTACCAAAGGCTTCTATCTGGTGCTGTGTAATCCAGGCTGAAGGTCTTTGGTATCACTTGTTTTGGCATTTCTATAGCAAGCAGGTTTTTACAGGGTGGTGATGATAGCCCCACGACCAACTCTCACCCTTAGAACTGGCACTGGTAGAGCTGGCCCTACTACTTCATCAAAATTGTGTTGCTTTTTTTCATTAATTGTGTTTCCCACTAAATCAGCGGCTGAATTCTCTTTTGATAATTGTTCAGACTGTATTTACATTCCTTCTGCGGTACTCTGAGGTGAACTGGAAAATCTCCAGCTTGCAAAATGCCGAGAAACTCCTTATCCCTTTCACAGCTGGGTGATTTCATCATCCACACTTCTACCCATCTGCCCACCCATCCACCCACCATTGCTCCTCTCCTACTCAACCACCACCACCTCACTATACGGAGAGGGAGCGAGAGAGAGCGCAAGCGACTAAGAGCGAGACTCTGGCATCTGGAGGCAGTACCTTTCAGCAATTATCTGTGGAGCACTAACACTGCAGCTCCAGCAGAGGACAGCTCATTATAGCATTTAGTTAATTGGCGGAACAAGGGCAAGTGGAATCCGTGCAGCACTCATCTTCTGTCACCTGGGACCAGTGGAAAGGGAGCTTCTTAGTGTTTACAAAACACCACTACTGTGTGTCATGGAATGGATTCTTTGTGTGTGAATGACAGTTCACTCCCTTTATTCTGTTCTCAGCATGAGTTGCTATTGTAGATTCCAGGACTTGCACGAAAGGACTTGCACAAAATTCACAAACTAGGTAAATAATTTTCCAAAACGCAAATCGATTTTAAAGACTTAAAGCCAGATCTGGGAAAGTTGTGATTTTTGATCACTTTGTGTGTTGCTCTTTTGTTCCGTGTGCAAATAAAATAGATGTTCTCTTGCAAAAGTATTGGCAGGTATTATACATCCAAAAGGACATACGGAGGTGAAGACTTGGTTCACTTCTGTTCACTTACAAATAGACAGAGAGGTAGAAGTAAGGGCTTTGTGTCTATACCTTTTAGCCTCACTGTAGGTCTTAAATAACACAAGCTGTATTTTAATAATTGCTCATCTTTATTTAATTATATTATACAATTCTGCAGTACTATACGTCACCTTGTGATTGGGTAAATACTACCACGTCTTTATTAGTTTTTGTTTTACACACTTACTGCATCTCTACTTTATTAAGTTTAAGTCACTATTAAGCTATAAGTCGAAAGAAATTCCCAACGTTTATAAACTGAGCAAAGTATTTAGGGTAATACTGAAACTGTTCCTTGCCGGTAATCATCTTGCATCATTAGGGATCATCTATTTAGGCAGTTTTGTGCTAATGATTAGTTTGACTTTTGCTTGCTTTGCTTTCAGGAGTGACTGGGTGACATCATACCGGGTGCTAGTGAGCAACGACAGCCATACATGGGTCACCATAAAGAATGGCACAAATGATATGGTATGGTTAAGAACTTTATGTCCCACAATGCTTTAACAGCACATAGCACCTCCAGAAACAGCAAAGATGAATTTCCCTCCTCTGGATCAATGTGTTAGGTTCATAACTCTGTTGGGGCTGATGTCTGGCCTAACCCTTTTTTCCTCATTTTCATTTTCCCCACATAATGTGCAAACCAGAGTAAATGGACTTTACAAAATACTGAAAAACATATGGCTTAAAAATACAAAATATTTCAACTTCATTGGTCAGAGTTCGTGAGTTTACTTTCGCCTTTATTCATCATTGTAAATGAAGGCCAAAGATGGATATTATTTGGATGTCCTCAAAATATTTCTGTGACATGACATGCTTCAGCTGGTGGGGGGGATTGGCAAATACTGTATCCAGTGTTGCCCAAAGTGGCACTTAAAATAATACATCTAAACTATCATTTAGATGGAAGCTGACTACAAAACAACAATTTTCAGACAATCACAAATAAAGACAGCGTGCAGATGGCGGCAGGCAAGGGGAATTGGCCTTGTGCATTGCTGGGTACCTATAGATGTGCTTGTCTGATTGGCATTAATAAGACTGAGTTATTTTCTGGGGTGTGCCAGACACCATGATGGTTCCTAATAGATGAACAGTCGCTGCGCTCCAAGTCTGCTACACTAAACATCAGTAAGTATATATGGCAACGGGAAAGGAGCACGTGTTTGTTTTTCTAAAGGCCAGCCAGTCATGATTTTTATTTTCCAGCTGGAAAGCTTTGATTTCATTGCATCCTGACTGGCCTGCCTCAAGGAGAAAACAGTTATTTGCTTTCCACTTTTGCACAGATACGTCATACATCATGTTGCATCTGTGTATTTATGCTTCAGTAGAGCATTCAATGTTTTTTTTTTTCGGTGAAGCTTTGACATTTTTTTCTTAAACTGGGAGTTTTTGGTTTTGCAGCTGAGGTCCTACTTGGCGGAAATGAAGCTCGAGCTCCATCAAAAGGCACAGCCCTTTCCAAGTTAAATTATTACAGGGTTTAATTGCCAGTATTGATTTTTCCCTAGGTGGAATCACCCTGCCCAGGCTCATCTGAGCCTCAAGGCCAGACTTGTTGGCTGGACACTTATGCTTGCTACCCACGCAGAGCCAAGCTTAGTGCACAACTCATTTTCACATTTTCTTTACTTCCAGATTATCTAGTTTAGCAAAGAGACATGGCATCTTCTCATTGCTAAGTAGTTGTTTACAGAAGCACAGAATAATGTTTATTAGGATCATGTTGGATACTAATTAGAATTCATTTGCCTTCTTAGATTTTCAAGGGGAATGTAGAGAAGGAGGTCCCAGTGCTGAATGAGTTCCCTGCACCAGTGGTGGCACGCTATATCCGTGTGAATCCACGCTCATGGTTCAGCGGGGGCAGTGTGTGCATGCGAGTGGAGATCCTGGGCTGCCCCATGCCAGGTGAGGGCACGCGAAGGTGGAAGAAGGGATGCACATGGGTCGCAAAAGGGGAACTCCAGTAAGTCAGGGACTGAGGTAATGGTAACAAAATTCAGGGAGATTTGGGTGTCTGGAAGAATGTGTGTTCCTAGATAACCACGCTAATTGTGTTTGCACCCTGCCTTGTCAAAACATATGCAATTCTTCAGTGATTATACCACAAAGTCTTGGCTCTTAGCCTGATGTCTAACTGATCCCATCTGTGACAATATTTCAAAATGTAAATCTCCGACTCCTTCTATGACAATATCAGCGCTGTAGGAATACATGTGACAAAATGACATTCAAATAACAGCAGATTGATATTCGCTAACTGAGTTTCCTTGGCAGACCCCCATAATTATTACCACAGACGGAATGAGATTACCACCACTGATAATCTGGACTTCAGGCACCATAGTTACAAGGAGATGAGGCAGGTAAGTTAAAACTGACAAATAAAAATAGTAATCGTGTGTCCTGGTGAACTTGCACTTGCTTTGCCATTTGTGGAGACAAAATTAGTGCTGTGTAATGACTCGACAATCAACAATTAAGGCCTGTCTGATTAAACTGAACACAACTCAGCTTGCACAGTGGATCTCGGTGACCATGTCTGGGTCAGGGCCACCAGATGCTATTGTGCCGCAAAGTTCACCAGGTCACATTGATTAGGGTTTTTTGCTAAAGCTGTTGGGTTGATGTTAAATGTCACTCGCCATTTGACATGTAATACCAAAATAAAAAGCAGACAGATCTTTAGTACAGCTGAATAGAGAGTTTCATTGCTATTTTGTGGCTTTTTGTTGTTCTTTTTAATGAACAGCTGTCCTGTCCAATTTGTATGTGTTTGACTTTCAATGTTTCTTACTTATGTAGAATCTAGGTTCCAAAAACCCAACCTGTCCTCATTTAAATAAAAAAGACTGAAGTCCTTTACCTGCTGCCAGTCTGTTGTTTGTCAGTAGTGTAATAAGATATTTTATAAAACATTTGTATTATACGGCACGTCAGTAACAATGCCCTCTCCTCTTGCTAAGTAGACCCATAACGCCAAGTTGTCTGCTTCATTTAATATAAGTTTTGCACTTATTAAGATTTAAAAATGTGCAATATAAATTTTTAATAAATAAATATAATTTTTAATATAACAAAAGGTTTTTAGCTGCTACACTGTGATGGGTGTTCATGTATTGTTTTGGGCATATATTTATATGCAATTAAATGTATACTAACTAATATATGGCATATTATATATGTGTGTGTATATATATATATATATATTACAGAAGGGTAATGAGGGTCACCTTGTATATATGATTTCAGTGTGAAATGGTCAAGCTGCAAAGACTTCACCTTGACCCAAATATTTTCACCTACCTCTTGATGTGCAAAAAAAGGGTCTTTCTCCAAGCTTCTGTCGGTTCATGGAAAAGGGTTGCATCCATAGAAACTGCACAGACTGCAAAACTGAATGGAAATTTAAAATGTTTTCCTCTCCAAAACAAACTATATGCCTAAGTGTGGAAAAAAGTCTCAAATGTAGCCTTGGCAAAGAGTCCAAACAAACCTTTCTGACAGGGCCTTTATGTCTTGGAGAGTTTCAGTTCCACCCTGATTAGTTAACAGTCTGTTAACTGTCTACTGGATGCATTTCTTGACTTGGAACGCATGTCTTTTGGCAGAACTTGCACAAAATGAGGCACGAAGGGAAGATGGGGTTTTATTGCGTTGCAGGTTTGGACTCATGCTGGTGGTTGTGATGATGTTAAACGAAAGAGCAGTCAGTCTTCTCACTGAATGAGACCTGCCCACACCCCTAGTCTGCTTTTGTTAATGGACAGCAAGTGGTGTAATGCTTAAGGAAAAGGGGATAGGATAGCGAAACCTGTGGGTCGAAATCCTTTGGAGAAAATTGCTTTTGCGTGTTTCTGGAAGATGTTACGTGTGTCTTCAAGTGAATAACCACAAGTGTCAGTGGGTGGATGAGTGACACCCTGCTATGTAATTTGCTTTGGATAAGGATTGGTGCCAAGAAAAAACACAACTCATGTCCATGGGCCTTTGTGTAACACATACAGCATTCTTTAAAGATTATTTTTATGAAAAATTCATTCATTCATTGCATATTCATAAGAAACCACCTTCTGATATGCAAATTAAATGTTTTTTCATTTTCTGAGCTAAGAAATTTCTATCTGGTGTCTGTTTTCCACTTAATAAATTACCTCAGGTTTACATTGATTTTAGTTTCTGGAAAATGCTCTCTCTCTCACCTGGTTTTAGTCCTGAATAGATCATGGACTTTTTCGTGGAAGAAAAAAGTTACTGTTCTTTGGGAGAATCAGAGAAGTTCTCAGTCCACACACTTGGGATGCATCCAGAAGACTGAAGATAGACGTTTCACCTGGCTCTTCCACGAGAATACAGGGTCCTAGGCCCAGTTCATAATCATTCCTGAATTCTCAAATTTCTGACCTGCATTATGCAATATTTGAAATGGGAGATGTTGGCTACATTTCCCCCTTAATAAACTGCAAACATTGGCAGAAGAAGATCACGCAGTACCTTGCTATCTTTCTTGTTTCAATAAAAGAAACAGATGGTTGAGTAGCAATTTGCATACTAAGATTGCACTTCCAAAAGAAATCAATTAAAATTCCATCCTCTTGTTAATGATTACTTATTTTTGCTGCTGCTTGGAGTGATTCAGAGAGGAACGTGTATTTATGTAATTAACCGCGTTGTTTGAAGTAAGTCTCAAACGTGATCTCTAATTCCTCACCGTTTCACCTTTGTACCTGCTGTGTGTTTGGTTAACAGTTGCGTACACCATCGAAATACCAAGCTCCACCTGTTTGATGTCAATCCTAAATTAGACCCCTTAGTTTAATATATTTTCAGTTTTCAGCAAAGTTTGTCTAATGCATGGTTGTGGTGGTCTGCAGTCTACTGGAACCAATGTGGATAAAACAGGGTGCAGACTGGATATGAGACAACTCCATCACAGGGCAAACTGTAGCTTTGTGCAACATTTTATGTAACTGCAGTGACTGCTACAAATTGTGTTAAGTAGACTTTTTCAATATGTTTGACAAAGTTTAAAGTGAAAAATATAATGGTTTGATTAAAGAATAATGCTTCAAAATGTCCATTATCAGTTTGTTTGAAGAAAGTATAATGATAATTAAATGGAGGAAAATGTCATTATAAATCATTGTTGTTCTCCTTGTACCTCTCCAACAGTGATGATTGCAATTCAATTTAATTTAATTTAAAATTAGAATTTTGAAGTACCATTAAAATACTGCTGTGGCACAATATCTGCTCATTTTGTACATTAAACAGTAATGAGGATCTGACCAGGAAAGAACACGTTCTTAACACATTTTTTGTGTATGTTGAACTTTTACTTGTTTACTTTTACTTGTAACCTTTTACTTTTACTCTGTAAAATAACACGTAGATCTATAACCATATAGTGAGGTCTGCTTGATTCTTTCCTTTTCTACAGCTGATGAAGATAGTGAATGAAATGTGTCCAAACATCACAAGGATTTACAATATTGGAAAGAGCCACAGTGGGCTGAAACTGTACGCCTTTGAGATATCAGACAACCCAGGGGAGCATGAATTGGGTAAGATATAATTTTACTAGCATATTTACACACATTTTGATTAGCCAAAAGAAATCAAGAAAGGTTGTATGACCATGGCCATAATCCATGTGGCTCCAGCCACACCACTTAGGACACCTTTGATATAGAAACACTGGTCTTTCCTCTGTCCCCACAGGTGAGCCAGAGTTCCGTTACACTGCTGGCTATCATGGCAATGAGGTGCTGGGTAGGGAGCTGCTACTGCTGCTCATGCAGTTCATGTGCCAAGAGTACCTGTTGGGTAACCCACGTGTGCGCCACCTGGTGGAGGAAACACGGATTCACCTGCTGCCCTCCGTCAATCCTGATGGCTATGAGATCGCCTTTGAAGCGGTGAGCATCCCAGTACTTACAGGACAGCTGGTGGACTAGTAGCTAAATAAATCCATCTATAACCTAAAAGGTGCCAGGACTATTTAACAGGTATATAACAAGAATTGCTCAAGTAAATCACTTAGCACTATGTTCAGCCATAGATAAAAGTACTAGCTACATAACAATAACTCATGATAATAATAATAAAAACTTCGGTGTCATGCTGCTTAAGGAATCACACAGGTCAGTATAGTAGGCTCTAGTACTGATCGCCAAGGCCTGATATTCATAAAAAAGTTGGAAGCACCAAGCATCATACTGGTTCAGGATGGGCATTTGTAAATAAAAGTGTCTGCAAAGGAGATGTTAAAATAATACTTTATTAAATCTGACAGAAGCAAAATTGAGTCTTTAATATCATCAACATCCATCCATCATACGTAACTAAATTTTTCTGGTTAGGATTATGGCAGTCTAGAGTCTAATCCCGGAATTACTTGGTCTATCAAAAGGTGGGCACACCCACATCTATTCAAACACACTGGGGCCAATTTGCAGTTACGAATGAACTTGAAACTGTGGGAACAAATTGGGGCACCCAGAGGAGACCCACAAAGACAGAACATACTCCACAGAGACTAAGCTGGATTCAAACCCTAATAGCCCTGGTGCTGTGAAGTGCCAGCATTTCTCTCTGAGCTGCCACGCTCTGTCATATTATCGATTATTTAATAATTTGAATTTCTGTTTATTTATGTTTTCCTTGCTGTTGATTCAGTGAGCAAACAAAGCCAGATATCCACATGGAATTGAAAGTGATCTCTTTAATAAGGGAACTTTTCTGTGTCTGCAGTCTAGCAGGAGCAACTAATTCTTTGTTCCAAATTGTGTATAAATTGGAATGGCACTTAGATACACTTATATGAGCATAGGTAATATAGTGTGAAGCATATCAGACATTAATTTGATTAAATATGATAAAATTCAAACTTCACAGCCAGGAGGTACAAAAACATTAGCAGAAAATATGGAAAATTAGGCTGTTTTAGTGCTTTTCCTATATCAAATTAATTACACTGATATCTACTACAATAGACAGGAATACAAGTTTTCCTTTCAGTTTTCATTTTCTTTATATGCTATTATATTTATCCATGTATTTGGTGCTTTTCTGTGATTCTAAACTGATACAATGCTAAATACACTACATTTACCTGTAATCAGTTAACTGCGTATACTGCAAAGGATGACACACACTTACTCACTCACACATGCACACCATGGGCAATTCATAGTCACTATTTTATCAAAAACACATGTCTTCTGACTGTGGGAGCAAAAAACTGTTCAGAGTGAGTCAGATTTATAGTCAAGGAGCGATCCATGTAATGCTATGTTTTCTCAAAAAAAATTTTGCATTGCATCATATAGTATCCTTGTCGTCTTTTGCCTGCTCTGGACTGTGCCATGTTGTGCTATGACATTCTTAGCTTTAGAAGATGCCACTGTGGGAGGGAGCTGCTGACAAGCTTGCCTCTGTTCTGCATTGTTTTTCTCTTGAAATTAAAAGCTTTGTCTTTTTTTGCTGGAATAATGTCACTGTGGCACAATTCATAGATTGTAGGAATTTAGTCAAGCTACTACAAAGATAAACAATGAATAAAGAACAAATAAATGCTCACAGTCACATTAAATGCAAAAATATTATTGGGTTATATAAATTGTTTGCATCTTGATGAGGGTGATATTCATATCAAACTCATATCCCCATTTTTGTGGAGCTGTTGTTCTGTGTGGCACTCATGGGACAGGATTTGGAGTCCATGGATGGTGAACTCAGTTTCTGTTTTGACTTGAATAAAGTGTACTGCTTCACAAGATTCTCAGGCCTTCTCCCATGGTTTACTATCCTTTCCCTCCTCAGGGCTCTGAGCTGGGTGGGTGGTCCGTGGGGCGCTGGAGCCAAGATGGTCTAGACATTCACCATAACTTCCCTGACCTCAATTCCATCCTTTGGGAGGCAGAGACCAAAAAGCTGTCATCACGAAAAGTCCTTAATCACCATGTGCCCATTCCGGAGTGGTACCAGTCCAAAAATGCCACGGTCAGTCAGAGGGTGCTGATTTATAGGATAAAAAGTTGCTCAGACCTCAGCCAATTATTGTCACTGTTTCACACACAATTTCTATCCAACAACACCATTCAGCTCTGCATTTAAATTGTGTATCAGCTAAAGTATATAATTCAGTTTATATGACTAATGACATCACTGTGAGTCATAATACATCCATCTATTCATAGTAAACCCTTTCTCATATTAGTATTGGGATACCAGAGTCTTACATGCATGCAAGAGTACTCAAGTTTTTGCTTTTATATAGGATGACCAGGTTTAATTTTTATAAGGTAAAAGAAAAAAAGGAATTTAAAATTCACATTCACAACCTTCACATTTGTCTAAATTAGCCAAAGACCTGATGGGTACAAGAGTGACAGAAATAGTTTGGCAACAGACAAGGTCCCCCGACGGGACTCTGATTCAGTTTCCATCCTTGAGAAAAGGACTGCATTGAGCTTTGCCCAAATGACACACAGTTTTATCAGCACCTAAACAGAGCTTCATTTTAAACCTGACAGGCTCCCAAGTCATTCTTACCTCATTTCTCTTCCCATCACTTGCTTTTTTGCCTTGTGGAGTAGGTTGCCGTGGAGACGCGGGCACTGATAGCCTGGATGGAGAAGATCCCCTTTGTGCTGGGGGGCAACTTGCAGGGGGGTGAGCTAGTGGTGACCTTCCCTTATGACAAGACCCGCTCCAATGACAGGACACGTGAGCCCACACCTACACCAGATGACCACGTGTTCCGCTGGCTAGCATTCTCCTACGCCTCCACCCACCGGCTAATGACGGATGCCAGCCGCCGTGTCTGCCACACAGTGGACTTTGCCAAGGAGGATGGCACTGTCAACGGGGCATCCTGGCATACGGCTGCAGGGAGTCTGTTTCACCCAACATATTACTGTTTTTATGGTTTTTGTCATGTTGCAGCACAGCATCCCCCAGCCCTCACCCTGGTCTTTCACAGGGCACATCAGCTTTCGTTCAAGCCTTTGCTTCATTAGACATAATCAGATATTTTCATCATTTTTTTGGCCAAATGATTTTACCACATAGTTTTATGAGCTTAATGACAGTGCTATCACTTTCAAATAGGATTTTAGGTCTTTTAAATGTATTTTTGCATTTTTGTCACAACAATAATTTACCTAAATAGGTGTACTTTTTTCCCTAGGCTGGCACAAAAGCTAGATTCCCATGTTGATGCCCAGGACCTAATAATCTCTGGCTAAACGCATGTTATTAAAGTCAGTAAGAAACTAGATATATGACTGGATATTTTTACCGACACTTTCCAGAGTATGTTCCCCAGTTAAGAGTTCAAAAGAATGACCCATCTTTGAACACAGAACATTTTGTCCTTTTGTAATATTGACTCAGCCCTTGAAAAATTTCCCAGATTCTTACTTTGATTTTAACCAGGGCTTGATTTTCTGAAGCATTTAACAATAGATAATCTTTTCAACAAAGTTTTAATTACTTTGGAAAGAGTGTAAACCCTGTGGTTTTATTTAAAACCAGCACAGTGCCTTTCAAGAGCAAGCACTTCATTAGGTATGCAAGCAGTACGGTTTAACAAGGATGGACGATATGGTATCAGGGACAACAGGGAAGACTGATTGTCTCTTATTTTCTCGGGGCCACTTTTTGTTTAAGGCAAATACTGAATGATATGGAAAGGGGGATGAATCTGTGCTTGACGTGGTAATTAGGCTATTGGCCAGTAGATAAATCGCTGTGTTTTTGGCAGGTATGAATGATTTCAGCTACCTGCACACCAATTGCTTCGAGTTATCCATGTTTGTGGGCTGTGACAAATTCCCTCATGAGAGCGAGCTGCCAGATGAGTGGGAAAACAACCGCGAGTCACTGCTTGTCTTCATGGAGCAGGTGGGCAGAGGACCCTAGCTGTAAAGACCTTTCATGTATATGAAGCATGCACACCTGTATATACTGTGGTGCTTGAAAGTTTGTGAAGCCTTTAGATTTTTCTGAATATCTGCATACATTTAATCTAAAATGTAATCAGACCTAAGTCAGAAAAATAAGAAAGAACCATTAAAACAAATAACGCACAAAATGATGTTCTTTTTCATTCCATTATTGATCCAAATGAGCTAATTTTAAATGTCATAATCAAAAAAGTACGTGAACCTATGTTTTGTGCAATTCCTTAAACAGCAATGACTTTATACAAACATTTATGGTAACTGATCATCAGTCCCACATATTGACTTGGAAGATTTTTGTCCCATTCCACCTTACAGAACTGCTTTAACTCACTAATGCTGATGGGCTTTCTTAACTCTCTGCTTCAGCTGCTGCCACGACAATTTGGATTAAGGTCTGGAGGTTGACCTGGCAATTCTAAAAGATTTTTTTTTTTCTGATGCATCAAATTTTAGATCAAATTTATGCAGAAATTCAAAAAATTCTGAAAGGTTCACAAACTTTCTAGGACGAGTGTGCAGGGCAGACATGCATGCCTATTTACGTACACATACAGTCATGTACACATAAACATGCACACTCACAAAAATTCACCCCAAAACTCACATACACCTATAAGTAAAATGATAGACAATTTCTCACACTTAAAAATTTAGATTTATCAGTGTTAAAGTTCACTCTTTCAAAAATAGCACAAATGTCATCTATGACTATGTACAGGTCACTTATTGCACTTACAATAATATATGCCAGATTTACCCTTTGTATGTGGCCTCACTTTACATTCAAGTCATAAAGCTCAAAGAGTTTTGATTGAACCAGACACTTTTCAAGCAGATTTTGAATATATTGCACAAGGTCAGTATAGGTCAAAAAGGTAAAAATCACAACTCAGCAATTGTTTCTTTTATAGTAGTAAGTGTATTAATTTGCAGAAATGTGTGTTTGGCATTTCAAAGCAAAAATAAACAGATGAACACATGCTACTCATAAGGATGATTTGCTCAAAGATTATTTATCAGCACTTTCAAAGTCATTACTCACTCATATTTGTGTGTGTTTAGGGGTTTATACTGACATACTTTGATAAGAAGATATTGCTGCAAAAATTAACACCAAGCCAAACAATATTTCTTGGACATATAATGTAGTCTCTCCCTCCAAGCTGTTTGGGCTGAATGTCAGCTAATTAGCAAATTTAACATCCGTCTGATGTTAATTGCCAAACCTTCAGTTGATAAACAGGTCCTGTCTTCATATCTGCACAATTGCCCATGATCCATCAGCAGTGAAGTGCAGTTACAGACAGAATGGGGAGATGAGAAGGGATATGATGTGCACTTGAGAATTCATCATCCTGCATTTAGTGTTTTAGTAGTTTGGTAATATTTTCAGCAGAAAACAGCTTAACGTGTAACCTGTGACATGAATACTCTGGCAATGAATTGTTTAAATGCTGAAATGAGAAAGTGGTGAAATTAGAAAAAACGGACTATTTATTTTAAGGTCGTGTTTCTCAGAAACAAGAGGTAGAGAAAGAGATGAAAAATTATGGTTTGATGCATTGTGTTTAAAGTAGCAGGAGTATTATTTCTTTCAAAGGTCCTGATGGTTTAACAACGCAGAACGACATCAATGCAGGAGCTAATTTTCTTGTTTTAGGAAATATCAGGCAGTAGGGAGATGCATACTTGAGGCAGTGGCCATTATAACCTTCCTCAGTCAACAGAAACCCATTAAACTTCAATGAAGAAGAAAGAAAAATCAAATGTTACTAAGCTCTGTAATATTTACTTAATGATAACCCTGTCTAATTTAGCAAAATGGTAGCATTGATCCAAAAACCACAGTTCATGGATTTCAGGAAGAAAAGTATACCCTAAGATCATTACGAACACTTGATTCTTGAGCTTAGTTTTTGATGCTTTTATTTCTGTTCATGGAGATCAAACCATTGCTGTTATCATGACGGATCAGGCAAGGCAGCTGGAAAATAACAATATTAAGATGGCTGAAATCAAGAAACTCATTGATGGCAATTATAGCAACCGAAATAAATTTTAAAAAAGTGACTTAAAATCCGAGTGCGTTCAACTGAGTTAAACGTCAAGGGCATGGGCATCCTAAATATTATTGTAACCTTAACATTGGAACACATTGTTATTTTATCTTATTTAGGAGATACCAATTAGAGCTATATCCAGATATATCCATAACCCATTCTAGCAATGGAAAATGTTCTGTCTTAGGAAATTTTTGCTAAGTCTAATTTTTCTCACCGTTGGGTTACCAAAGATGTGTTTTACAAGCAAATATTAAAAGTTAAAAGAACTGGCCGCAAGCATTTCTACTATCGATGAAATTAAATTAAATGTACATTTTTACTGGCACTCAGTATTGCTGAGGAGCACATAATACATTCTTTAATTGTTGATCATCTTCATCCAGGTGCATCGTGGGATCAAAGGTGTTGTGCGGGACACACAAGGCCGGGGCATTGCCAATGCAATCATCTCTGTGGAAGGGATCAACCATGACATCCGTACAGGTGTGATAAACCACCTTTTGATACCTCAATATATAGAGCATCAGCATAACTTCTTTGAAATGAACTTGTCTCCTGCTCAGTGGTAATGAAGAATTATATTTTACCACTGAGCAGGAGTTATGTAGAAATCAGTGATCATAATATAATTGTAGACCCAGGCAAGGTAAAGAAATAAATGTAGATGTCAAATGGAAAAAGTAATTAGAAAATAAATTTCTGATGTGATGCCAGCCTTTGGAATTCTGGGTAGAACACCTTGCATTGTACACAAGTCTTTAGAGGGTGCCCACGCATCACTGGTGTGTGGGCATTGAAAAGGCTGCTTTTCTTTGGGCTCAAAAGCAAGTTCAGTCCCTTGATTTAACAAGAGGCCACCATTTCCACTCTCAGAAAAACAGTTGTGCAGCCAACTCACGCATGATAAGGGAACCCTATTAATAACCCCACTTAACAAGTTTCTTGGAAACTGCAGCCAAGGAAAAAGCGAAAACTAGCAGTCGTGAGGCAAGTTTTTATCGCATACCATTGTACATGAGGGTGTTCTTATACACCTTGCGGTTTGTTCTTCACTAGACATATTTTACACCAAGAATAGCAATTACTGCTGACACAGTAAATCCAGCATTTTGTATTTGCACCTCAGACCTGCATTAAGCCTCTTCCTGGATGCTTCTAATATATAATTTGAAGAATTCTAGTTAAGAATATAGAAGACTAATGTAGCCTACCGACCTTCTAAGTCAAACCTCAGGCTTTCACTGATTACCATCACATTGAACTCAACTATTACATACTGTAACTGCATATTAAAGTTCTTATAAAGAGCCACGGCAATTACCAGAACAAAAATGTAAGCATTAAAGACACATAAGATCTTCACATATGTATAAATCCCATCTTTAAGCTGTTACTTGTGGCATTATATTGCATTATGGTGAGGTAGAAACACTGAAATAGTAACATTTAGCTCTTAGCCTTTTTTTATATGTGCTGTTGCACATGATCGGCCATGTACACATTCTTCTTCATGCTATTTGCCACACATGATATATATTTCTGACTCATGGTGCCTATTTCTCATTTTAACTGGCCCTACACATGAAAACGATGTATGGATCTGAAACTTATTTCTGTTGCTGTCTTGTAACACTGATTGACCTTCAATGCCATCTCACACCATGTGTGCTGCTAAACCAAGAAATGACAGCAAATGGCCTGGAATTACTTTACATTTTAAATTTTACTTTTTCTTACTAGATTGTTCTATCCATGGTGCCTTATAATGTTAGCTTTGTACTCTAAGCCGCTTATAAAGATTTACCCATTTATACAGGTAGGTAATTTTTACTGTCAATTCGTGATAAGTACTTTGATCAAGGTGTTGCAGTAGGAGTGGGGATCCAAACCAAAACTTTCTATCACAAAGCAGTGACATGGTGTTGTGAACATTTCTAAAAGAATGTATATATAGAATTTTTGTTAATTCTGTTAAACATGGCTTTTTGTACTTTTACTCTTGGAAAACTGGCTGTCCAAGTTTCAGTAATCTAAAGTTTTAGTGTTGTTGTAGGTGCTGGAATTTTCCAGGCTGAAAAATCTTATATATGCCAGTCTTTCACATGTTGTTAGACACTGTTCAGGCAAGTACACCAAGTTTCTTCAAGTATTTCAGTAAAATTAAGAGGAAAAAACTCACTGTCACAAAGTGAATCCTGACCAATTAGACGACACTCAGCACACCACTGAAACAGTAGCCTAAGGCAGGTCTTAGCATGCAGCGTGTCCCATAATGATGTGCGTGAATATGGGGCGTCTGTCTGGTTACACCCCCTGGCCTGTGTGGCTTCATGAACAACATGAAGCTAATAATAAATTATGAGTCACAAAGTTTGCTGTCAAGGAAGGATTTTTACTTTATTACAGAACCCTTAGGGCCAAGGGATCTTGATCAGTCTCTCCTTAGAGATGCTCTACTACTGAAACTGAAAGTAGTTTTGAACACTGCGTTTCTACACAATTTTTACAAATTATTTTTATTGTTTTCACATAGGCTGCACAAAAATGCATTTGAAACCAGTGTTCAATAGCTGGCCAGGAAGATATACAGTTGTGAATCTGGATTTTGAAGGCAGTCGTTATTAAGTGATCAATAACAGATTGACTGAAAGTCAAGCAATAGTTCTGAATAGGGGCTTTGGGCATTAAAATCAGTAAAATGTTCAATGATATGCTGTGCAGCTCAGGATAAGAGTGCTTATTTAGGACAATAAATCAGCAAAGGGTATTATCTGAGGTTTTTGATGTGAGTCTAGTTTATTGGAGAAAAAAATCCCATTTCTGGTCCTCAAAATTTATTTTAGAGAACTATCAATGTTTAATATGGACCTTGTTTAGAACATTGACTTTGGTGTGGATGTGGACTGAAAGGAGTTGCAGAAGTTCAGACCTTTCTCACTTCATCTTGTCCAGGAAGTGTAAACTACTCAATCACCCTGGCCTGGTAATGTTCACCTCATCATAGGAAGGGATAAGATTTTAGATGATTTTACTCACAAACTGTGAGGCTTTTTTTCCTCTTGTCTGGGAAGTGTTAACCTCTAAATCATTTTGTCCAGAAAGTATTAATCTCTCCCATTGCTGGTAGATAAAATGTTGTTTCCTGCTGGATAACAAGGACAGCTCTTGCTGCAGGTTTGTCTTTCACATCAGCCTGCACAAAGGTATGCCTGCAGGATTCAAGGCAGGTAAATTCAGCATGACAACACTCACTGCTATTTTTAAAGTCCAGGAGAAAGATAAACAAGCACAATTGTGCCCCCCCCCCCAATTGTGTCTGTTTTTGTTAATGTCCATTACCCATCACTTTGAGTGATGTTCTGTCATTTATTCCTGCTGCGGATTCTGCGGTGTGACCTTCAGTTTTGTGCACTTAATTTTTCTAAAAGGAAAATGTCTGTTGTTTTGCAGTATTGTTTGTGAGTAACAGGCGGAAGATATTTCATGGCAGCTGCTGAATTTAGAGCAACTGGACTGCGCCAGTGATGTCACCCGCAGTGCTGACCGATTGAGCATGAACGGTGGTTTGGTAGGGGGCACAGCACTCAAAAGTGGGGGGAGAGGATGACATTTTATCAGACTCAAATTATGTTTTTCTATGTACTCAAACCAAATATGATAATTATAGAATATAGGCAGCACATTTGCAGCCTGTCCTTTTAAAATTTGTACTGGTTAATTGGAGAAAAGATGAGGTTCCATAAACAATTGTGTACTGATATCTACTTTCACCAGTCATACAATTATTCTTATACAAAATATTTACACAATAAAACAAAATACAAATCATCCACATTTCCTTCACCTCATACAGTGAAGCTGTTAACAAAGGTTTATGTGAACAAAAGGTTAATATAGACTAACAAAGGTAAAATAATGACTCAGGGTTGCTTTACCATCCCATTCTCTCGCTCTTAAAATATTTCTGTAAATGTTTTGATACCAGTTGTTTGCACAGGAACCTTCAGGCTAGCCAGAACATTTGAATCTGCTTATTAGGTGTATTATTTTAACAGGTTATGGAAAGAATAACATTATTCTAAATGTTAAACTGAACTGGGAGGCTGGCCCTCTGGTCTGAAGAGACCTACTGAAGCGCTACTATCTGGAGTGTGTAATTTAAATGCACTTGACTTTGGTTTAGATTCACAGTGTCTGAGTAATGTTTAGAAATTTTGTTACAGCATTGCTACTTTCCAACACTGGGATTCTCTACAAAAATATAATGGAATACCCAACACGAGGTTATTTTTAGAATAAAAATTGGAGAGAAACAGTATGACAAGAACGTAAACTTTGTAGCAATTATCAAAACATGAAATGAAAATTGGTAAATTGGTTCCCATGTTGGATGGCAACACTACTGCTGCCACACAGTGCCTGAGATGTTTGTTCATGGGACTGAGGCCAGTTTTGGCTGTGTGGCATTTGTATGTTCTCCCAGAATCTCTATGTGTCTCCTCCAGGTACTATATTTCCTCCCACAGTCCAAAAATGTGTATTTCAGGATAATTGGTGACTGTAAAATGTCTGTGGGGTGTACATGAGTGTGTGTGGCCTCCTTATGTTCGACTGGCATCCCACACATTGTATATTCTCCTAGCCTAATGCATCCTTGCTATGTTTACAGTGTGTGCCCTGAAGGCTCCTCTTCTATTTTTTGATCAGTGTCTGATGGAGACTACTGGCGTCTGCTGAATCCCGGCGAATACAAGGTTACAGCCAAGGCTGAGGGCTACATTCCATCCAGCAAGGTGTGTGAAGTGGGTTACGAAATGGGTGCTACACGCTGTGATTTTGTCATCGCCCGCTCCAATCTGTCCCGCATCAAGGAGATCATGGAAAAATTTGGTAAACAGCCCATGAACCTGCCTGGAAGGCCATCTCCTCGACATCCCAGAAGAAACTATCATGGAACATAGGGACAGGGGAGAGGACAGGGTGCAGAGACAGACTGGCATTCAGGTGTGCTTTCATACCAGAGAGGCGTCTCTGGACCGGGTAACACCTGGACCACATGTAGTCACCATACACACTGGCGATATCCATCAGATGACAAGAACGGTAATCCTGTTCAGCTCAAGGCCAGCAGCTGTTCTTTTAATAAGCATTCTTAATTTTTAAATGGACTTCTTTAGGTTTTGATCCATAATACTTGTGCAAGATATCAAAACTGTGAAAAGCAAGGATGACCAGTTTATTCCTTGGAATTAAATGGGATTTCTACTATATTCTCAAATTACAAACATTATATATACCAATGCTTATTTGTGTTGCTGTTATAGTAGCTGGTACAGTCTTGTGGTATACAGTATAATAGTCAACATTTTGTGTGTTAAAAAACTATTTTTCCATCTTTCTGGAATCAGATTTAGTTCCCATATGTTCTCTGTCACCTCTTTTGAGGTTTTGCTCAGTGATACTCCGAATGGACTTTGATCTTACCCAAGATTATTTAAAAGTGTTCTTTATGGTAGTTTGCAAGAGTTTATATTTAAAATCCTTTTTGCTATTATTTAATTATGTAGCATTACTACAGCATTCATAGAGATGTACCGCAGGCAGTAGCTTTGGAATATATTTTAACAGACTTAAGTACTTTCAGCACAAAGGCTAGGCCTAGTCTTCAAATAATTTACCTGTTGGTAAAATCCTTTTTAATCTAATGTTAGTTAGGTTTGACCTGTGGCCATTTTTATTACTTAAGTGTTTTTAATTAAGTCCCAAAAAGAAGCATGTCTGAAAAATATGTTGTTTCAGCAATACCTTCCAGATAAAATCATGCGGCTATTTGGATGAGTTTTTGTTCACAGTTGCATTCTGATGAAACACAGCTATTTATAAAATATTAATATGGAATTCTGAGTTCTGTTTTTAACTATAATGCTGCAAGTACTAATGAAAGCTAAATTATTTCTGCATAAATAAGAATTTTGGAAAGTGAATTGTCCATAATGTTATTGAAAATTTAATGCTACAATTTAGATATTTCACTTTATTTTTCTTAGCCATTTAATGTCCAACTTTCTGTTTGAATCACTAAACAGTGTCCATCGTCTACATCAGTGTTATTTATACAATGATTTCTGTATTCATGATGTGAAAACCTAATATGTGTAACACATGTAATTTGACTTCAAACCCTAATAAAGTATAGCATAAACCCACATGAATGTATAACATTTATGCTTTAGCTTTACTGTTGAGTCCACAAAAAGTTTTAGTTTCAGCTTCTGGGAGCAAGATAATTCAAGATCCGTTTTGTCTAAGAAATCTGCAATTTGTGAGAGTATGCCGAGATGTGCCACCAGACTTTGCACATCTGTAAGGCAAAAAAATTGCTCTGTGGCAAAGTCCCACTGTAGTACCCTTGAAGAAAGTACTTATTCTGAACTGATGAAGTCCACAACTGTCTAAATGGATAAGAACTACAAGATGCTTGAGATAAAATGCTATCATAGCTGCATATTAATAAAAACTGTGGATCATCACTGAAATAATTGCACTGAGTATTTTATTACTTGTTTTGTTCTCCTAGGTGCTAATATGAGAGCTCTTATCGCTAATGTGCTCCCCTCCATTATTGTGCTTTCTACACTGGGGTTTATTGTACTGTTACTTTGTTTTGGCAAATTCTTCTGCTTTCTGTCAGTTCTCCAGTTCGCTTTAGTTCGTATGTACACTGTGCTGCCTGAGACATGGGGTCCTAATTGCTCAGCCTCCGCTTCTGCCGTCACGGCTGCTGGTCTGCTGTAAGAAAAAAGGGGGGAAAAAGCACATTGAGGAGGAGAGCCACCCACTCATTCCTCACTCTGGCGCTTGCAGATCTGCAGTTATAGGAAACCCACCATCATACTGCACGGAAACATTTCTGCAAATTCAAAAAAATGACACGGAGCTCCCGACAAAAACAGTACAGGAACCTGCAGGAGATATTTTATACTATGGTTTGGTTGCGAAGGTCTTGTGAAAGAACAGGATACTGCCCTCAAACTGTTGACAAAGACCATCTTGCACTTTACGGAAGAGACCAAAAAACAGTGCAGCGAACCAGTGGTCGAGCTGTACTGCCTGTAAACCCGTATATAATGACTGACGGCACTTGATTTCCATTAAAGTGAAAATGTGTCTAACATAGACTTGCACCCTGAAGTTGCTGGTTCAGGTCCCAGGAAGGGTTTCAGCTCCCTTCCTGTATCCTGTCTGTGAGAAATACTGAACTTCTTTAAAAAAAACAGTCTGTAGAAAATGATAAAATTAGAAGCCCCTTTTGATAAGTGAAGAACATAATTATATTTTTCCACAAGGTTACTGTTGTAGCTTTTTTTACATTTTCTTTTTTATTATGAAATTGACTAGAAAATTGGCTCTCTTACTGTCAATTTCACACACCTGTACTACTTGTACTTCCATTGCAGGGACATGTTCAGTTAAGAAAAAAGGCTTCTATATTTAGTGCTTCGGTCTGATCTGTGGTTTCTGGTAAAATTTCAAAGCTTCAACAGGCTGAGCAATGTTTAGCAAAAGGCATCCCAATAAATTTGTGTATTCCCCACCACTCCACGACAAATCAGATCAGAGGCTGAGAGGCCAGTGCTGACCATCCTGCCGTCCTAATGCCGTTCAGTCGTGTAGCTTGGCAGAAGCAGCATGTGACCAAGACAGCGGTTCAAAGGATGCCGCGGTCCCTTAGAAGTCTCTCTGCCCTTTGAAGTGAGTGGCTGCCCGTTGGTGTCTTGTTCGCTGAAACACTTCCCTTTTACCTGCCGATTCAACTGATGTGCTTGTGTCAGTAAACAGATTAAACAAACAGATGAGCTGATGGACATCAAACACAGACACAGGTTCCAGACCAGAGCAAAAAGAGATGAAAAGGGGATAAATATCCCCAGAAAACAATAATGAAAATATGCGTGAACAAATGACAGATAACGTACAGGAGATAAAAAGCAGTAACCCTGTTGTCCCTTATTAACTTACATGACTTTAAGTCCATAATTTGTAAAGTATTTAAAAATAAATACTCATTACACTCACTGTGCTACCGCTATACAACCATATTTAATTTTTAAATATCACATGAAGATGGGTGATTTAAAAGGTAGGCGGCATTGTGGTTAGAGGTATTGTCTGTCAACTGAACGTCCTTGATTCAAACTGCTTGAAGTGTTACCCTGAATTAATAAAATGAAAATTGAACATTTGCATAAATGGACAAATCATAGGAATTAGTTTAGTTTAAAAACCTAATATGGTAAGTCACTGAACAAAGGTTTCAGCTAAATAATTACATAATACAGTACATAATACTCATGCTACCATTCATTTTTTCTTAGCATTTTTAATGTGTATTTAATATAAAAATATGGCATTTGGATGTATATGGAACAAGTCAGCAATGTACTTACTCTGAAGCAGTACTGCAGCAGTAGTGGAAAATGAGGCTTAAACTAGCAACCATCATTACACCTAAGCATCCTTAGTCACTATGTCCTCCTGCTTAAACAACTGAGCAGGAAGACAAAGAGATGAAAAAAATAATTTTAAAACAAAGCTTTCTTCACCTTTAAAGCTTCATAGGGATGGAACCTAAAAAATAAAACTATTATTTATATGTTTAAGCAAATAAAACTTCTATAAAAATGTCAAAAATAAATGGACAGAGAAAAGACCCAGCTGAACGTTGTCTCTGAGGGGCAAATGTTTGTGGCAGCTGCACTGAGAACCAGCTATTTGTCTCTTGACCCAAATTACCTTTACTCTGATGCTGCCTGAAGATATCACTGAGTTTCAGCAGTGACAATCATTGTTTGCAATTATGGCTGTTTGTGCCACGCGGTCTGTGTCCCACATTGTCACTCCATTATCAAGAACAGCGTGGTGCTAAAACTGTTCCTGAAATGCAGCCTGCTCACAGGTGGCAGACAGTCTCAATTTGGGACTAGTATGTATGAGCCTTATCAACTCTTTGAGTCTTCCCTCTTACAGGGAATACACATGAATTTATTTAAGATCCTTTTTATAACAGAACCATATCTAGTTGTGTTGCCTTTTTGAAGGACACCATGTCTTTTGAAGTTGGTCCTTCATAAACATCAACAATTTTACATTGGATTCCATATAAAAAATATACACCTTTTATAGGAGTTTTAAAGACAGCAGAATACCTTTATCCCCCAGTCTGAAGGCTGCCCTGGGTGAGGGTTTGTGAAGAAATAAATTCCAGTTAACCCAATCAAAGATTCTATTAAAATAGGCAGAGAAGTATGAAAGGGCTTTCTTTTTGGAATTTCAATGTGGAAAGTAAAACTTCAGTTTTGATTATGAACATTAGAGTTTGGATTTGCTACTTGTTGTGGAAGTGGCTGCTAGGTTTGAGTGTTGTGATTTACAGTATTGTGCAAAAGTCTTAGGCACCTGAGGGAAAAATGCTATAAAATGACGATGGTTCCAAAACTAATGCCATGAATACTTATTAATCAATAAACCTTCTAAAAAGTGCAGTAGACAAAAAAAAACCTCAATCAAATCAATATTTGGTGTGACCACCCTTTGCCTTTAAAACAGCATCAATTCTCTTATGCAAACTTGTATGCAGTTTAAGGTAGAGGTTGGTAGGTTCTTCCAAACATTTTGAGGAACTGGCCACAGTTCTTCTGCAGACTTTGACTGTCTCTGCATGTACTCCCAGACTGACTTGATCATGTTGAGATCAGGGCTCTGTGGGGACCATACCATCTGCTGCAGGATTCCTTCTTTTTGCTGAAGATAGTCGTGTATGACTGAGATTGGGTGTTTGAGGTCATTCTCAGGCTGCAGAATGAATTTGGGACCAATCAGAAACCTAACTGATGGTAGATAAGAATCTACCTGCACTTCTCAACAGACATTGAAGTTGCATGCCTAAGACTTTTGCACAGTACTGTATGTTTAATTGTTGTGGTTCCCAGTACCCAGTAGTTTGTATGTAGTCTCCATTTCTGAGCAGTAAAGCCTTTTTTTTTAATAGTTTGGCTCGTGGTAGCGTCTGGAGTTTAGAGTTGGCTATAAAATCAAATAGAACCTTTAAGTTCACTTAACATTGTTACACGCCAGGTTACTTCCTGGACCCCACACACTTGGCATGTCACAGTCATAATCAACTGTCAAACCAAATAATATTTTGAAAGGGTGTGTGTAAAGTGTTATTCTTGATCCAGTTTCATGAAAATCTGCAGAACCTCAGTGCAATATTTCACATCAGTGAAATTAACTGAGACTAAGTTACTAAGCAAAACGAGCCAACACGGTCATGAAATGCATCTAACAATGAAACCCAAAATGTAAGTGACACCTCATGGAAAAAAAAATTGATCTCTAATACATTCACACATTTTGTTTGCTATACATTTAGTTATGTACAATGATGGAACTGTGTTAGTATAACAAGATTGTTGTCCTCCCAACATTATGCAATTTATTTAGATAAATGTACAATAAATATATTAAACAATATATATTTTAACAAAAATATAAACCAATATATTTTACATAACATCTCACATAAAACACAAATAAAAAGCTATCTGAAGCCAACACAAATTTTAATGATGTAAAGAGTTCTGGCTTCTGTTTTGTAATCAGAGTTACTGATAAAAAAACAGGAAGCTTTAGGTACATTTACAAAACACATTTTTGACATCTTCTATTAAAATTATCTAATTACTGGTCATCTAGAACAAGTATAAAACTATTCAAATACTGCACCATGGTTATAATACTTATTATGTATTATATGTTGAAATCAAACCTATATCAAATATGTAATGATCATAATGGAATATTTAGATTTTTGTGTATGATTGTATTTCTCTGTAGAGAGAACCCATTTCCTACCATAGCTTAAGTGGTCAAGTAATTAATAATGATAGTGATAATAAGATATAATGAGGTAATAAATACACTTTCAAAAACAGTAGATTCAAATCTCCTTTGTAAAACTGCAATTTAAAAATCCAGGAATCAGAATGATGTCACACAAGAAAACTTTGTACAAGTTACTTCCCAATTATATTTAATTAAATACACACCTCATGTCAGGATTCTATTTCATGTGCAACTGCCAAATAAGTTTTTTTGTTTTTGCTAAGTAACTACATTTGAACATTCTTACTTTTCACAAAAATAATTTACGTATGATCATGTTATTCCACTGCAAATAGTAGTCTTGAATCCACCAGCAGAAACCAAGTGGAATATGACTCGCTATGTAAAAGAGGATAAGGTCCGATAAGGCTTAAAGACAGTCAAGCATTCCCTTCATTTCCTACAATGCTTTGGTTTAGAAGATCATGTTCTGAATTCTCTTTCACATTTAACAGAAGGTATGCTACTAATGTGATAATGTGTGACCGAGAGAAATATGATTCAGGAAAACTCATTTGATAAAGTAACAAGACAACATATTGCCTGAAATTAACAAATTTTCTTTTACATTAAAATACAGTTCCTTGACAAACTGCGAACAATTTTTAAGTCCAGTGATAAAATATTACTTTTGCCACTCCATGTGAATGAAGGATGATCACTGATGGATTATGAGTAATTGTCATTTACACAGTTCATGAATTTTCTTTTTGCTGTTTTACAACAGAAAATTGCTATTTCAAACCACTTGCTAAAACATGCTTGTGATTCTTCCCCTTGCTGGTAATTTATTCATCACTCCTGGTCCAGCCAGCTGCTCAGAAAATATGCTACATTTTGAAACCATTTTATTACCAAATCCTTGCATTTTACTAATAAGTCAGACAAGAAATACACAGTGAACAAAATTTACTAACAAGTATGAAGACTGCAGATATTAATCTGGATGTGGGGTCAATCCCTGCTCAGATGATGTGGGGTTTGAATGTTTTCCCTGTGTTTGCATGAGTTTTCTCTGAGTGCCCTGGTTTCCTCCCACAGTCCAAACACATTTCTAAATTTGCCCATTGTTTGTGTGTGTGTGTGTGTGTGTGTGTGTGTGTGTGTGTGTGTGTGTGTGTGTTTGTGTGTGTGTTACATTGCTCTGGTGTACAAATGGGTAAATGATAACTAATTCTGTATTGTAGTGCATCTATCACTGTAAGTCACCTTGGATAAAGTTGTTAGCTAAATACTACATAAGTTTATTGTATATTTTGGTGAAAAGGAGTCTATTAAATTAATAAATGAACAAATAAATGATTATTTTTAGGATCCTATATTTGACAATTTTAATGACTATGGTATCAGTTTCTTGTTCTAGGCTCTTTGCAGTGCATCACAAAATTCTGCTGAAGCAGTTTTAAACTTTCTCAAATTTGACATGTTCTTTGTACTCCTACACTGACAAAAAAGTTTTCTGAATTGTCAAAGGGAGATATAAAATGAACCTAAGAAGAACCCTTGCGTTGCTTCACAATAATGCTGTTTCTGTTTTTTTAACATTTTTGCCTCTACAAGTACACTTTTAGTATTTAAAAATAAACACACTCAAAAACCCTATTTTGAGTATTGTAATTTGTATATCAAAGTACAGTTAGGTGTAAATTGTTTCTCACAATGAAACTGTTTCCATGGATACAGGAATTTTACACAGTTGAAACTTTTACAGATAACAGAAGCAGCACAAGAAAGTCATATCACTGCTTCATAACGAAACTCACATCACCAACCTGTATAAGGTTACTATAATGCCCAACCTGAAAGAGATCCTCAAAATAACTTTTTTGGGCAATAAGAATTGAGGATGACTTTTCCAGAATGTACAGAAGCTCCCTAGTAAAAACCTCATTCTGACATTTGCCACTGTAACCAAACTTGAATGAAAAATGATGCTGAAATTAATTCTGTTAATGAATGATTTGGACTTTAAATTTGATTCTTGAAGAAAACGTAATGATTTTATTACAGAACAACTTTGTCTGTGCTTTGAACCACTTGCTACTATAGATACAAACAGGCACATCTATTAACTTTTTATAGATGGTGGCATTTTCAAAACTTTAAATGAGCACCAACATGGTTTACATTAAGATGAAGGACCAGTTATGTTGTAGTTGACTAAAATATAACACCTAGTTGGCAAAACCCCCTGACTGAAGCATGCACTGGGTTTTCTACAACCAAAAGCAAATATCTTCATATATCCTACTTTGACCTACCCATGTTTGTGTCAGAAATGTTTTATGTTTTAAATGGAGTGAATACTGAAAGTTAAATGGTCAGATAGCATCCAAAGTAGCTGAAGGCCTTATCTACATGGCAACACATCTTCATTAATGCTGATAACAAATGTTTATTTTAACCTTGAGTGGATGCTGCTATAGCATCATCTCAAGGACTATAAATGGTCATGCATTCTGACGGTGATGTAACACTTAGCGTACATCAGTGATTATTTATATTAAATGAGGTTACTCAGCTCACTGCCTTTTGACTTGTGAGCATCTGCAGCACCTATTGAGGGAGCCTCAATACACAGCTGCCTTTGAACATTAAACACAGAGCAAAGTATGCAAGTATCGCTGTCTTGCGGTATCTATGAGGAGACACGCCAAGTACTGTACTAATGTCACCCACCTGCAAAGTGTTTCTCTAATCAGAACTGTCAAAACTAGCCAGAATATTTAAAGTCACACTCCCCCCAAGCTTTTTATAACCATATTTTGCAGCCTAATCAGTATCCAGGTTATCAGCATTGTGCTAACAGTAATGGCACTGTGCTTCCACTGGGACCATCCCACTGTGGGCTAAAATTGCCATTCGAGCACAAAATGCAATGTGAGAAGCACATTGTCCTGGCCTAAAACAGCACATCGCTGGCCAGTGTTCAGCACAACAGAATCGCTTTGTCATACCCTGAAGGAAAATCAAAGACTCAACAAGAAAAAGGAAGGAACTCATGAGCTCTGTAATGTGAATTGAGTTTTAGGTATGAAACTGGAGTACCTGACCATTGTACATTCATAAATATGTACAATTTTTTGACTTCAAAATTACTTTATATCCTTTTTATGAATCCACTTGAATGAGTTGACAGTGGCTTTGCACACAGTTTGAGGAACAGTTATAGTGTTGTTTAACATTATCTGACATTTACCCTGTTAAAGGAAAGAAATGTCTTTATATTTTAAAGATGTATTAGACTGCAGATGATTCCTTTTATTGCCTAGTATTTTGTACAAGAAGCAATTTATTCATCTAAAATCTGTTTCATGGTTATTACTTGCAATTATTGTAGAATTCCAAGTACACATTTAAAGGAGTTTAAAGTGTTGGTAAATGTGTATATTTTTAGATATCTAATTAAAGAGAAATACAAAGGCCTATGATGTGTGTTTTCACAGGTTGTGAGTGTACTGAAGGATTTGCCTAAAATGCCCTCACGGAGTGACAGTGACGGTGGCGGAATGAGAAGCAAGCTTTTTTTGCGTTATTTTTGTGTTATTTGTAGAAGTGGACAGAAGAAGGCACAGATTGTACAGGCTGCCGTGTTCCCTGTTGTGGGACGCAAGCCAAGTCTTCTTTTTATGTCTGTCCTGATCGAACAACCTGAGGGGCTAACATGAGCAGCAGCGGCACAGTCTGGAGAGAAAAGTACTTTGCGAGAAAGAGAAAGTGACATTCTGCACTGGTGGGTAATGAGGTCATATAATAAAGTTACCTTTTGTGTGGAAAAGGATCTGCAGTTGTAATGCAATTGTGAACCAGGTGTGATGGGTTGATGTTAGGGTTAGGGTTAGTTAAATTACAGTCATCCCTCAATATTCGCAGGTCCCACATTCGCAGATTCAGTTATTCGTGGGTTTGCCATCGATCATTAAATGGGAATTTTTTTGGAGACTTGCAGCGTACCGCGAAAAATCACAGACAAACACGTGTATGTAAAGAAAACTTTTTAAAAATTAGTAGGTCATAAATGCATAAAATATACGTATTATTAATCTATTTTATCATTTACTACCATACATACATACAGAAATTTATTATAAATATAGTAAAGGGTTAGGGGAGCCTAGAGTTATTTGCCATTTCGGCATTATCGAGGGAAGATCGTACTCTCCATTATACTGAAGACAAACTATATATATATGGGGTCTCAATAAGTCTAACAAATTTGGAAATGTTAAAACATGTTATCTTTATCATTATACTGAAGGCTTGTGGCATGTTCTTGCCTAAGTAAACATCATTCATAAAAAAATCAATGATGGTCAGGGTTTAGGTGTACATGTAAATAGTGAAACCAGCTCTGTTGCAAAACAAATCTGTTGGTCTTTAAAAACACATACGTACATAAATGTACATATGCCCTCAGAAAACCCAAACTGTCCCATTATTTGTGTCCCACCTCCTGGTAAATGTAAAATAGACACACGTGGATACAGTGAGGAGGTGGTGAGGTGAAGCAGATTCAGTTGCAGGAAGTAGGATTGCAATGTGCAAACAGTTGAAGCAATCCTCTTCAGTAAACGACAAGAACCATCAAACTCCATGGGTCACACACTGTCTTCTCAACCAGCAGGGGATGTCCTGCCTCAAGCCCTGGTGCCTCCCAAGTGCTCAACCTTAGCAAGATGATTCACTACTCCTCTTTTTGTACAAGTGTTAGAACGCTCCAGGCTTTGCACCACAAATGCATTTTTTGTTCTGTTATTTTGGTACTAATGGACATAGAGTCATAAATGTTCAAGGAAAGGATGAAGGGGTAAATCCTAGAGCCTGATGCTGTTCCAGCAGACTTTGCCATACATGAGATGGACTCTGGCTGCATTCTATCCTGGTCCCTGGACTGTGGGTCCTTGAATGCCCCATCCTCCAGCCCCATGCTGTCACTCTGTTGCCTGCACAGCATGGTTCCTCCCATTCTCTCTCCTGGGCCCTGATGCATTCAGAGAGCTCCTCTTCAGCATGCGGTTCACAATGTCAGTGCATGTCTTTCTGTACTGGTTCCGGAGCAGGGAGTAGGCGAATGGGTCACAGGCCGCTTTGCTGTAGGCCAAGCACTTGGAAAGCAGACCCCAGTGAGGGTTCACAGGCACTGCAGGGAACAGCTCCACGATCCTGCAGTGACACAGAGACGTTAAGAGCATGGAAAGAGGCATATTTCCACAGCTCTAGTCCAGTGGATGGCATTGTGCCTAAAGACATGACCTGAAGGTTCCTAGACCAAATCCTAAGAGAATAACAGCACTTTTAATTGAGTCTTATGGGGTATAATTTTATTTATTTATTGACTTATCTAAAGCTTTAATACTTTTTACCTTTTATACAGTTCAAGAATGCAACAATTCAGATTAATCACCATGCTCAGTATTATTAAGACAGGGTACCACCCTCTGTTAGCTGGCAGCGTTCGTATGTCAGATTCTGTTTCCTTAACCACCATGCCACTTATGATCCTTGAAATGCATCTGTACACTGGGCTATTAATGGACAAAATGAATGGGCCCATACAGAGAAAATCAGTGTCTGTTAAAATTATAAATAATCACAAATGCACGGGAAACTTGCTGTCTAATATAAAATTGAAATTGCTTTACTTTTCCGTCCTTGTTTTAGGGCTGTTTAATTCTTATTAGACCATACATCATGAGCCCTAGGAGTTTCAGCTGCCATCATTTTCACCGCTGGAAACCTTTTGGCCAGCAAAAGAGAAACACAAGTTGGCACTGAAACCAAAGTAACAAATGGAAATCCCCAGAACATTTTACTTTCCCAAACAGATCTAACTAATTTTATCATTACTTGATATGCAGCATGAGTTAAAACTCCATAAGGGGATCCATTTTCTGTATTACTGGCAAAGAGGCAATTAACCCTCTTATTACTATAGTAAATCAATCATAACCTCTTACAACTTTAGAATAATTACATTTCAATTTTTTTTTTCCCCTTTGGTCTTTGATGGCTGTCTTTATTACTCCCCTTTATATTTTGCAATCACAAATTACTTTAATCTGTTAGTAATTTAAAATGCATTAATCTGGAGTAATAGAGGCCAAGTACCAGAGGATTGGTGGTTCTTAGAAAGTCTGAGTGGTGAAGTTATATGTTGCAGAGAAAAATCTTGCAGAGAACATGCAATAATACACAATATTATAACGTTTATTTTTAAGCATGGGGCTCATTATGACAGTTGAGTTTTAAAACTGATTTGACGAAGTTCACGAATGATTGGCTGATCTGAGCCACAGCAGCGACTTTTTCAGAGTCCATTGTCAATCCAACTTAGTCACACACCACCAGGCTTACAGGTTTATACATGTCTAAATCTTTTCATATTTTTCTCCCAGACTTCTGTTTGTGTGATTTTATCAACAGCTTTGTTATATGAACTGCATGATTTAATGGTTTCACACAAATCCCTAATGTTTAAAGTCAAGAAAAAATAAGATTATTTTCTGTTCATACAGATAAGACTTGGTGAATGTGTTTTGCTTTCTTATAAGGGCATTTTAATGAAAATTGTGCCCTAAGTGCTGTATCATTTAACCTTGTATAATGCTCCCCTTCCACCTGTCTGCTTCTGTCTGTGTACAAGGGGAATTTATTATTTCCATCTTAGCATTCATGGGCAGAAAACCAAAAAAGTTGTGACAAAAAAAATTTCAGATTACTTAAAAAAAAATTAAAAAATGAAGATTCGGAGATGTTACTTTTTAAGCTACTATTGTGTAAATCTGCATTAATTCTGCCTCATATAATTTCTTGTGACTGTAGGCAAAAAATAATAAACATTAAAACTGGATGTGAAGCTGGATGCTACATTGAAGCTGAATGTGAATGTAAGGGTTATTGCATTATTTATAGAAGGCAAGTTGAATCTTTGGTTTGGTCTTGAGATGTCATTGGCAGACTCTCCCTCCCTCTCCATGGAAATCTGGAAATCAATACACTGGTGTGTGTGGAGGAGGCACCAGGGCCACAGGAAGCAAGTCTCTGCTGTGGATGCCTAGGGCAGTCCCTTCCTTCTGCACTGGGCTAGATACAAAGAATGACCCACATCCTAAACCAGTGGAGCCGCATCAAGCAGTGCGATCCAGCGGACAGTGGCAAGCGCAACTCCCCCTGCTGATGCAGCAGCCACCCAGGGGGCATCGGACAAAATGCACCCGTCGGCAGTGCAGCTATAACAATGCCAGCAAAAATGCAAGTGTAAGCGACACGGTATCCATTATCACAAGGTCAGAGCAATGCATAGTGCAGCTCTGCGCTGTCACTGAGGGGCAAATTCAGAGGAGGCTAGGGTGTGCATCGGGAACCAGGAGGGAGAGCCCTGTGGTGTTGCAATGATGCAGTCTGGATGGATGGGGCTCTATGTCGTGCAGTGAGTCAGCCACAGCCCCCCACCACCCACACATGCCCGATGGCCACGACCCACCTCGTAATCACGTAGGGTGCGAAGCAGAGAACGAAGGTACCAATGAAGGTGCTTATCTTCCTGGTGGCTCTCTGCCTCCGGCGCCTCTGCTCCTCTAGGCATTGCTGTCGGACACTGTGGTGAACACAGATAAGGTGTCATGCACCAGCATCTGCTCTAGTCATGGATAGAGAGTAAGAAGGAACACCTCAAGGATGGTGGCAGTAGGTGCCGTAGTGGTTAAGGACACAGACACCTAGCATGTGGGCTGATGTTGGAGCTGAACTACAGCAGCAATACATATAATACTGCATAATGCATATTTGTATATGTGCAGANTCAGGATGAACACTGAAGCTGGAGCTGAACTACAGCAGCAATACATATAATACTGCATAATGCATATTTGTATATGTGCAGATATAGAGAGTATGATTTTAATTGCACTGGATAAACATAGTGAAAAATCTAAATAATAATACAATAAATGGGCAACACAGTGGTACAGCAGGTACCACTGGTGTCCCACAGCATCTTAGTTAGATGGATGCAATTCTGCTCAGTCTGTGTGGAGTCAGCATGTTCTCCGTGTGTTTCTCTAGCCGCTTGGATTTCCTCCTATTGTCTAAAGATGTGTTTCACAGAAACTTGCGATTATAAATTGCCCTTAGTGTCTGAGAGCAAATGAGTACGCACATTGTGTGAGATTGCCCTAAGAGGGATGCTGTATTGGCTTTGGACCACTGTACCCCTACACTGAACAAGCTGAAACTGATAATGAATGAGTAGATATATAAATGGATGGAAATATGAAGGACATTATGCTTATTGCAGGAGTAATGTGAGGAGGTAAAGCCGTGGTACTCGGTTATGTGCTGTAGGTGTGATTAAAGCAAGAGGATATTCCTCCAAATGATTTGAAATATCCCATTTTGAGTGGACTTTAAACAGTCAGTCTTCACTTCTGTAGTGTTTTGGATTATACTGCCACTGGTCTTGAATCCTGGCTTCTTCTATGGCACTAACACTGACTAATGTGTGCATGCATATATGCATTCAAGTGATGATGTAATGTGAAGAGTGATGGCAAGAAACCTATAATCCTTCTGAGAACACAGCATTCCTTTTGCATTTAGAGCAAGATGCCCCAAACTACCTCCATTTGTCCAAATACTTTATGATAAATGCACAAAATGTTAATTGAAAAACACACTAAATATTATTCTTATGATATTACTTCAGTGATGAGTCAACACTGCCTTTAATTCCACTGTGTACACATGCAATTTACTCATTTCTGGTCATATTCACATAAAGTTAAACATAAGGACTCCCTTTTATCAAAACCGGTGTTGTATTTCTATTTATTTAATAGTCTATGTCTAAAAACAGATTATGCTAAAATGTTATGAACATTACAAGATGAAGCAGCCAAATAGAAGAGAAGAAAAAACATTAATAAAATCATGAACAATGAATATTTATCATGATTAACAAATTGTATGTTTATAATTGAGGACTGAGATACAATTTCTGTTTGCTAATTTTGCACACCTCTTCTACCCAGACTAGGGCAGAAGGCAAATATCATTCTAGAGAAATTCTCTTCAAATATTTACTAGAACGGGACTTCATTCAATATTTGATACAATATTTTGGGAGGTCTGTCACAGGTAGTGAAACTACATTTGTCTTACTAACAATAAAGGAAAATGGAACAGTATGAACCTGTACTTTCTCCAAGGATACCTTGTTTTTCAAACAGTGTAGAATATAGACATCACTGGAATAATGAACAAGTGTCTTCAAACCCCACATCTTTTTACCCTGACTTGTGCTGCCCCAGGGAGAAATCAAGTGTCCTCCTCTGTTCAGTGAATGTCAGAAAACTATAGTGAGGATAAAAATGGTCTGTTACTATAATGTCTGCGTGCTTCTCATTTCTGAACAGCATCAAAAGCTCTTCAACAGCTTATAAATAACTAGATGCCCAAAACTCCACCGTGTCCAGCAATCAGCGATTTAGCAGACAACCTCACACTGGTGGCTGAAGTCACAGTCAAACAAGATGCTTCACCTCTATCACGTTAAATTTCAGCGTTTCTCTGAGAGTTTTACGACACCTACAGCTAAATGCAAAAGTTCAGGCACCTCTTGGTCGATCAGCATTTTGCATCATCGGATCTATAAGTTTAGCAATACAACGTGTGTGGGGTTCTGACTTAATCGTAATATACCTAGGCACATTTTCACGCACAGTTACTTTAATGTTAGAATTTCGCCGGTTTAAAAAAAGATAAAATAACGGCGAGATTTTTGCTTGCAACTCTTCAGCACCGATCTGCGTCTTCTTACCTAGGGTGAATGTCCACCAGGAGCACTAAGGTCTGCATGGTGATAACTTCTATCCTCTTGCAGTGGAAACGAGCCACTTTGAGCACTTTCAGGTAAGTGACGCACAGCACGACGAGGGACACCAGGAAGGTCAGGCAATGGAAAAGCACGGTGAAGACCACGAACTGTGTCCGACTGCTGTTTCCCCGGGCGTTGCAAAGGGTGCACGAGGCGTAGAGGTGGTGGTATCCCGTCCAGGAGAGGCAGGCGGCCGCCGTGGAGAACGACATGGAGTGCGCCCACGTGTAGCCGAGCGCAATCGCCGCGTCCCTGTGGCGCATCTTGGAGTGGTAGCTCAGGGGGAACACCACAGCGATCCACCTGTCGATGCTGAGCGCCGCCATGCTCAGCATGGAGTTGGTGGTCAGGAAAGTGTCCAGGAAGCCGACGACCCGACAGAAACCCTCCCCGCCCGGCTGTCCCTTGTTCACCAACCCCACCAAAGTCAGCGGCATGTTGGACACGGTGAGCAACAGGTTGCAGAAGGTTAGGTTGAGGGTGAACAAGCCCGGTACTTGCTTCCGTATCTCCGGGTTGTACAGAAAGCAGATCAGCACCAGCACGTTGGACAGCAGCGACACGACGATGACGAGGACCACCAGGAGAGCGACGATTACCTCCGCCGTGTCCATGGTGCGCAAAACTCAGATATCCACGCTTGTGGCGATCGCATCCAGCCACCAACGGCTATGCAATGGCATGGTGTTAGCGGGGAGTCACCATCCTCCGGTGTACGAACCTAGATGTCCCCCGTGTTATTTCCAGAGGAGAGGGACCAGCTCCTTCTACACGTCACCCGCCTTCATTTCTGTGCGCCAAAGCGGTGGGAACGTTCCGTCAGAGGTACGAGGGATCACCCACAGTGAGCAGCACCAAGGGGTGGGTGGGTGGTTGCATGGGGATGGGGATGACACCACTAGAAATACCTCTCTGATCCCACAAAGTGCCTTCACCGAGGATTCCCCCGAATTTTCTTGGCGTGGCATCCTCCGTAGGTGCCTTGTAGCCCTCATAGGTGTCTTTGCACCTCCCCTGGCAGCCCTGCGCTTCCTGCGCTCCCTCAGCCATCCTTATATTTAATCCAGCCACTGGATTTATTTCATCAAATGGTCCCATATTGACAATTACTGTTCAAAGTAGTCTCCTAAAAATTCTCAAAATTAACTTTTTCTTTCTGTGTACCTCAGGTCTATTTTAGATGGCTTTGGAAAACGTATCTATTTGAAAAGGATAGGAAAAATTACTGGGGGGGGGCAGAAATTTATGTGATATTATAAGGGACATCACGCAATTTATGTTGAAACTGTAGTATTTTATAAGCCACACGGCTGTATAAGATATTCTTGTCTTGGAAGTGAGCCAATACAAATGGATTCTTCTACTCTCCTTACTTATCAAAAGAGTTCACATATATCAGCTAACATTACAATGCATTATTTATCTCTTCAGACAGCCTGCAATCCCATGGGGATTCAGGGCAGCTCTGCCACTTCAGCACCACACACTGGTACATATTACAGTGCATGTAAAACACTCTCACATGCCTGGTACAAAAGGGTCATTTAATATTCAAACTCATACTTTCTTCAGTGGCTAATGGAATCTCACTGGCACAGGACTATGTGAAACCAAAATAACTTCCCAGGATGGAAAAAAAAGCAGGGTTTTATATATTTTTAATTATAATTAGACTGTTCTTTAGCAGTGTTTCAGTTTTCACCCCTGTTTTTGCCACTCAGAATCATTAAGGTTCCATACGCAGATGTGAA
This sequence comes from Arapaima gigas, assembly GCA_900497675.1. Taxonomy (NCBI): domain Eukaryota; kingdom Metazoa; phylum Chordata; class Actinopteri; order Osteoglossiformes; family Osteoglossidae; genus Arapaima; species Arapaima gigas. The sequence continues at coordinate 433,648 of UFQX01000059.1, forward strand.
CTGAAATACTAAAATCTTAGCATGTGCTTTTCAGTCAAACAATTTTTCAGAACCCTGACGTAAAAGTGGATGGTTTCAGAATTCGCGCATTGTCTTGCAATGTATGTCGTGGCAAATTAAAAAATTCTGAGCAGTAATATGTGAGACAGCAAAGATCCGCTCCCTAGTGATAGATACCTGTGTTGGGTCCTTTTGCAGATCACGTGTATAAGAGGAATCATAGTTAATCGTGTTCACTGACAATACTTCCCAAAAAACTATTCGAAAAAAGGATAAATGACCATTTATTGATTGTACATACAGCAAGTTCGCTGTGAAGTCCATCTCTTACATTTAACAACTTTTTCTTGTCAGGGTCATTGCAGACCAAAACCTATCCCACAATTACTAGGTGCCAGGATAGGTGACTCTACCCTGGATGGGACACCAGTCCATTGCAGGGTAGCCACATACATACATGCACATGCTCAGTCTATTGACATTTTACAGTGACCAAATTAACGTGAAAAACATGTTTCTAAAGTGTGTAAGGAAACCAGACCAAAACTAGGCACTGAGAATCAGGGTGCTGCTCACTGTGCCGCTAAGCCACCCCTAGGCTGTGAAGTGTTCTTCATGATAAAAGATTTCAAATGAGAATATGCTATATATCTAAATGAGCTGAATGCCTTTTGAATTTCCCTGCAGTTGTATTAATGGAAAAGTAGCTATCCTAAAACGGACTACTCTGCCACTTGTTCTTGTCTTCTATCACTGCATTTCAGGTTTAAAATGCCTTCCTTTTGAGGTCCATGCTTAGTTTCTTAGCTCTAGAGACACTGCTGGAGATGTGGTCAGACTTGAGAGTGTGGTTTGACAGAGTGTCACCCCCTCCCCAGCTGCCGCTAACAGCACAAGAACACAGCGGCTCTGGGGTTTAATAGGAACATGGTTAATATCTGAAATCTGTCAGTGCTGCTTTGGGACTGAATACTTGTTTGTTAAGCGATTACTGGGATGACATGGAATACAACAACACAAAGAGCCCCTGCATGCTAAAATTCTAAATGGTAGATAAAATCATTAAGATAATGAGACAAAAATACAACATTATTTTTGGTTATTTACTTTGCTAAAAATTTTACTGAGTAGCTTACACATTCCCTGTCAAGTATATATAATTATAAGCAATTGCATCACATCGGTTCCTGCAGTATATACTTCAAGACATTATTGACTAGTAACATAATCACATGAATTGCTGTGAAATTTTTTTTGTTTTTTTCCTCCAGTGCTTATTGTAGGTCATTTATCAGTGAGGTCCAAAGTCCAAGTATCATAGTATGGATTGACTCTAACTGCCGTTGAAAGCATTGACCCTTCATAATGTGGGGTATTGATAATAATTTAAACATCCAGTTTTAAACACTAGGAAGCATACACAGGTTTTTTTTAGTAGTGAACTATACTTCAACTGCAATGAAGATGAACAGAGTGGCTTACAGATGAATTTCTCATGAAATGTAGTCAAATGATGCCTGCCAGAGCCCAGCTGATCACCCTGCCCTGGAGAGGGTGATCGCTGACATAGGAGGACAGATGGATTTGACAGATGCTGTAATAGCTCCACCACACCCCCAAGGGTGATTCCTTCCAAGGCTTCTCTGAGTCCATGTAAGATTCCCAAAGGGTCTCCCTTGTGGCTCCTGCTTTTCCATTTTATAACGCTGCGCTTCAGGCAGCATTTGCCCTGCAGAGGAACCACCAGCATGAGCAATCATACAACGATATGCACAGTTCAACTTAAACAGCCAGACACACATGATCTCTCCCTGGGCAGCCTTCAGTTGCATGTTCCTCCTTTAATGTCAGTCTGACCAGATCAGGTCATTGTTTGACTGCTACTGTTTTCTTAGTATGATGTGGACAACTCTTGTAGAAATACCTGAGCTGCTGGAGATGATCTGAAGAGCCCGTCACTACCTATGCAAATTATAATATTGTGTATATGAACGTAAATAAGTATAAATAAATATTAAATGTTGCAGAAAGCTGTTACATGGCAACCCAGACCTGACTTGATCTTAAAAATGATATATTAAAAAAAAATTAATTCATTTAAAAATATTATTAGAACATTGATTATAATGTTTACAAAAATAACAATAAACTCAGTGTTATGCTACTAGGAGGACATAGGGGAAAAATTATGGTATCTAATTCTGAACTGATATCTATTCCTTATTAAATTATATCAAATAGAAACTTTTATATAATTAAATGAATAGAAACTACTATCTACCCCAGAGTGGCTGATTGGCCTTTAGAAGTGGATTATTTGTTAGACCCTATGTACACTAGTCAAGGTCTATACAGCAAAAAACAATTGCACATTTTGGCACAAAACTCACTGGTTACAAAGACTGGAGTCAGTCTGATGACTGCTGTGTACTTGGAAAAATAAAATAGCATTATGAACGTTGCTGTCTCTGTTAACGCCAGTGTTTAAAGCATGCATTAATCACTAATGCACTGGACTGGAAGAAGATCTAAAAAAGCATGGGACCACTCCGCATCTCTCTTACCTTTCCATTGCAGTTATGAGTGCTTGCTTAATGGGAAGTACCACCCTTACAAACAAATGCCTGTTCCATTTAGGTAGTTAAACTGATGGAAAACACAGAGCTCCCATCTACAGAAATCACTAGTACACATGGCTACTGATATATAACCATCAGTTCATCCCTCCACCTTGAAAAGTACTTTTTGCTACTATTTTGGACTAATGTAATATTTGTGATGGAGGTGCCCTGCATTCTGACTGGTTAAGTTGCAATGGTTTTTATTTCCTCTTAATGCAATAGTGTATAAACTGTTCATTATGATCACAAGTATGGTGGGAGGTGTTTCCCTGCTGCTCCACCTGGGACTGGCCCTTCACATCCTCGTGAAAGAGTTTAGCTCATGTAGCTAGCACTATTAACATGATAGTCCTCCATCCATCCATTATCCTAAATTGCCTGTTCCTGGACAGAGAGCATGACAATAACTGGTGCAGTTTTTGGTTATCCTCTGGGTACCCCACAGTGGAGTGTTTTAAGCAAGTTTCAATATTTGTTTGTATGTTTGATCAATAAGTTGAATTATTGTGATTCCAGTAAGAAAACAATTATATTATAAAATAAAATAATTACATTAAATTATAAAATTAAGTAAATGCAAATGTAATAAGCTATATACAGTACTGTGCAAAAGTCTTAGGCATGCAACTTCAATGTCTGTTGAGAAGTGCAGGTAGATTCTTATCTACCATCAGGGAGGTTTCTGATTGGTCCCAAATTCATTCTGCAGCCTGAGAATGACCTCAAACACCCAATCTCAGTCATACACAACTATCTTCAGCAAAAAGAAGGAATCCTGCAGCAGATGGTATGGTCCCCACAGAGCCCTGATCTCAACATGATCAAGTCAGTCTGGGAGTACATGCAGAGACAGTCAAAGTCTGCAGAAGAACTGTGGCCAGTTCCTCAAAATGTTTGGAAGAACCTACCAACCTCTACCTTAAACTGCATACAAGTTTGCATAAGGGAACTGATGCTGTTTTAAAGGCAAAGGGTGGTCACACCAAATATTGATTTGACTGAGGTTTTTTTTTGTCTACTGCGCTTTTTAGAAGGTTTATTGATTAATAAGTATTCATGGCATTATTTTTGGAACCATCGTCGCTTTATAGCATTTTTCCCTCAGGTGCCTAAGACTTTTGCACAGTTCTGTATATATATAATACAACCTGCTGGGTTTAATATTCTTGCCATTTGTTTAATAGCAAATATGTATATACACACATACATATATAAGTGTGTGTGCGTGTACATGTGTGTGTATTTGCCATCAAACTAATGGCAAGAACATTAAAACTAGCAGGTTGTATTATTATTTCTATTACTTATTTGTACTATTTTTATTCTATATTATTCTTTTAGATGGATCTAAATAGGCATTATATGTAAAGGTTTCTCATACTGCTTGTCAGGGTATGTGAGGTCCAGAGCCTATCCTGAGACTACTGAGCAATATAAAAGGTGCCCTAATTAAAGATTTGAACAAAAATCTTTCTTGATTACGGTATGTGTGCAAATATTGTCCATCTCCACAATGACGAATTGCTATGCGACACATGGCTGATTGGCTTGCAGTTATCTCACGGGGAAGCACTTTGAGGGGGTCTCGTTGAGAAATATCTCACCAAGGAGATCTTGTGGCTCTGATGTTGCACTTTGAAGATAACACCTCTTGTCAGGGGATTTTGTCGCTTTGGGACTGAACTGCACTGGGTGGCGTTTGGAAGCCCACAGCAGTCCTCCATTTATTGTTGTGACAGTTTTGGTTACAATTATGTGCTATGTCCTACCCCCCTCAGTAGTTTGAAGTTCATAGAACAGGCATGGATTTCACGTAAATTTAGGTTGTTTATTGCATACCCAAAACTATTTTTTTTAATACTGGAAACCTCCCATCCTCTTTATTTCAATTCTCAGCTGGTTTATGTCTTCATCACCCTCATGATCCCTGTGATATTTTTGTAGAGCCAGTGAGATTACAATTCTGTGTAGAAGGCAAAGTCATGACAGCCCTGGGGTGTGACTGTCAGATCTGAGGACATGTACTGTATGTTTAACAAAACTGAAACAACAACTTTAGTACCCTTAATATGGGGTCCTAATTACAAACCAGATACTTTTTCAGCAAAGCCCAGTCTGCTGAACAAATAAACAAATCTGATATATTTTGAAAAATTCTAACCACAAAAACAAACACTTTTTGTTTGTCCCTAATTTTCTATTCTATTGTTCAGAACACTAATGTAGTGGAATCCAGTTGCACTGCAGGTCCCACAAATTGAAGCATATCCTTTTCACAAAAAAACAATAATTACAGTTAAAAGTGGGTGGCAGTAAACATTAGTTCTTGGGGACAGTGACTGGCAGAATATAGTTTGGTTTAGGTTGCTAACTCAATTTGAACAAAAAAAAATGTTAAGTAGAACCACACACTGAGTGTTTAAATTTGACATTACAGCTGGGAACCGGAACAAAGTCAAACGTTCATATCAGCTGGTTTTCCTGTTTATGGGCTTTTGGAAAATATTCGTTTTAACAGTGTATTAATCGGTGAGTCACCGATTCATGTTTTGATACAATCTTGGGGTGATAATTTTTCACATGTGCATAGTATCAAAATCCCATTGGGAAAATAAACCGTTCTTGTTTCCTTTAGCCGGAAACAAATTTTGCACTATTTGACCTTTTTGTTTTTCTGTTTTACACGATCTCTGTGCTTTTCTGTATTTCCAGGCTGTCAGTCATGTCAGCTCATTTCAACATCCTCCAGGCATGCAAAAATCTCCAACTCAAATTGTTGAAATTCCAGTATCATTTTTCCAACTGGCTTGAGAGAGTCTTATTCATAATGACTGCCCATCATTGGTTAATTCTTTGTAACCCTTCACAGGGTCTGATTTATACTGTACAGATCAAACTCTTCAAAATTGCATACATGGTAAAGAGAATATGTTTAATAGACACAGTGTCTTAACATGAGCATTAAGGTTTAGTTAGCTAGCTAGGCAATATCTTTATATTACATTTGTATGACATTTTTCACCTTGCTGCAGCAGGTCTTGACATTTTGTTGTCTGGCAACAGCAAAAGCAAAGCAGGAGCATTATGAACTGCGCAGAAGTCCATTCCAATATCACATATAAACCACTTTGATTGTTCTTTTTTCTTTTTTCTCCTTTTCTTAAAAGTAGCCTAACTCCCTCCCTTTTGTCTGCAAATGTTTTTTGAAGCAAACACTCACATTGCTATGTCACTGTAGCGTGTAGGGACTCAAAATCAGAACTGCTGTTACTATTTTTGTGTTCCTGTCTGCACAGAATTCCAGCTGAAGACACTGTGCATGGGAAACACTAACAAAGTGACTCACAGTGGTTACATCTGGTCTCTACCTACTCTAAATTTTACAGTTTATTTCTAGAAAATGCTGATGGATTGCCAAGGTTTCTTTGTTGTCTACCACTTTTTCTTGTTTTTTCACTACATCCTGAACACCAGTGGATTAAAAGAAAGCAGATCTGTGTAAGTCAACATAAGTATCATACTTTCCAGTTACCATGTCCTTTTAGAAAGAGACATTTACAGATCACATTTGAACATTTTACAATTCACCAATGCCTTTTAAAAAGATGGATGTTATTATTCTTTGTTACTTCCTTCATGGATAATATTGCTATACTACAGTATAGTTCACACTGACTTCTGAAACAATTACCACATTAAAAGTTTCATTATATAGTCACTCTATGAATATACTTAACTTTGCTTACATAGGGTAAAACAAATGCAAGACTTTTCCACTGTATCTGCAGAAAGCTTAAATGGAAATGATCAAAACCAAAGAACTTGTAAGCGACAATGATAGAAATGTGTTTCTGGAAAGATGCAAACCTATGTCTTACCTGTTGCCTGGAGCTAAGTTGATCTGTGATTGGTGAGTTATGCAGCCCAGACGCCAGGCAGGTAAGGGAGATGGTGACTCAGACCCTGGTGTATGACTCATGATCCCTTACAATGGCAGACAAAACCTAGTGACACCCCCTCCCAGTGAAACAATCTGGGACATGAATTACACTCCCACCTCATATTGTACCATGTGAAAATGGTTATCACAGGATTCTATATTACTGTGCTACACTGGAACAGAATTATACAGACAAACCCATCCAAAAAGTACAGCCTCTGTCAGCTTAGTTTAACACTTTCAGTGTAATGCATGATTTTCAGAGGAAAACAATATTAAGGTTTTTCTGGGCTTGAAATGGGAAAGATCCAAGAAAAAACAAGTGCTTAAATGAAAAACTTGTGCCAAACCATTAAAACCACTATTTAAATGATCAATATAATCTATTTCATTTGCATTTGATAGAAGTCTTCTGCACCTCAGTACCTTTGAATCAAAAAGCACCCAGCTCCTTTGAAACAAGACTTTTAAATGGCCGCATGTAGTTAATGATTTAGAAGGAGCCCCCAGTTGGGGTGTAATGACCTTAATTAAAAAAGCTTTCATCCGGCAGAATCGTGTTCTCAAATATGGTTTTCTACCAGTCTTTTTGGGGGTAAAACAGCAATACAGAGTTGGCTCAAAGATGAGGTTGATGATAATTATTCCCATATAATGATGATAATTTCATGGATAAAAATGAATATAATTTGGGGAGAAACTTGTGGTATGTCTTAAACTGTCATTTGGATAATTATTTGTTGTCCCTTTTTTGTCTTCTGTAAACTCCACATAGTCACAACAATCATAGAAAAGGACATCCAAAAACTGATTCAGAAATAACTTGAAAAAGCTTTCAGAAAATAATGAACAGATATGATTATACAGTTATAGAACATTTTAACAGTTCCGCATATGAATAATTCACAAATATACCTGAATTATTCACAAAGTTTCAACATTAATTCAGTTTAATTCAGTGGAATTTATTTTTATATCGTGCTCTTCTAACCAGTGACACGGAGCGCTGAACAAAGGTCAAGAGATGAACAAGAGGAAGAAACTGACATCACACAGATTATATACCTTTAGGTCAGACTGAGAGTTAACTGTCTAACTAAACCAGTGCAGAAAAAGTAACCCTCTTATTAACAGATCCTGTTTTATTAACAGAAAAATGTAATGTAATACCAAATCCATGCAACATTTGCAACAAATAGGGTTTAGGCTTAAAGTTATGTTGGGTTTACACTTTTTAATATGTGTAAAAAAACATTGGCATGCTAGTGCCAAACCCATAATTACTCTAATAAAAATGTGTTTGCTGCAGTCCTTTTGGATTTTTTTTGCATAAGTGAATTTATAAAGAGGGTAAAATCTATCTAAAGATAAGTATAACAAGCCATAGCAATACAGTTTGTCTGAGGTTGTCGATTAAGTTTTGAAGAATATCTCCTAGTTGCTGGTTGTTTTCCTTCCAGCCGTGTTACCCAAAATATATCCAATATACTGTATGCTGTTACCCCATATACGGTGGGCTTCATTGTGCTTTTTCTAGGTGAAAGGACCCATAAGTGGCGTGTCTATCATACACAGGGCAGCAGATTTTTAACCTCCATACTTCTAAACAGTACACAATCCTTGACATTAAATGTGTAATACAGAACTAAAAATACAAGACACTATAAAGGCTTAAGTAATTTAGCAGAACTGCCTTACATTTCTTAATTGCTAAGTATTCTCTTTTTATTATTTTACATATAAGGAGGGAAAACTTTTTTCACATTAGTCCTTTAAATGTACAATAGTGTCTTTTGTAACCCCACACGAGCAAAACATTACTTAGACAAATACTAGTGTTTAATTGATGTTGTGACATAACTAGAGCATCACCATTTTTTGTTTGATTTAAAAACAATACAGCATATAACTAGAAATAACTCTCAGAAATAATGTAGCATCAAGCCTATTCAGAACCTTAGCATTGCTTACTATAGTGGTGGCAGAAGTAGGGTGGAGGAAAACCAATAGGGATTTCCAACAGTAGTAAATGAAGGCGAGCAGAGTGAACCAATAGCCACTTGGAGTAAGCTAGTCCTGGTAGTGGTGGAAGGGCAAGGGACATTGCAGCAGCCAGGGATGATTGGAGCCGAGACTAAGGTGTGGAGAGAAGCATAGGTGGCCAGGCAGAGAGATTGGCACCTGGAGTCAAGGCAGTGAAGGGAAGTTGTAAATCACTGTGAAGCACGGGTTTCTAGGGGAAGACAATCCCCCTGATCCCAGAACAACATGCCAGAGCTGAGTCGAACAAGACCTGATGCCCTGAGCTGTCCATATCACAGCGGACATTCCCACTGTGAGGAAGGGCACCGTCAGCTTGCTACAGGACACTCTAAAGGAGGGTGCTCTGACGGCAAGTAGCAAAGCCACTGCAACAGAAGGAAGCTAGTCTCCCAGGTATCACAATGAGTCTGGTGCTTCTGGGAGTATGGTATACAATTTGCCGCAAAGTGGGAAGGACATCAGTTGGGTATACGTGGATCCCTGATCAATAGGTTAATGTACACCAATAGGTGCCACAGAATGGCTGCACTCTGAGGAGAAATGCTTGACGCAGAAACACGGTAAGCAAGCTCAAGGATTGCCTGCAATGTGTAATTCTTGTACTTCTACGAGAGCTGATTTGCCACCTGCAACAGGGAGCAGTTGGCACAGTAACATTAATGCCACTGGAACCTAGTGCATGTGCACTAAAAGGATTTATGGGGAACAGGCAAACAAGGGGTAAGCTCACCCACCTCAGCTCTCCATGTTAGCCACATGGCAGTTTCTCTAAAATGCTGGTCCTATGCCCTGCACCTTGCACTGAAGTTCTTCCTAATGCAACTGTGTATAGCAGACACTTGGGACTCACTGTCTTCCCACCAGAGGCACTCATGGGGACAGAGTTGGACTCTGGGGTTCTACTGCAATTTTTTTTGTGGACAGGTAGGCAGTGGAGATGCTGCTGTTTCCTTAGTGAGGGGTAATGTTGCCTCCCACTCTATTCAAGAATGTTCCCTAGTAGTTGAAGCAGGTAGAGGACTTTTTAATAGGCATGTGTTAATTTGCACAGAAGGATTGCGTGAAAGGCACTGGAAGCGATGGTATGAGGGTAAGGTCCTGCCCCTAAAGATTGGAAGGCTGGTTTGGGAGTAACCATATTGGAGCAGAATATTTATGTGTTCTTACTGGATGGAATGTCTTGCCACTGTCACTGTCTTGTGGTCTAATAACAGCGTGTTATGGCACCCGACCTGGTGTCTTCAGTTATTCCGTTCACACCCATGGTTGTGTTCCGTACAGTTTGTAGGCTTAGTCAAGTGTTTCACATGATTTTATATTGAAACTTCACTCTAGTTAATCCAGATGCAGACACAGCCATAGTAATAACTTCTACAATAATTAGATGCAGGCAGTGACCTTCAGTTCTCAGAATGAGATCTGAATGAGAAGCATATGAGATTGTATGTGATACAATTCTGGATTTTAGATTCAATGAGCCATTACTGTCCACAAAATTATTTTGCCGATTAGTTTGATCAGGTCATAATTAACATGACACGTACAGTTAGAACTTTAGTAAATGGAACGATCATGACCGAGAAGTATGTAATCTAAATTCTATTATATTAAAAATCCTAATCCTTCTCATCCTGTCAATTTACCTCAGTCGGATTTGTTTTATTGCCATGATACCTATAAACATACTAACTGAATTACTTGACACTGCCCAGATCAAAAAGGTGTAGCGAGGAAACATAAAAAGTAATGTCATACTATGTAATCCCCAAACTGTTTTAGCATTTAAGTAGTTATATTTAGGACGTAAGTAGTCTTTATGCAAACGGCCTTTCTTTGTTACAAGTAACTGGATTGTCAGTGTGTAATTTTTGATGCTAACATGAAAAGATTATAACAATGTATATAATGTATTTCTCTCATCTCTATCTTGTTGTATAACCCAAACAGACTGTGTGGGACTGGAGAGGAGATGGAGCAGGCCCACCCCCCTCCTCTGCTCACTCAGTTTACCCACCGATGAGCAATCAGAGCTCCTGTCTGTTCACATCAATTCTGATGTATGCAGGAAAAACTTTCACCTTGCATGTCTACCCCACCACCCATAAAACTACCCCAGAAACCCTGGTCCTATTGCACTGTGGGCCCAGGAAAACCCATACTTTTGTACAAAGTGATGCAGCCGTAGGTTTTGTTTTATTTTCAGTCACCTACTGTTGTGATATTATTTTCTAAACACCGTGGCAACACCAACCAATAGCCCCAGAAGGAGCACTGAGGTTCATGCAAATGAGGACCGAGCTGGTTAATTTATCTTCATCGTACAACTGTGGGTTCTGGTCTTTCCTTCATTACGGCATCACGGTGTGATGATAATAACTTCTAATAAACTGGAGCAGTGACATTCATTAAAACACGGGATGTCCGTGCGCAGCAGGCAACACTGTTTGTTCAGAGAACCAGCACGGCCTTTCGCTTGTGTCTTAGTTATTGCTTTAAATTTGCCTCCTGATTATCTCACCAAGGCCATGACACAACCCCTTTGGTGAAGTCACACAATTACACAGCTGCCACGAAAAGGATCCCTGCTCAGTCCCCAGGATCCCCATTAAGTCACAGAACCAAAATGAGATGCCAATTCCACCCACAAGTCGGGACATCGGACATCTGCTCGCGTAAGGCTTGGATGGAAACAAAATAATTCTGGGAATTCAGATTCTTTCTTGTATCATCAGGGAAAGGCCGTTTTATGCCTGAATTATACTGTTATCAGCATTCCGCGAATGACCGTGCATACAGTAACTGGAAAATTCAATTAGTTCAATTTAGATGCAGCATATAAATGTTACAACCTGAACAAACGATTAAAGGACCCATATCATGTCGAGAGGCGTATACATAATTCATTAAATGAACTTATTCCAACATGGTAAAAATGATAGATTTTTGTTTCATTTATCAGTGCTAACACCTTTATAGCTTATCTAATGGAAACACAAAGTCAGTCACCCAAAGTATTTATTTGCTTTAAATGTGTTAATCCTGTGGGTCAACGTGCATAATCAATAAACCAATGTCAATTCTTGTAGGTTAAGGTGCTGTTACGCACAATATCAAACAACCAGTTACACCTAAGGCCAGTGGGTGGTGTTTGTGCTAAGAGGTGGACCACAGACTTGGCGGTCAATGGGTGCAAAAAGGTCGTACAGTTTCTGTTGTTTACTTATGCAAGGAATTTAACCTTGAATTCCTCAGAAGGCTGTTTAAGTTAAACCATGCTTGTTGTTTTGTACAGAAGTGCCTGACAAGAAATCCATAGGTAAATAATAAAGATATTAAAAATATGCACACAGTTACCAGATTATAAAAAAAAAAAATTGAAGCCTTGGAAGAGCAATGAGCCAATCGTGCCTGGTCTATCTTTATGTCTCTGTGGTCTACAGCAATGGCTGTTGCATGTGCCAAAAACAGTCACAGTGACTTATCTTCACCCGTCCAGAGGGTCTTCTCCATGCCAATGCACAGATTCCAGTCCCCCCGTGGAAGCGAAGGGGTAAAAACTGGTACTAAACAGCTAGCAGCCCACCTATTAATGTTTCATTCCTTTACCCTATACAGACTGGCTGCACTTTAATTACTTACAGCTCTTGCAAAGATCACAAAGGCCCAGAAGGCACAAGAAGCAATGGCCACGCAGTATGGAGAAGTATACACCTTCAACTACTGCTGGAAGACACATGGAGAAATGCAGTCAATTTCATGTCACTGCAGTGCCCCAGGCTTATCTTTTTTACAAGTAGAAAAAAAATGTTGTCACTTTAATGTGCCCTGACACTGCTGTGTCTGCCCTTTTCAGGCTCATACATGCATGTTTACATGCTCGTATGTTTTTGTACTTTGATTACAGTGCAGTTTTTATGTGTTTCTTTTTTCCCCTTTTTAGGTGATGTCCCATGAGATAATTTTTAAAGTGATCTTTTCAAATAACTAACAACTCTTTTTATGTATATGAGCATTTTTAGACATATACATGAATGCAATAAACATCAATAAGTGGATATCATTGACAGTCTTAGAATTTAGTTCATATTATTGCATTTTTTGTGCAATATATATCATAAAAGAATGACTGTCGTATTCTTTTCCTCAATTTTAGTGGCAAAACTATTTTTATGGCTTTTTAAATGTCCATTGGAACGACCATACAGAACAATGTCTTAAAAACTCTTTCTGTAAGAAAGTCTTAGTTACTTGTTACACATGACATACAATGACATCCCAAAAATATTGCATCTTCCAGGAAAAGGCGGAGGGACTGTCTGTATTCAAGGTGGTACTACAGTGAAATAACAGCAAGTCTTCGGTATCTGATCTCCCTATATGGGAATTTTTGCTATAATAACTCTTGAAAGTTAATATATATCTGTAACCGAACGGAAACTTTTGCTGTAACTAATATTTGTCTTAAGTTTATCCAAAATAAAAAAAATCACAAAATAAATAAAAATCAAAATAAATGGAAAAAAATCTACAAATAATACCATCGCAGATTATATGGACTGTAATAAACTCTATTGTATGTTAAAAATTTATTCCAAAAACAGACATAAGTGCACAGGTGTTCACTTTGTCTGAACACATTTGCACTGCATCATCACATTTATTGGGTATTTCATTTTTTAAAATAAACCTATCTATTTAAATACCATTTGCTGTGTCAAACAAAGAGGCAGACGCTGTGAGTTACTTTGACACACGTCTTTATTATCATAATTCAACATCTTATATCACTGCACTTCTACTGCAAGCCCCACACATGCACCCTCTCATTTTCTGTGTGTAACACAGTGACAGTGACTGGCAGGGGGCAGTATCATGTGAAATGTTCTGTACTGTACATACTGTACCATGTGGCATAAACATAATGCAAAATAATGACAGCAATTAAGTGTTTTCTAATTAAGTAACTGATGTTTATATTGTTTTATCATGTTGAAGTCATGGGTTGATAGTTATATAGGTGTTTTCTGATAGCCTGGGAACTCAATATTTATTTATTATTCCCCATTTAAAGTAATGGGAAATAGGCACCCAGAATCTGACCTTTTTGTTTTTCAAGGACGAATAAGAATTACTATACACATCAATAGAATTAAATTTCAGTAAGATACTTCATAATTGCAAGACAATCAAGAAATGGATCATGGCAGGGATAACTATACAGTTCAGTTTTTATGGACAGTAATTCCTAATTAAGAATTAAGTGTAATTAAGTATTAATAATAAATAACATAATGACAAATGTTTCATATTTTTATGTTATAAATCAGTCTACAACTGGTACTGAAAAGGAGTTTGTAGTAAAAAAATATTTCCAGTCATTTAAAATTAGTTTTAATGTACCTTAAGGCTCATAAATATATCACAATAAAAAGTTTAACACTGTATTTTTTATTTATTATACAGACTTCGGTATACCTTAGCCCTAAAATATTTTGGCCTAAAACATTTTGGGGGATCTCTGCATTGTATCCTTTTGTTGATTTTTACTTAATTGTAAAAATTACTAAAGAGTTACAAACAAAACTTACAAATAGAATTCCTGTCTTAAATGTGTTAGCAAATTAAGAAGCCATCACTCCCAGTTTACTACCCTGGCTTTGAAAATGACCAGAACTTCTGCAGAGCTCACATATGAAAAGTAACTGATAGTGAGTATGTCTGTGAAAACATATGCTAAATATAAAAAACTAAAATATTACTTAGAGCTGTTTTCTCTGTTTCCACCTGTCTTTTGTTAGAATTTAATCTTGTGCAACAAATGAGGTAGAATTGAGAATTATTGTCAACAAATAATAAAGCAGCAGCTGCTACAAGCAAGAGGAAAGTGGCAAATTCAATCATTCCTTCACGCTTGTAAGTATTAATGAGTCTTTACATTCTTGTAATTATTTATCCACAAGTCCCTCCTACACATCCACGAAACAGAGATACAAGATAAAAGAATAGCAAATATGGCCAAAAGGTGTTAAAAATCGACATATCAGATGGCAGTTGCTTATAATGGACTTCATTTCATTTGGCATTTGGCAAAGATCTCACATCCCACTCTCTTTGTGCAATTTGTCAACTGGAAATTTAGTTGAGAAATCAAGTTGTTTGTCTTCGCTGTGGAGGTGGATTCTAATTATGCCGTCCCCAGTAGATTGCTCTCCTATTAGTCAACGCCAAGAGGAACCTGTGTTCACCCCCCAGTAGCACTCACACGTTCCTTCAGTTCTGCCCTTAATTTATCTATTTAGTTATCTATTTATTTACTTACTATCTGACATGGTAATTGGTTAGCACATTTTTTTTAGATATTGTTTAATATAAAATGACATATTTAGACTATTAAAAGTACAAGGGTATCACAAATGGCAGCAGAGGGCTGAAGATAGCAGCTGTACATATTATAAAATCAGGAGGGCGAAAATTATTTTATATATCTTAGTCTGTACATGTTCATTTTCTGTAATTTGAACACGTGTCAGAGTTGTAGGTCAGAATCACAGGACTGCGGATGCTGTTAGTCATTTTTTTCAGACCTGAAAATTTGTCAAATGGGAATGTTTTTGTCATCTTTATAATTAGATCTGTAGTGTTTGCAGTAGCCAGAGAAACATTAAATTTAACAGAGAGCTCTCAACTATAATAAGAGGACATATTGGCTTAAGAAAGTAATTTTCCGTTTCTCATGACAGCAATTAAATTTCATTCTGCTCACCTCACCCCTTAATCTTTCTGAGCAGAGGAGATGATAAAAGAAGTTTCATGTAGTCTCCTCACCCCCTTTAATCCTGGATGGATTACTATGAATAATTTAGCTCATAAAAGCAAAATGGTACAATGTATGTGTTTGTCTGGAACAGAATGGGAAGTAAAGCATTGTTCAAACTACTGGAAAGGTGTACAAAACTGTGCCCCCTAGCGGGAGTCTTAAGAATCAGACAAACGAGGAGAAATGTGTCACTTTCTCTTCTCCTCATGCTGCTCATGTACTTGTGATCTAAGATCATGCATGCACATGCATTTTCAGGTCTCATGCTTCTTCAGACAGACACAGCGTCCATTCCCTGTCCTGTTTTATGTCTTGGTGCTTAATTGATTGAGGGTCTGCAGATGTGAGCACATCTTAAGGAATCAGAGGCAGACAGAGGAAAGATAAACAGAAAGATGGCCTAAGACTGGCAGGGATAATAGAATTTTGCTCTTCCCAGAGCCCAACATCCCCACACTCCCAACACCTGAAACAAAAAGCTCCATTTGTCACTGTCACTTAGCAGACAATACTGAGGTGGGCCTGATGGACATGAGGCTCAGGACTTCCAGTAGTGAATGGTGGGGGTGAGGTGGTCAGAAGAGACAGATACAGTGGAGAATACATGTGGAGTTTGTAGGCTTTGAAGGATATAGATTTGGACAATATGGATACCGACCTCACATTTCTAAAAGTAAGGTGACAGAGTGACGCAGTGGGTAACAATGGTGCCACACAGACCCTGTGCTATGCAATGGACTGTAGGTTTGAATCTAGCTTAGTTGGTATGAAAATCGCACGTTTTCCCTATGTGTGTGTGTGTGTGTGTGTGTGTGTGTGTGTGTGTGTGTGAGGTTGTTCTGTAGTGGATTGTCTGCCCTGCAACCGTAGCTAAGACAAGTGGTTACTAATAATGACTGAATCAAACAAGCATTTTGTGACTGAATGAAATAGTTTTTGTTTTTAAAAGAAAATCTGTGACTTGCATTTTTTTTCTCCAAATTAGGGCTCAAGACAATGGGAGAGAAGTGTGTTATGTGCTCACCACAGTTCATTCCTCACTTGACTCTAACTCAGTTGTAGCAATGGCATCACTCTTAGGGCCACTTTCTCTGCACTGAGGTCAGGGTTCGCAACAGCCGGATAACGCTGCACTTTCTTACTTAATTAACATTTTTATTTTAATCCCATTATATGGTGAGTCAGTACAATGAACCCATTTTGTTTGACAGCAAATGCCTCAATAGTGTGAATTTGATCATGAGCAATTGCTTATTACAGCCTCCATGTAAAACTGTACTTTGTGACAGTTTATTATGAATCAGACCATGGAGGTGTGAGTAAAGGGCATGATTACAGCATAATGTTTAATATTTTTTGGTATTCAAAGTTAAGATAATGTACCGCTTAAAACTGCAAATACTGTATATGTACAACCATCTTGATTTTTCAGCGTTTTCGAATTCAGTGAAACAACAGGAACTCCTGGTGGAAATAGATGGTATTGCAGTGCTAATGGCTAAAAAAAACCGAACCTACTTTTTCCGCTAAGGCCAAGTCTGAGAAACGTGTTGTTGGACAGCAGCAGTTGGCTCTGAGTTGCTGGATGCACGAAGACTCGGTATTTTTGGACAGTTGTAAAATCATCCATCCACTTACTATGTTTAGTATTTGTTCAATACAGTTTGGTGCGCCAACCTAGATTTATTATAATAGGGAATATTGTAAATCGTAAGTTCTGTTTGAAAGTCTGCCTTCAACACTTCAACACCCAAAGCTATGTAATACAGATTCAGTACCTTATGATATGAACAACTCTTTTACAAACACAAAAATATTATATATGTGTATTGAATAGTGAGTGGTTGAAACAGAATTTGACTGTAGAGATCTTATGAAAAGGTCATATATTGAAAGTATAAATGGCCTCAATAGCCATGCTTCATTTAAGAAATAAACTGAGTTCATCTGAAGTCTGTGTAAAGTCAAAACTCCAACCAATGAACCAACAGGAATGAGCACACAAGCATGTAATGGAGAAAGAAAATTTTTAAAACTCTCTTAGAACCACATAAAGAGTCTTACAGTTTATGCATTTAATACAAGTTATTTGACCTCATAGGTGTTTTGTACAGAATAAGCCACATTCATTATATAGGCTACCTTCTTTGATTCAGAAAGGATAAGTGCAACTCTTACAAGAGAATCATCCGTCGGTCAGTTATCTTTAGCAACTTCATCCTGGCAGGGACTGCAGCAATCCAGAGTCTGTCCCAAAAGCATTGGGCTCCACGCTAGGAAACCACCCCCCCAGTGAGACGCCAGTTCATTGCAAGGCGGCTACATATATATGCATTCCCACAATCATGCACACACTAAATTTAGAATAACCAATTTTTCTAAAACAGATGTCTTTGGACTGTGGGAGGAAACCTTAGTACCTTAAGGACACTTATGCAGACACATGGAGAACACAGAACCTCTACAGAGACCTAGTTGGATTTTAAGCCACTTCTCAGCAGGTGCTGCAAGGCAGCAGCACTACTTTGCTGCACTAAGAGAATCACAATTGTGAATTATTCATTCATCCATTCATCTGACACTTCTCTCCATGGCAACCTACAATGTTACATTTGTGGCCTAAACTACTTGTTATGCCTTACTCCTTAACAGAACTAAATCTTTTTTTTTCTTTTTAAATTTAGGTAAGTATCTTGCTGATAGGTTCTACATGAGATCAGATTCCAGTCCAGAAGTTTTGATTTCAGGCACCTGTTTCAAAAAGAAGTGATCACAAGCTATACGGCTTCATGTAGTTCATATACAGTAAATATAATGCAAAAGATAACAAAACTTGTTTAAACTATAAATCAGGATTACTGCTACTCCAAAGGCATCCTGAATTGAATCTCAGCCAAGGTTACATGTTTGTGTGTATCAAAACAGTTTTCTCCATGTGGCAGACATTTGGAAAAAGCACAACTGAGCTCAAGACAGAGAACCATCTAATCTGGTCTTCTGTAAGCACACACAGTGACTGTGTGCTGACTGAAACACTTCACTCCTGTCAAAATTAATGGAATCACACACTTGGGCCATGAGAGAGGGAGAACCAAGGGCTCTTCATTCTCACCGCAGGTCAGTTTGAAGTGGCCTGTGCAGGAATGGAATTAATAGTGCCACTTTCAAAATTACATGTATTTAGAGGACATGAAAAAACATATGTGTTGTAATTACGGCACTTCCAAAATTGGCGGTCTTGTTAGGGGAAAGGTTTGAAAGTCCATGGTAAGTAGAGGAGCTGAAATGTCACTGAAGTCAAGCCTCCATTCAGATTCTTTATATGCCAGGCTTTGCTGTGGCTTCATTTAATAGCATAAAAGTACAGCTCAGCTGAAAAAACTTGAGAAACAAACATAAATGTAAGGTGAACTTATTTTGGAACTTTACTGTAATTTCCTACTGCATCTAAGCGTGAACATTTAAACACATGACAGGCAAAGTTTGCCATGACTTCAAACCATGTGAAGGGTGGATAGTCTAATATTGTAATTCACCTTTATGAAAAATATCTACTAAAAATGTATTACAGTAAATAATAGTTACTGTGGTAATGCTAACCGTACAATTATTTTATCTTCTGTAAAACAAGCTCATTATGTTTTCTTTTTTTATTCTACAACTATGCACTACTTGTGCTCCCCAGAATACATTGAGTGAGTTAAAGACATATAGTATGTCCGTATGATCATACAAAATGTCTGATGGAGGGGCAAGGTTAGTGCTATCAAGTTGAAGTCAAATAACAGCTACACTCGCCTGGTTTTCAAAGCTGGGGAGGAAACAGAAGTGTCTTTCCATTGTCTGCTTCCATACATCAAGTTGCTGAGGACATCCAGGCAAACAAGGAGAGAACATAGGAACACAGGGACAGATTCAAACACATAACCCAGGAGCCACTGGGCATCAGCTGCCCACTGCGTTGTCATGTACTTTAATTCAGTTTACTTTATACAGTTCCAAGAAAGGGTACAAAAAGGTGTAGGAAGGTACAACTCAGAATTTAACACCAGTCAAATCTTGGAGCTGCAACTGATTAGCAAAGTTAGCCAAACCAAGCTATTTTGTAATTTTCCAGGCAGTCAACAGGGTGCGCTCTTGTTCTCCTGAACAACTAACATCCACACCATCTCCCAGTCTGTCACCATCTACACCAGCTCCCAGTCTGTCAGCGCATAACTGACTTCCTACTCAAATCATCATCAACGGTTTATAATTAGCGTATGAATAAGCTATTGTGTCTCCTGTCTGAGTCCATTTCAGGCTGGTAAATATGATTTGACAGCCTAGTCTTAGGATCTGTCTCTGGGTTTAGATATTACACCTCATTAGAAACTAAACTTTGCAAATAAATTGGTTTGGCTAATGTATTTAATAATGCATTTAAAGTAACTGGCTCTTCGGAATCGGTAACTGGCTCTTCTACCTTTGGCTGTATTGACTGCAACTGAATACTTACGATAGCTGTTGACCAGAGTCTGACATCATAGTGGAGGAGTTTTGGCCCACTGTACCGTGTAGAACTGGTTTTTCTGCCAGTATCTGGATTAACAGCTCTGCGTTTACCACAATGTTTCAGCTAGATCCTGGTCAAAATTTCAAGCAGGCTGTTCAATAATTTTATTTTATTATTTCAGTCATTCTGGTGTTGACTTTCTTGTATGTTTAAGACCATCATCTTGCTGTATGACCCAGTTGTGCTTCAGCTTTAACTCATGCATTGGTGTACCTTGAGATTCTCAAAGAGGAAATGATAATTCAAAGCACCAAGATCATCACAACACCAGTGCCATGCTTGGCTGTTGGTAGGAGGTTCTTTCTTTGAGATGCCATATTTACTTTTTGCTAGATGTAACAGGGCCCATGTCATCCAACAAAGTTATACTTTTAATTCATCCATGAAACAGCCTTTCAAAAGTCTTGAGAAATATCTTGGTAGTTTCTGGGTTTTTCCATATAAGCGTGTACAATTTTTTAATGAGAAGTTTACACTTATCATAGAGTCATAACACTCAAACTGTGGCAAGACAGGCCTGTACTTCCATGTATGTTGGTCTGGTTTTTATCTGGCTATTAATTTTACATCTTGCTCTTGCAGATATTTTGGCAGGACAGCCATTCCTACATAAACAACTGCTCCAAGCTTTTTCCATTTCAGTTTAATTAAATTGACTTTTACAAAGAGCTCTTCTCAGCAGATGAGTGGGACTCTCACTGTGGCTCAACTGAGCTTCAGAGCCTTAGAAATGTCTGAGTAACCCTGTCCAGACTGATAAGCTGCAGAAACTTTTCTCTGGAGGTCTTTAGAAATTTCTTTCAACAAATCTTTGTTTTGCCTGCTTGACTTTTCCCAAGTTTTAGAGTTTAAGTTAAATTAAAAATTAAATTGGACAAGGCTGTCCAGAAATAAGGCTTAATTTGGTTATGAACATTTCATTTTCTTCTACGCCATGGGGAAATTCACAAAAACGAGAAGAACTGGTGCCAAATTTTGTCTCCCAGGCTCCATTTATATAAGTAATACTAGAACTGACTAAGTATCTGGGGAAAAAGTTGCAAAAACTTATGAAAATTAGAAAGGGGCAAATAATTTTTTTCCACAGAATTACATTGCACCTACAGAGCAGCGTGTCACAATAACAGTACGTGAAATGTAATGGAGCCAGACCATGACCAAAAAATGTGTGATTGTCTCTCACTTTCTTACTTTTCTACCCCTTTCTTCCTTTCCTTCACAAAGATTTTAACATGTGGTACAATAGAAAAATTACCTTTGTTTGTATTACATATTTTATATTTATTCCTTTACAGGCTGTCATGCTCTCAGTCTGCAGCCAAAATGCCGCAGAAGAAATAACTCTGAAGCGGTTACATTTATGAATATACATTTATATTTATATATACATTTATGAATAAATAGCCATCTTACGTTAAAGTAAGAGCTGTTTAACCAAATCACATACTAGCAGCTCTGTTGTCGCCAACACCCTTGTGACATTTATAGAATGCATGTCAAAGACATTGAATTGCAGGGGAATCTTGGGGGGTTAAATGAACAATGGCTCAAATTGTCCCCTGTTATTAAAGGTCTTATATTCCATCCTTTGTTTCTTAAATACTGCCGCTGGCTTGGAAGAGATAGCTGGGTGTATTAGGTCGTCTGCCTTACCCACATCTGACTCACCTGGACATATTACTCTGTAATGCTGCTAAAGAGGATTAGGGATTAGCAGGAAGAATGAGAGGAGGTTAGCAAATGAAAAGTGGAAGGGTGGATTTTGTCAGTCAGTCCTGATTTTTCCTCAAAGTCTTTACCTCATTATAATGTTCCTAAAAGGAAAAAGTCAGACATTGTAGGTGATTTATATTCATCTGTTTGCACATGTAATGCTGTAGTTATGCTATCAAATTAACCATAATTACAACTAACTAACTGTGTAATTAACTGTACACATGGCAGGAACCACAAGTGTAAAAACATTCACAGAGTTCACACTGTAATTGTGAAGATGTCATTTTTACCACATTTAGCCCAGAATCGGGGGGGGCAGTAGGTAGTGATCCATAGCGTAAAAAGTCCTGCCACCTTGGTTCAAGTTCCCAGCTCATGCTGTAGTGCTCTTGAGCAACCTACTTAGCCGGAACTGGTCCAGTAAAAGCTACCCTATTGCCTAAAATGGGCACATTGTTGAAAGTAGTTTACATTTTTTAGTTGCCTCGGAGAAAGGCATCAGCTAAATTAATTAAAGCAAATGAATCATTTCACCTCTTTCTTTTTGAAGATTTATAAATTATTTTTTCCAATATAGTTGAAAAGGGAGAAGAACAGTTGTTGTGTGTGATTTTAAGCATGTTTACCATATAGCTAATGAAAAAATATATGAATTTACTGTGAGTGAACCCTTTGACAGCCTCCATTTATAACCTGGCTGCTTCGAGGGGTTTTTGTGCTCTTATTCTTATCCAAGAATGGAATGTAGTGTCCTGTGGGTGCTCTGTTTTATTCCCTGAGTTTAAAGACATGTGTTTCAGGTGAAGTGGTCACTATGTTTGTATAGTAACTACCCTGCAATGAACTCACTCCCTGTCCAGGGTTCACCATGCTTCTGGACCAGGTTGTGGAGCAATGCAACCCTGCAATGGACAAGTGGTTTTAGATACTGACTAACAGTAAGTGAAAAATAGTATGTGTTCTCTTTCAAGGCAACAGACAATGTTTTTCCATTTATATCCCACATAATTTGAATCCCTCCCCATTCATTTCATGAAATGCATTAACTTGAAACATATTTTTCTAAAATAATCTGCCAGGATGTTACTGTAATTTTATTCTCTTCTTAGATGAAAAGTGTCAGGCAACTGTTGGAAAGAATTGACAGAAAAGATGTTTTTGCTGTGGTTGTACCTTTAGCTGGGCAAAAGGTTCTTGCCCTTGTTAGTCAATTTTGCAGGGATCTTTGAGTGTATGGAGTATAACCATGTATGTACATTAAATTAAGTAATGAATATGTCATCAAAACTGCAGTATCTCCCTAACTACCAAGGTTAGAGACATGGCTTTTAAAGCAATGACATGATACCCTTTACTCACTCACTTGGCCTTTTTTACATAAATTTAATTTCCTACTTGGCAACAGGGCAGTGCAACAGGTAACACTGCTATATCACAGCACCTGAGCTGCTTGGACATAGGTTTGAATGTGGTTCAGTCTATGTAGAGTTTTCATGTTCTTTCTAAATCTGTGTTTGCTTTCCCAGGTGCTCTGGTTTCCTTCCATTTGTGTTACAAGTTAGTTTGTGGCTTCACACTACCCTTAATATGTATGTGTAAATTTGTGCATGTGTGGCTACCCTGCAGTGGACTGATGTCCCAACCAGGGTGTACCCTGGATAATCTGGTGCCATGTGCTTCCAGGATAGGTTCTGGACCACTGCTATCCTGACTTGGACAAGCGGTTACAGAAGGTAAGTGAGTAAGTGTTCATTTTTACTACATTAAAACACAGTGAATTTAAAATATAAAACCAAAATGCTGTCTCCTCAGAGCATCTAATTTCAGGTTTTGGAGGAGGAATTTGCTGCAAAACTGCATTTATGTAATTCCAAACATTGAAACAGTTTTGTCACAACAAAATCGTTTTAAATGTATATATGTACTAGTATTATTAATTGTAATCAGGTTAGCAGAATCAATGACTAAGTCTTTGGGGCAGAACTGGCTTAAATGGAAGCAATATTCATTAATATGAAGGTAACATATAGAAAAAAACTAAAAAGTGGATTATCATCAAATCTTTTTAAGTCATCAGAAGAGTTCAATATAATATAGAGTTCAAACGCACAGATAGTTTTCATTCCTCCCACAGTAATTAGTGGAGTTGTTTCTGGCAGGTGAACAAAAGCTCTACAGTTTCTTCATGGACCCTGCAGGAGTGCTGATATGCTCCCCCATCCCCCAGTGCCCCCTATCCGGAGGGCTCCAGGCTCAACAGTCCAAGGAGGCCCATCACCTCAATTTGAAGAGGTCCGATCTGTGCTAATCTGTGCCTGTCAGCCCTCAAATCCTAATTACCTCAAACATGATAACCTTGTGCATTTAACTGAGATGAAATTGTATAAAGGGCATTTTATCACAAAGCAGAAAAAAACAGTTACAGTAATAGCCTGTTGTGATGTTTTGCACGTGAAGATGATGTTTTTGACACGAGGCTGGACGGCAATACCATCAGCCACTTTGAGAGGCTTAAGTGCTTGAGTGAAATCAAATTTGTATCCTCACATTGCTGGCAAGTGACCATCTCCAGATGGGGCTTAAGCGTTAGCCATAATGGCCAAGGCTAGAACCCAAGAGGCAGAAGTCACAGGGATGCTGCCTGCAATCAGAATGCCAGCATTTAATAATACCATAGAGGAAATTACCACTGGGGCAGTGGAGGGATTTGTGTGTGGGGGGAGTCTTCCCATGGAGATGACAGCTCCCAAAACCTGAGTATCACATATCTGTCTGAAAGGCCAGCAATCTGATTACTCTGGCAGCTCCAATTCATAATTAATGTATTTATCAAATTAATTATGAAAAAAATGGGCTTTGGGCTGCCGCCTGCTGCCAAACAGTGGCTAAATTCATCGGCCACCAGCTTCGCCCACTGTTCATATCGGCGCTGTCAGTTTAATGGGGCCCTGGGCAGACTGTGTGTCCTACAGCTATGACAGACAAATTGCTGCCCTCAGCAAAATGATACAGAAAATTCAGGAGAAAAAAAGAATTATGTCATTGTTGCTTGACAACCACTAATGTGGCCTTGTTTCAGAAGCTCAACATATACATGGGAAACAGTTTTCCCAGAGATCCATCCATGGAGGACTTGTTAAAAAATGTTGTTTATGGTGGTCAGTCAGACATTTTGAAGCCTTTACTTTATAAGAATTCAAATAACCGCCTTAAAAAGTTTTAATTTTTTTGTCAAATTCTTGGAGATGAGAAGGTGAACTTTTGTGCTACACTGAACTGTGGAATGAAATTAATCATTTGTAAGTGCAGGACTTCAGATGCCACCAGTATTTTTGTTGTCATCATGGTTACAGCATGACATGGGGTTGACAGCAATCAAGAGACCTCTAGAAGGAATGTCACACTGCTGATTCATAAAATAGGTATCACAGTTAACTGCCGGAGAAACATTGAGATAATAGAGTCATTCAACCCCCTTTGCATAACTGCCCCAAATTATGTTTGGTCTACTGAGCCCACACTTAGGTTAGAGTCTCTGGAAGGCCTGTTCTCTGTCAGCATAGATATCAAGTGTTAAGAACATGGAAGAAGTTGCATATCCAGTTGATGTCCTGTTCATCTACCACCACCAGTTACCATTTCTCCACATGACCTTTAATCCCTAAGCAGCTTCTGATGTCGATGATGTTGCTCGAAGTTTCTGCTTTTGATGATGAAGGCTTCCTGTAATGAGTGTTGAACTTGGCAGACTGTTTGTCAACTACTGCTGTCCAGGTTTACCACATGTAAATTGTCAGCGTGAAACATCATGTTTTCAGTGTATAACACCCTGCCTCTTCTTGCTTTTACTTCCTTTGCAAATTGGCAGTCTTCATCTTCAGCTTTAGTACCACAAAGCGGTGAATACACCTTGAGTCTGTCATTCAAGATTCTTTTTACAGGTCTGTTTGTGTCTAAATACTGCAGAGTATTTCGAACAGTATACTACTTTTAATATAACATACTATTTTCAGTATACATACTATATGTAGTGCATAGAACTAGAGAAGCAGATAGAACCATACTTTTATAAAATGAAACTTCTGGAAGTCCTTTATTTTTGTGTGAATATTCAGTACTCAAAAAAACACTTCTCACTATAAGTGTTCTCAAGAAATAAATGGACCACTCTGGATAAAAATGTCAGCTAAACACAAGTATAATAATAAAATAACAATACAAGTACAAAGTGTGTATTGTTGTTGTTCTGATTCTGAGTGAATATTAAGTCCTCAACATGAAGCTACTAACCATAATTGACAGCTAGTGAAACACGCCGACTGGGTGCTCTGGCCTGGGGCTTTGAGGGTAGGAGAGGGGTGGGGGTGGGTCAAGGTCGATGGCAGGTTCCTATTTGACAGTCCGTTTAAAAACAGGAAGGGGACCTGGATTGTAAAGGTAACACAATAGGGTGCAAGCAGAATCACAGGAAGATCAGTTTCAAGAGCCTATGCCTAAGAGACATGAGATTAAAGTTACTACACATTTGCTCCACATCAATGAAAACACTCAAAGCTACATTAACCAATATCCTTTTACAGTTTTTACAAGTTTGCGTTTTTCATTGTACTTCTCCAGGTGATTTTTACATGTATTAATTTGTTTCAGATGAATTTATTACCATTCAGCATAAAGTGAAAAAGAAATAGAAGGAAATATAAACTGATCAGGTGAGCAGAGTCACTTTCATTTGAAAGGAAGCCACACGATCTATTTTACAGTAAATTTTATAATAATAGCTACACGTTTTGAAAATACTTTCTCATGACAGTAAATATCAAAGCTTCCTAGTAATAATCAACCAGGGCAATGGTTTAATAAAGCAGTCATACAAAGGAGTTGCTACAACTAAGCGATCACTGTCACAAATTAGTAGTCAGACAGCAAATCTTTATTTTCTTCCTGTCTCTCCCCAGCTGAGGAAGACCATGCAGGCCATTGCGCTCTTCATTTCCCTTCCTCACACAGTACTCTTGTGGCTGTCAGTTGATCTCAAGGGTCAGTGTTGACCTTTGAGTCTTACACTTGACCTGTGACCTCCATGAGGAAACTATCGACACTGAAGCTTGCATGGGCCGTGACCCCTCTTTCCACATGATGAGTTCCAGGTAGACACGGAAGTGTGTGGCTGTTTAGTTGGGATTTTTTTGCCTCATTCTGCAACACAGGCTGACTCTCAATCACATGCAAACAATCACACGCACAAAAGCATTGCTGTTTGGTACGGAGACATAAATGAACCTTTATATAAAGGTTCCAGCGTTTACTTATCATGTCAGCATATGATTGTAAAGTTAACATTTTAATGCCTGTGTAAACATAGTATTCCCTCAGCATCTGAATTTAATTCATGTTTGAAAACGTGACGGATACCAAATTTTTCAGATACCAAGTGCCTATTTCCCATTCTTTTAAATAGGAAAATAAATAAATAAATACATAAATAATGTGCTCCCAGCTCTTTGGAAACACCTATATAATCATTGAATTCAGCATGATGAACACCGTAAACATCGGTTACTTAATTAGAAACACTTAATGTTCTTATTAATTTGCATGTTTATGTCATGTGGTACAGTATGTACAGTACAGGACATTTGCATTACACACAGGAGATGAAAGGCTACATGCATGGAGTTTGTAGTGGGAATTAGGTGAGCTGTTGAATAAACAGAAGAGCTGTGTGTCAAAGTAACCTTTGCTTGACACAACAACCAATGTTTAAATAAGTAGCTTTATTTAAAAAATGAAATGTGAAGGTAATGGAGTGGTTGGTGCAATGACAGCACAAACACGTTTAGATAAAGCAAAGGTGATGGAAACAGCTAATAAGACACCAGCTCATGTCTTGCTTTGGATGAATATGAAACAGTATACAGTGCAGTTTATTACAATACATGCAGTATTTTTTAATTACAGTACACAGTATGGTACTGAACGATATTTGTAAAAATTTTGTTAATTTTTTATTTATTTTCATTCTTATTTGTGCTTAGTTTTTTAATTAAAGAAAAGCATCAGATAAAAATTCATTATAGCAAAAGTTTCCATTCAGATACTGATATATAGCTATTACTTTTCAAGAGCTGCTATAGCAAAAAAAACGGATATAAAGAGTTCAGGTACCGAAGGATTGCTGTGTTTTGTTAGTTTTTTTAAAGTGGTACTTTCCTTTTCAGTCCTTCAAAATGATTGATTCATATTTTAAATGATTGACTTGTTTCTGTTTTTATTGTTGAATTTCACCAATGCCTGAATTTAGAATAACTGGCTGTGAGAGTTACCTAGAAATTATATAAAAAGCGTATAACTTCAGTTACTTTGATTTCATCTTCAAAGGTCCAGAACAAAAGAGATTTAAGTAGAGGAAACACTGCAGCACAAAAATATTGGGATTTTGAGTCACATCTTGTATTATCCATCCATTTATTATCTATAACTACTGGCTTGGTGGCTTAGCAAGTTACACTGCTGCCTTACACTGCATGGTTGTCTGGGCACAGGCTCAAACCTGGTTCAGTTTGTGTGGAGTTTGTATGTTGTCACCATGTCTGTGTGCATCGCCTCAGGGTGTTTTGGTTTCCTCCTACAGTCCAAGGACATGCTTTTCAGGTTAACTAGTCACTCTCAATTGCCCATAGTGTGTGCATGAATGTGGCCACCCTATAGTGGACTGTCTCATCCAGGGTGTAGTTTCATAGCCTAGCACCCAATGATTCTGGGACAGGCTCCAGACGACCACAACCCTGACCAAGATACAGCGGTTACTGATAATGGAATAAGGATGGAACTGCTGATCCAATACTGCCGAGGGCTTATACCAGAAGTATAGGGCACAAGACAAGTACACCATGTATAGGACATATGCTGATATATTTTATCTTTTCTTCTTACTCCTAAAATTCAAGGCACTTTGAGTTCTACATGCCAGGACAGACCCTTGTCCGTGACCTCTCATCTATCAGGGTGAAAGGTAGGTGCAGGGGAACGTGGAACGTTCCCTGAACATTGCACTCGGCTGAACACACGTCCCCAAGGTGCTTATGTGGCCTTTGTGAGAACTCTCGGTGAAATGCAGCCCCTTGCCCTCCCCAAAGGAAACGTACAGCCCTTGTCCTGTCCTCACACTGGGGGACAAGCGATTCCAACAAGCTCGCTTTCAAGCCTAAGGAAAGAAATGCAGGCTGGCCCTCGTCTCGCTCCCTGAGCTTTGACAAGACCCCCATTCATGCCCCACCGCACCCCACAGCTGAGCAGTTCCTACCTGGGCAGGAATGATGGACCTTTAATCTAACAGACTGTGGCAGGCATCTGAACTGCTTAACTGGCCTGCTTGTTCAGGGGGGCTAAGATAACGGCAGTGAACAAAAGTGCAAACTCTATCCATCCTTTCTGTTGTTCCCCCACACAAAGCAACGCCGGCACATACGCCCTCCTATCTGTGGCAGAGGGAAGCGGGCAGCAATTTGTTTCCATTAAACAGGACAGCACTGTGCCTTTTTTACTATTTTGTTGGCTTTCAGCTTGTGGTAACCTGGAGAGAGGGAGCAGTGGTAATCTTGACACTGAAATTTCCTGGAATGTGGTTCTAAAGGTCTCAGAAAGACAGCTTTCTGTTCCAAGTTTGGCTCTGGGGGCTTCTGAGAATGCAAAGGAAGGGGGTCTCCCCCGAGGGACACACGGAAAATGCGTGACGCTGTCGTTCTCAGGGTGGCACAAAGAGCCAAACTGAATCCGAGATCTGTCAGGCTGCACCTGGCTGTAAATCCGCTACAACACACCCCCGAGCACGGGGTCACCCTAGCGCACTCCTGCCTGGCCAACCATGATCAGGACCCCTCTAATTCACACAGAACCCAGTGGAGTAGAAATATAATGCTAGATCATTATGTTTCAAACATCCAGCCATCCCATATACATGTGAGAAAAACCATGGAAACACTTCAGAATGACATTGATTTCTGGTAGCAAAGAGGCCTTGCGCAGTACATTTAGGAATTTCAGAAATGTCCTTTTTTCTGACCTGTTCAATAAACTGTTCATTTTTAAGTAAGATTTTACATAAACAATATAACAGTTAGCAAGTTTACTGGTATAGGCTATATGAAATTAAATGTACAGGTTTACCTGTAGATAAACTTCCCTGAATGAGTGTATATCAGTACCATATGTGTGAATTATTATTTTATATTTGTGGCACCAGTTAAGCAGAGCATGTTTGGTCTTTGTGATGTTTAAAGTGAAGAACATCATTGTATTCCTAATCTAGTACATGTCACTTCTAGCAATAATCAGCAATGTAGCTTATGTAGCTTTTGGCAGATGCATGTTATGCAGTTTTTGATACTAAAATAGGCTCAGGTCTTAAATGCAGCATGAAAGACTAAATCAGAAAATATATACTCTTTTAAATAAATCATACAGAACGAGATGATGTTTTCTTGTTAGGCAGTCATTTTACTTTCACAGTCGGTAGAAAAAAGTTAACATAAGAACACCAGTCACCTTTGTTTTCATGTTATTTAAGCCAAAAACACAAAATGCTCTACAACTGCTGCAGGAAAGGACCCTTTTAGTAATAGTCTGTGTTTCATTCAAAAAGAGGAGAACAACAGAGGTGAAGCTCTTCTTTCAAATTAAGACATAAGTTGTCCAGCAATAGGCCAAAACAACAACTTTCTTTACAACTCAGTAAGAGATAAATAATATAAAAGGCATAAAAAAAGATACTTTGAAACAACATTTCATTCTTCCCTTGTATTCATACAATTTTAATTGACATTCAAACATATTTAAAATTTCAGAAAAATATGGGCATGGGGCAAATGATTAACAATAACGAAAGAATTAAAATATAACAACAAGCTAGAAATAATTTTCTAACTAAATATTACAATACAATATGCATTGGGAAATTACTGCAATGCGTTTTCGTAATTGGATTAATTTAAGGTAATAAAGTAAAAAATTAATAAAGCTTTGTTTTCTGTAAGAAATAATTTAATATACTTTCATAATGGAAATTTGCCTAATAGGGTAATTTTACAAAACAAACACTGGGCTTTTAGAGACTGGTTTCCTCTGGGTGCTCTGGTTTCCTCCGGGTGCTCTGGTTTCCTCCCACATTGTGTTTCAAATTTATTGCTCTCTGTAAATTGCCTGTACTGTGTGAATGTATGTTTGCATGACCACTCTACAATGGACTGGTTTCCCATCTAGAGTGTAGTTTTCTAGCTAAGTACCCAGTGCCNCGGGTGCTCTGGTTTCCTCCCACATTGTGTTTCAAATTTATTGCTCTCTGTAAATTGCCTGTACTGTGTGAACGTATGTTTGCATGACCACTCTACAATGGACTGGTTTCCCATCTAGAGTGTAGTTTTCTAGCTAAGTACCCAGTGCCTCAGACCCCCTTTGTTTGCATTCTTATAAGGCTCCAGACTTTCGCAACCCTGACCAGGACAAGTGGTTAAGGATAATAAATGAATGGATATATTTAAGCGATGGGTTTATAAACTGTTTCTTTTATGAAATTATTGAACATATTCAAAGGGGATGGTCACATGGGTATCACTGCTACCTCAAAGCTCTAAGATTGTGGGCTTCCAATCTGAACCCAGCAGGCATTTTATGTGTCACTTCTGAGTGACTGGCCTCCCTGCCGGGGTATGTTCTGGTTTACTGAGTACCTCTCCATACAACTTACACCTGTTAATACTGCAATCCTGAAATGCTTGTTTTACCATGGGGGAGAAAGGCAAATGATCATATGAATTCCTGGAGTGATTATGGCTGTGACTGAAAGACATTACCCCTCAAGTGACAGATTCTGTTCCCGCTACGTCAAACAGACTCGATCTTTTTACTGCCTCGAGGCATGTGGGGTTCATTACCTATCCAACACCCCGCCCTTCAGAGACCTTCTTGTGCCGTGACCGCATACAGTTCAATTTATTTACCTAACAAGCACCGTAGGATGTTGGATACTGGAAAAAACAAAACAACAGAAGAGCCTCCCTTTTATTGTGACTGTGCAACCCCATCTGGGCTATTCAGAGGTGTGAAATCCATGGTAATTATTGCTAATAATCGCAGACCATCAGAAACTGATCCCAGAGCTGTAACTACATGATAAATGTCTGTGTAACAAATGTCCCCCTGTTTCAGCAGCTCCCTCGAAATGGTGGATAGCAGACAGCAAGCAGGGACATGGGAGAGACCTTTCAGTGCAGCTCAGTTTATTGTTCCCACCAATACACTCCACTACCCCCCACATCCCAATGTTTCTTAGCCACAAATAAGGCCAAAGCCACACACTGGCTTGCAATGAGCAGGCAACCAAGTGTATCACCAGAGTGAATTCATTCTGGAATTCATTGTTGCACGACACTAGTGTGTGTATGTGTGTTTTTGTAAGATACTTTTCTAGAACATCTCAACGATACCACTGTACACAGCATTCAAGTCATTCCAGTGGAAACACACACAGGCAGAGGCTGTTTTTCTCTGTTACAGGTCATTCATGTTGCCAAGCAGAGGATTTTCTTACACAAGCTGCCCCTCTGCAGGTGACTGTGAGGCTTTGGTTTGTTTTTTGCTATAGAACTGCACACCCAAAGAATATAATATAAAGCTCCCATTTCCATTTGTTTTGTGGGAATTTAATTTCCAATAATTACAGAAAGTAAGAGCAGCATAGTAGCATGGCTGGTAATGTATGTTGTCCTAAGCGGTGGAGTCAGTTTGTATGCATTTTCTCCAGGTGCTCTGCTTTACTTCCACCATCCAAAGATGTGTTTTCAGATGAACTAGTGACTGTTATTTGCTGTAATGACTGAGTGTGTGTGTGTGTGTGTGTGTGTGTGTGTGTGTGTGTGTGTGTGTGTGTGTAAGAGAGAGAGAGAGAGAGAGAGAGAGAGAGACCAATTTTCCTGAGATGGATCAGTGATAATCATAATTAATGTATGGAATGGATGCAGAAAATAAAACTGCAATGGGGTGTAAATCCAATAATCACGTGAGAAATACTGCATTCATAACAAACTATGTGCACAAAAAACAGGTTTACTGTACCACATGTTTTCTGGTTTGTACAATTATGCTTTGTTCTCTGCCAAAGTTGAACGATAAAGTGCACAGAAGCATTTTTCAGACCTTTCTATGTGTGACACGTGGCGTGAGATAACTGATTCCACAACTGAATGCCCAGCTAATTGTTTGTATAATCAACAACTCATTTTCACACAGCAATTAATGGACAGAGTCTGGGGGTTTTATTATGCAAATGAATTCTCTGAATTGAGCATGGCTTAATAAGTCCAATTATCCAAGGCATCTTTTCTATTGGCAGAAATAAATCAAGGGTTTCAGAGATCAGCACAGGGCAATTTACAGCATGTGTCTTAAAAACATATTATTATGAAGGCCAGTCATTTAAGCTCTTTTATGCTGTAGTCAAAACAG
The DNA here is from genome assembly GCA_900497675.1 of Arapaima gigas. Classification (NCBI taxonomy): domain Eukaryota; kingdom Metazoa; phylum Chordata; class Actinopteri; order Osteoglossiformes; family Osteoglossidae; genus Arapaima; species Arapaima gigas. The sequence continues at coordinate 466,839 of UFQX01000059.1, forward strand.
TGGTCCTAAAATGTGGGGGTTTGATTACATTTTGTTTTTTTCTTTTTAAAAGGTGGTTATAGGGTACAATTTGTGTTAAGGTAACACACTGTCATTTCTTTCTTTTCCTTTGATATACTTAAATTTTAAAGAGTAACTAAGACCTTTTCAGAAGTGTGAACACTTTGGCGAGGTTTTTTTTTTACCACTCCCAGCCTCTAGATGGCAACAGTTACTGATTTTTGAGGCTATTGGGACACAACTGGCATCTCTGTACCAGCCAGGGGTGTCAGACTCAGTCCACTGAGGTTTGATGTCTGTGCTGGGTTTTGTTTTAATTTAACTACACTGAAACAAAAATCATCTCCTCACTTTGTCAAAATGATTATTTTTTTCTCCATAAATTAAAATAAATTTATACAATCAACATGCTGCAGAGAACATTTTGGAAAAGTAAAAAAGTGGCGTAAAATTTATATTGTTATTGTGTAAAACCGCACCAGTTGTGGCATCTAAAAGGATTAGAGCAGAAACCAGACGCTCGGTGGCCCGCTTTAGGATGAGTTTGATGCTTTTGAGATTGATCATAATATAACTCCAGTCGGGAGGCCCTCTGCACTGGTTCAGTACACACGAGCAGTGTCACAGTAGTGATCACTGCACTTGTCGTCATTTGTTCTACATTTTCTTCAATTTTCAAGAAACTTGGCGGCTAAGAAAAACTGATTCCCTGAAGGTTTTTGGGTCCTGTGCCAAGAGGGGTCAGACTGTGATGCCCTGGACAAAAGAACATGGGATGCCTCGATAAAACATTCATCTGTATAAAATGGAACTCTAAGCTGTCTGAAAGTCAGTTCCGATGAAATTGTCTGATTTTTTCTTCCTGGAAATATTCACAAATAATCAATAATCAAACTCAAATGATCTGAATATGTGGACATAATCTCAGACATTGCTGTTAAAGATTACAGGAAAGAAGAGTTAAAATGAATATAATTAAAACTTTACCTATTTAATTTAATGCTGACCAAATCAGTTATTTAAGACTATACACTATACTACTGGTCAGGGGTTCTCTTATTTTAAATTGTGATTGCCTTATACGCTAATAAATTTATGTCAGGAAAAAGGTTGCAAGTATGTTCTTAAAATACTTGTGACCTTCTTAGAATGCGATATATGCGACATTCTTTATTCTTTATTCTTTATTCTTGATCTGCACATTTGCATGCTGTTACCAATCTCAAACTTTATCTTAGGTGGCATATAATGAATATATAGAAATACTTAAAATTACTGTAGTTCAATAGGTAGTCGTGGAGTGTGGAACAAGGAATGTCTGAAAATAAAACTGATAGAAGGGATAAAAACAAAAAGTAAAGCAATTAGCTGGCCAAGTCAAGCTTGCTGCTTTGCCTGCAAATGTCAGGAATTCCCTAATTGATACAGGGGATGGGTTGAATCACTGGATCTTTGCTGTGTGAGAAAACGTTGGGCATCTCTTTCCTTTGACATCTTTTCATGCCCAGGACAGACGGCCTTCTGCATCAGCCAGGCTGCGTCAGTGGGAATGTCACTTATTAGCGTGGTGCGGCCTGGTGAGGAATGTGCACCCAGGGAAGCGTTCGCTCCAGGCACAGTTCACCTCCAATACACTGAAAAGTCACGGTTTAATTAAGAAGGATAATTTCTATGTCCAGCCGCTAACACAACAGCATTCCATTCTTCTGCAAAAGCAACGCGCTGAAAGAATGAGATACACCTGTCAGTGTAATGATGTTTTGGGCTGAGAGTGAGCTAGCAGTACGTCTGGTACCATCAGTATCTTTATTGCTGCATGCAACTGTTTGCATAAAATATTTATAACATGTCTATCAAATTGTGTTCTTTCTCACATAAGGTACAGCAAGGGCATCTCTGGTGCTAATCTGGTGCTGGAATGCAAAATATACAGAAGCTGGATATGTGCAATGAGCAAGCAAATATACTGGGCTTCTCAGGTTGTGTCAGTGAAATATAGCAATAAAAGGCATTTGATTTACGTGGAACACATGAGCACCTTATAGAATTTAAGATTTATTTTATTTGTTAGCCTGTCCTTATAAATAAAACATGTAACAAAGCTTAAACTTATTGTATTTATGTAGCTGAATAGTTTGTACTGAAGCAAGTCAGGTAAACATTGCTCAGCAGTAAAATCAACCCCAGAGGTGGGCAGGGACATTTGCTGTGTTCCTTGAAACTTAGCACATTTCTGGAGAAGCTGTACTTTTCGCAGTAGTTTTTGGCAAAGATACCTTCCACTTTAAGTAAATTTGTTACAAAATATTAGCACTTGCAATTACATTTTTGTCACTGTTTTGAATCTAGTTTTAAATTGTTTATATTAATTTTTTTAATGTATAGTACTCAGTGAAGTTCTTTCTACTCCAAACCATTTAGTAACATCTTCTCAATTTCAGTTGAGAAGTATTCTGTGGTTTTCAGGGATAACTTTGCTGTCAGATCAACAAGATTTTAAAGCTAGAGTTTATTGCTGAGATTTGGCCTTCCATGACCAACAGGCAATTTCATTCACAGGGTAGGGAAGTGAGAATGGAACTGACAAAAATGTGAGTTTAAGTACGTTTAATGCATTAAGATATTTTTTATCTTCTTTCCATTTTCAGCTTTAATGCCTCAGCTCTCATGTCCATAATAACAAGATAACAGTTCTACTAAAATTGGCAGCATTTACAAATACTGGGCACAAATTGTAAATACTGTGGAATCGAGCTGAATACCTTGGTTCGATATTCATTAAGTTTGGTTGATGTCTAGTGACATCTGTGAGCTCAGCAGATTAACAAAGCTTTTGCTCCTTCCATAACAGAATATAAACAGAATTTTCTGAAAATAGAAATGGGAAGAAAATATGCAAATTTTTGAAAAAAAAAAATCTTAAAAAATGCTTTTAAATATCAAATTGTGTAACAGAGCTGTAAAAAGTTTGCAAGGTTATGTTAACCAATGTCAGTTCATTTAATAATAATTTTGCATTCAATGGACAAAGCACTGGTTTGCTCAGTTCAAGCAACTTGAACGCTGATTGTGGTGTTTTGACAAATGTTATTTAAACTGAAATTTACCCTCACAAAACGGGATGGGATGGGATGTTTTGTGTACGGTTTTATGATGTGTACATTTTTTATTTGCTGCTCAGAGTGGTGTTTTTCGTTGGTTTTTCACATGCCTATAAACCACGATGCTTTCAGTATAAACCATACAGAGAATGACCCCCAACCCTCCCTCCATCCCCCTTTACTGTGTGGCATCACTAGATGATTGATGTCATTTTTCTTGATGAATACAAGCCAGGCAGACCTCTGCAGGGATGAAATGACCCATAATTTACCACTAAAAACTGCTTCGGGCCTGATAATGAAAGCTTTTCATTTAGCCAGCACACACCATGGAACAACTTAGTGAAAGGGTCCTCTATCTAATTGCTTGCCATTACAAATAACATGTGGCAGAAAGGGATCAACATTGTTTTCATACATTGTGAAACTGCACCGCTGCCCCTCGCCAACTCCATAATAATTGAACAATTAAACTTTATCAACCTAATTCCCACTCAAGCGCTCTCTTTCTACGCTGTAAACCTGATAGATGCTACTGTAGCTTACAAATGAAGTCTATAGGCGCTTACCTGATAGGAAAAGGTTCATCGCATATGGTTCGGTCCATCAATATGTATATACTGCAGTCGTGGCAGAGAATCTGAGGCTGTCCCATGAAGCACTGCTGCTCAGCTGCAAGTGCTTCTGTATAGTTCAGTGTGGCAACTATCAGGGGGAGTTGTGTTGTTGCTGTCAACCCCTGTGCAGTTCTTTGTGTTTGGTAGCTTTAGTCGGCATGTCCACACCTTCTGTCTGGTGTACCGCTGAGACATGCCAAGGTGTCACATAGTCCGTATTCCCAGCATCCTGTTTCCCTCAGTTCATTTATTAACTCCACACCGACGGGAACAGGATGTTACAGCATATATTAACTGTTGCTCCTTCCATCATCGCCTCTTTACTAAAGCGCTGACTAACATTTTTTTCAGAATTTTTTTACTTACTGAACAGGCTTCATCATTCAATTTCAAATAATGAAAACAGCATTTGAAAACAAGTTTATTCCTGCTAGCTATAATTTTGCATTTGATTGTTGCTGAGCAGCCCTAAAACAAACCATCTCTAGCAGTAAACTAAAATGTTTGTACCCCTTAGCGAACCTTGTGAGGAAACCTCTCCTGACATAGTCAGATTTTTTCACCACCACAAAGACATAGGGGGGACATTAATCACGTCCCCACCTCAGACTTTCAAAGCAGCAGGTGTGTTTTTTCACTGTTTTTTTTGTCTTCTTTTTTACCATTTTTTAGGCATAAAGCTCACTGAGTGCCAAAGCGGACCCTCCTCATAAAATCAAAGAAAACAAAAGGACCGCTGAACACTATGCATGTGAAAGGCAGAGTGGATCTGATTAATTGACAAATGTCCTTGTTTTTGTTTATTCGCCACATAATCTCCTACCTTGACATTCTATTCATAATCTTCTCTTTTTATTCTCAAAGGTACCACAGATGGTGGCATAAAAATAACTGCCGCTTTCAAGAATTTAAATGGTGTTCACTTCAATGGTTTATTCTTCTTTATTTAGCAGCCTTTTCGCTTTAATTTTTTTTTTCAAAAATTGGAAGTATCATGGTATTTACATTTTACAAAGTGTAGCATAATCTGTATCGTTTTACTAGAAGTAATACTGAATACACCATTAATACCGAATACACCTTCAAAAAATAAGCTTATCAGCAGGCTTTGGCAATTAAAACATATGCCACATTAGTAAGTGACTGTTAACATTAGTGCGTGATTTATTTTCAGTAAAATTTTAAATGTTTATTTAAGATAATCTGTTTGATTCCTTAAAGCAATACCACCTGAAGCAGCAGTGTTACGTTCAGAAATAGATAATTTAGCACTTCAGCTTTCATTTTATACTCTCTGAACACTAGATGGTACCCCATATCTTCCAGAAGTGAGAATAATCCTCATTATCAGCATCAATGTCATATTTAAAATTATAATTCATTCATAGAATTATACATGAAAAAATAATGGGATAAGGGAATAATGACATGTGTTTATGGTACCTTTAACTCACCTAAATGAAACTTATACTAATTTGATCTTACCATTTTTGTCAGGATTTTTGCACTAGCTTGCATATTCATGCATGAAGAGTTTAGTGCTACATACCATAATACATTTTCATGTACCATGTAGCATAACTGCTCCTTCTGCATGTGCACCTTGAAAAGAGCTCCTTACAATATATGATCATTTTCAGATTTCATTGCTCATTCATCATTACAATGTGATTTAAACAAAACAAATGACAGCTTATTAAGGTAATTCAGGTAATGTGGGTCCATAAGCATTATTACAAGCTGCCTACTTCAGTTTGGGCAGCAGCTGCAACCATAATTACAGGGTCTGATTTACTGTTGAATAAATAAATCACCCCTTCTAAAATGGGAAGTTAAGCTACTTATACTCTTCATGAAACAGAGCCATTTCATTTGTAATAGATGTATACCGCTCTTCTTGCAGCATATGGTATATTTCTGCCTTATTAAAAATTTAACACAACTGAGCAAAAATTAGTGGACTCAGATATTGCACTCATTTTGTAGACATTGCGTAAATTAGCACTATTAAAGCCTGTGTTAGGAACAAGGCCTAAAGAGGAACTGGTTTTGTTTTACAAACAGATCAGTCCATATCCAAGAATTTTATATCAGATCAATTTTATATTTCATTTTATTAGCAAAGTACACAGTATGCAGGGTGTCTGAGAAATAATACTTATCCCTTTGGTTAAATAGCTTAGCTGATATCTAAAATCATGTGTTAGCAGTTTATCTGCGAAAAACAGTTAAAGAAAAATTCTTTTGTTCAGACAAAACACTGCCTGCTGCCTCTAATTTATTCACGTTAAAGGATGGTCCAGATATTCTGCACCCTTGTGTGGAATTCTTTGTGTTTACTGGGTGTTACAGAACAGCAGTGTCCTTGAAAAGCTGATGGAGATAATTTGGTGACAAATCCACTGTACCTAACTGGTGATTTCTCTTGCAGACCACAAACTTTATAGGCCAAGAGGTTTGCAAATTAAAATGTGCAGGTACATAATCAAAATTAAATTGTGCAGGCACATGATAAAAATTATATTGTGCAGGCACATGATAAAAATGACGTTTGTTAACGTTACATACATCATACCCCTCGCACTCCACTGAGTGTTGTCAGAGCCAGCTTTTCTGAGGGACAGGACGGTAGATGTTCATGGACGTCCTGTGCAACCCTCACCTACCACAACCAGTAATCCTTCCCACGCCTCATGCATTATACCCTTCCTCCACACCCTCCTTTTTTGAATTCAAAACCAGGTGGCTGTAGGATGAGGGGCAGCTTGAATGAGAAAACCCCAGCTTTTATGTTCCCTTTGGTTCAAGTGTCATATGGAATGATGACGTGCAGCTTTGAGTAGAGCTGTTAGCTTGCGAACATCATTAAGCTCTGAGAGGGTGCAGGGCCCAGGGCTGTGTGGCACCCGCAACTCAAGGGTCCTCTCCAAGCCAAACTATGAGGAAATGACCCAAGGAACACAAAGGAGGGAACTGGATTCTTACAGATATCATGGTGCCACAGATAAAGGGAAAAGAGAACAGAACATTAATTTTCAGCACAATACAAGATCCTAATGGCTGGATAACATTCGGAGCCATTGGTATTGTGTGCTTTCAGTCAGGTCTTCCAGTGACACCATAAAGCTCTATTCCCAAATACACAGGGACACAACGCTTCAATCCCTTGTGTCTGAAATTTTTTAAATTATGAAAACAGTTTTCACAGCAGATTAGACCTAATGAAAATGATAAACTACCTACACTCGCTAGAGTAAAGTTGCAGAAGGATACAGGGAGAACCAAATTTGTTCAGTCCTTCAAAGCGGTTGTGATTTTAATATTAGCATCTGGCATTCTTCAGCACTATGAACCATCACTTCTAACCTATGCTTCCCTTCTGATGAGTCCTTGTAGAAGTGTCTATTTCATTAGTAATGCCTGAAAACTGTTGCAGAGGGATGTGCATCAGAAAGTCTTAATACATTTGTGAACACCGTAATTTTAAATGTTTAGAAGAATTTTTTAGAAATGTAACATTGGCAAGTGTCTGTTGTGTGAAATGTTATATTTACATTAATATGCAACACATAAACATTTTAAAATATCACGATGAAGATATGCAAAAATGTATTTATTGTTATGAACTTCTTGTCCAATGTAGGGCCAAGGTGGGCCGGATCCTACCCTGGAAGTATAATGCATGAGGCAGGGGTATCCCCAGGACAAGATAAGAGTCCAACACAAGGCTTTCACACACATACTCATTCAGTCGCACAAATTCATCCATACAAACTCTAGACAAACTACGGGAGACTTTAATCCACATCCAAATATAAAACCCAGGCATGACAGTCCATCAAGAAATGACTACCCACTGTACCATCATGCAATTCTTTTATAAAACATATATTACATAATTCTTTTCTGTAAATATAGCAATTTCTCAGGGTCCGAACTCTATATCTGAATTTTCGCAATAACAGATCTTGAAAAAAAAAACCTAATACCTGTCCAAATGGAAAACTTTGCTTTATAACAAATTTTTATCCAAAGCTTATCCATATGAAAAAAAATCACCCAAATAAAAATCTAAATAAACGTTAACATTTACAGATAAATACCATACAGTACTATACATTGTACTGTAATAAAATAATACTGTAATAAACTCTATTGTGTACTGCTACAAATTTATCCAAAGCCAGATGCACACACGCACAGGTGTTATTTGCTATTTCCACCTGTTACACTTTGTTTAAACACATTTATTGCACATTTCATTTCTTTAAAATGAGCCTATTTATTTAAATTCTGAATGTTATGTCAAACAAAGAGGCAGATGCTGCGAGTTACTTTAACACACATCTTTATTCCCTATATTCAATGTCTCATGACACTGAACTCAAACTGCAAACCCCATGTATGCGCCCTCTCATCTCCCATGTGTAACGCAGTGACACTGGGTGGGGGGGGCAGTAACATGTGAAATGTCTTGTACGGCACATACTATAGCACATGGTACAAGTATGCAAAATAATGACAGCATTAAGTGTTTTATCATGCTGAAGACACAGGCTGATAGATATATATGTATTTTCCAATGAGTTGGGAGGACATTATTTATTTATTTCTCCCCATTTAAAATAATGGGAATTATCTGAAAATTCTGTATCCAGTGCGTTTTCAGGGATGAATTACGTTCAGATGCCAAGGGATTACAGCACTGTTGTGAGAAAGATTGGTTAACCTTTGGAGACCTGTAACAACCATGTGATTACCCTGTATGACATCAGCTTCAGGTGGAGTTTCATTTTTAATCCTTTTATCATGCTGGTTGCAATGGAGACTAAAGAAGGAAAGGAAATGTAAACTTGTGCACAATATTGAGTGCAGACAGTTTTATTAAAGATGTGCATCTATGGCCTAAAAATGAGGTACAATTGGAAGATACAGTGTGAGGTAATCTATTGGAGGAGACTGGGGATGTCTTTCTCTCCTTTATTTTCCTTTCTGTAGCTCAAGCTATTCTCACTAGTGAGAAGGGAAGAGCCGAGTGATAATGACCCAAGAGAGACTAGTCAATCATGACAAAGAAGGACTGAAACTTGAATCCAAAAAAAAGAAATAATAGGGCACTTACTGTTTTAGGTTAGAGTGAACGTTTGTCTGCTGGAGATGGTACTAAATTAGAAAATGAGAAACTTCAATTTCCAGATTATAAATCACAAAGCGTAACACTCCTCCATATACCTCAAGGCAAATTGCATTATCATAAGTGATATTTAATCTTCAGCCTGGCAAGCAATAACATGATGAGGGGAAGATCACACAAATCCCATTTGTTCTGCTAGTAAGACACATCTTTCCCTAGGAATCAGATATTAAGTGTAAGGGTGTACTAGTTCCTGTCCTAAAGCTTGTTTTACATGAAATTTAATATAATATCTTGGCTTAATAAACACATTACAATATTACCACTGTTTCCATTCCCGAAAGTCAAATCCTATCTGTTCTACAATCCAGACAGAGACGTGAGAGTTGCTTTCCATGAGACTGCCTGTCAAAGAAATATTCCTGGAATGTATGGCGTTATTGTATTTGGTGTTTACATGCATTACGATTCGCTCAGTTGACACAATGATAAGGCGGCGAGCAGTTAATGTTTGGGCATATCAGTTCATACCATGTGTCAAAAAACAAAGTGTTTAAATAGCTACTTTTTGTTTTTGCCCAAATGGTGCAGCACATACTAACACTCTAAAAGAATTCTAAGGTTTTACATATTTAAGTGACATGTTTTTTTCACAGTTTTGACCACTTATAATGAATTCCCGATTTATATTTTTGTATTGCACATTTTGCAGTGCACCTGGGCAAATCATCAGGGAAGTAACTAGAGATCATTTTCATGTATTTTAACATCAAATGTCCTCACCCAGGTGACCCAACCAGCTTGCTCAGGCCTCACTCAACAGCCATCTGGATGGTCTCCCTGCAGCCTCACTTTCTCGTAAATGTCACTTATTTATCTACTTTCCTACTTATCTTAATTTTCTAATCTATCTATTACCATTTTCTCATATATTTATTCTACCTACCACCTCATTTTCTCTCTCTTGTCCCTCGCTGTCATGTTTATGTTTAGTGTATTGTACACAATAGTCTGAAATTAACTACATCTTGTTCTCTCTTGCACATCTGTATACGCCATAATGACAAGAAAGCTAAACAAACCTTGAACTTTCATAGCCTTGTTTCGCTGCCAATCCGTCAGTGCAGTGAAACCGTCAGAAGCAGCCTACTTCAGTTTGCACTTAACTTTTCCTCCAGCCTTTTGAATACTACTGCTCACCAGTTTCTCATACCTCAACATCTTTCGTTCGTAAGCTTGTTCCATCCACTCCTCACAAAGAACTATAAGGTCCAGCAAGTTGATTTGCTAGGAAGCTTGTTACAGTAACACAGTGTCTAGTCTCAGAGATGTTTCTGTGACAGTGGCTGAAAACCTGATCTGACTTCCTAAACTCATCTTCACAAATGCTATAACCTGCTTTGCTGGCCAGGAGGTTCTGCTCTGTATTATTGTCGCTCTGATAGACGCTGCCACCACTTCGAGCAACTAGTTTTGTATTCATGTGATGCTCTTCAGCAGCTCCTGAGGACATGCTCTAAAGATGCTCTCTATCTACATAAAGAACATGATTGAAAGTCAGATTTTCCCCAGCTACACAGGTTGGATGGACTAGGCAGCTCATTTTAATCTGAATGGAAAGAGGACTTAACAAGGTGGAGCTCTACTCCGCAGAGCTCTGCCCATGAGCCCTTACATTCAAGCACTTGTTCCAGCCTATTCCATACTCCTTGCCTTTACACCCCTATCATTTTAGCCATACCTTTTTCCTCCATTGTTGCACACACAACCCCTGCATCAGATCGTACCTCTCCTTCCCTTGGATCTTGTCATATCACCAGATGGAATACTGCCCAACCCTACTTTCCACTGAGCTGCCGGGTTAGTAGGTACACCTCCTACCTTCATAAAAAGAATCCATCACTTATTGTTACTTTGTCTTGAATGGGCTACAACAGCTAAAGACCATATTGGGTGCTGGTGCTGTCAGTGAAGAATAGAAAGGGCATCTCCAGTTGGCACAACAGCATCAAAATTAGACATGGAAAAAAGCTGTCTGTTTGGCTGAAAAGGGTTCCTTTTACATCATACTGATAGAAGAGTCAGAATTTCGTGTAAGCAACATGAGTCCATGGATCATCCTGATTGATTGGCATCAACACAACAGGCCAGTGATGGGAGTGTAATGGTGCAAGGAATGCATTCCTGGCACACATGAGGGGCCCTGATACCCACTGAAGAACATCTTAATGGCACAACATACCTGGACATTGTTACTGATCAAGTTTATCCCTTGACCTATAGTTTATCCACATTCAGATAGAGACTTCCAGGAGGATAATACACCATGTCACAAGACACAGTCATCACTGAATGGTTCCAGCAACAGTACCCAGATTTTATCCCTATTTAGCATCTTTGAGACTGTTTGCAGCAAGACTGTGCAGCCATCCAGTTTGCAGCAATGATGCAACGCAATAGTTTCCATATCGTACAACATTTCTGCACACCACATCCAACATCTTGTAGAATTCATGCCCAACAAATTCATGCTGTTCTGAAGGCCAAAGGTACTGCAAAATGCTACTAGATAGGTGTACCTAATAGCTTGGGAACTTAGTGTATACAACATAGAAGTTATTACTATACCAGTTCAAGCTTGCTTAAGAATACAAGCGCAGAAGGCTGGTTTTAAACATGGATTCTTTCAGTGCAAGGCAGCAAGGCAAATCCTGACCAACATGCTGCCCCAGAATTTCAGGGCCTTGTCTCTCCAGAACAAAGCTGATGGGCAGTAGTTGGCATAGCCTACTGAATAATTAATCCTGTTAAAAAGTTTATTACAGTATATAAATACGTTGTACACGACCCCTGTAACATCTTATTTTCCCACTGAAACCCACTATAATTTATGCTGCTGAAATGCAGTCTTGCTTCATGTTATATACTTGTGGAAAAGAACAAGTTGTTTGAATTGTTAAAATAACATAGCCTTAATAATAACATAAATAATAACATTTATCTAAACTAAAAGTAATTTTTGTGCTCTTTGGGATTAGCGCCCCCATCCGGACTTTACAGTACAAAGTGAACATGCCTTCCCTAATCTCAGCTGGTGCATGGAGCTTATTAAATATGAATAACCCTCCTTTACACACAAACTCTGTGTGAGACCTAGCTAGGGGAGATTGCTATGTGTGATAAAAGTTATTTGGACCGACGATGATCGAATGCATTATTGTGTGGTGATTGGAGACAATATTAAATCCCGCCAAAAGCTTTTGTCCCTTAATTTATGTTACGGTTCAAGAAATACCGCTCCTGCTTAATTTGATTTCTATTTATTTTTCCCCATTGTGGTGGTTTTATTGAGGTTGTGCTTGTTTTATCAAACAAATCTGCACTTGAAATAAAGGTCTGCAAAGCCCCAGTCTCCACTCAGCTTCCTTTTATTGGCTTTCAGTGAACCAATATGAACTGATTTGGGTATCTGCCTTCTGCATTAAACTCTTTCACTCCATTTTTCTGGAAGTGATCTTTATCACTATATTAAAATAATCCCTGGACCAGTTGAATTTAATGTTCTTTGTGGCTGCTTTAATATAATATCCTGCGTTGTTGATTTGTATGTGTGCATGGGTGTGTATCTGCACAGCGGGCCAGATAAACTGGTTTGTATTTTCAGTGAAACAATGTTTTGACTGCTCTCACATAAAAAGCAATAAATTCACACAGTTCTTTTCTGGTTCATAGGAGAGCACTGAATAGATAAGATTTGCTCCATATCCCCTGTTCTGCAGGAAGTTTGCAGGGATGCGTCGCTTTATGAGCCGAAGTCCCTTTTGATACAAGCGCTTGAAACTCTAGAATGGAAAATCAGGGTGTTTGGCGAGTTTTCAGACCAAGGTTAAAAACTTAAATTCCCACGATCGATACACTCATTACACTGTATAGATACTAACACTTTGGGCCAAATTTGAGCGCAATTATGGAGTCATTTTTACCTTCCGATCCAAAAAAGTAATCATTAAATAGGCCTATCAGTTGCCAGACCTTTCCATCTGTTCTATGCCAGGGGGAGTGGGACGATAATAGCACTCCTAAGAATGGGACGCCACAGGCCACTGATATGATATGCAGTCATCCAAGCCCACATTAGTATCAGTATTAATATGTAAAAAGCAATGGATCTGAAGCCAAATGGATCTGAACATCTGCCTGCCATAGACATGCTGAGTTGTACGTCCCAGTGTGAATTTTTTCTTTCACATTTTTGAGGTATAAAGATGTCAGGAAAGCAGTTCTGTAAATGATTTCTTTCAGGCACACATGAGGCTGGGCAGTATAGGCAACAGCTTTAACCCTCAAGTAATTCAAAAAAGAATGTGCCAAGAAGCAAAAAATAGTAGAGGCCTCGACCAATGCAGTGTGTCTTTTATATGCCGTTTGCTTCATGCAGTCATAGTTGGACATTTTCAAGCAATAGTCAGCAAGTTCAGACAGAATGGATGAAATGTTCAGAACTGAAAATTCCTTTTGAATAATAAAGCATGCATAAGGCAAAGTTAGGGAATACCTCCTTATAGACTGCTTTTCTGCTTTCAGGTCACCAGATATTTTGGCAGAGGGGTAAACAGCACTGGTTTTTGAGGCCTGCGGTGCATTTTCCTGGTCTTTAATGGATTAATGAAGTGCTTATTCGGATACAAAATCACCTCACTGACAGCATGGCGGCTCAACACCTAGGTTGTTCAGGTGTAGGTCTGAATCTGGCTCAGTATGTGTCAAGTCTGTGTAAGTTTTCCACTGAGAACTCAAGTTTCCTCCCACTGTCCAAAGATGTGTTTCAGATTAACTGGCCACTGTAAGCTGTAGCATGTGAATGTGTGAGCAAATGTGTGCATGTGTGGCTACCATGCAAAAGGACTGGTGTCTCATCCAGGATTTACCACTACTAGCCTAACACCCAATAATTTTTTGATGGGCTCAAGACCACCAGAACCCTGACCAGAATAAGGGGTTAATGAAAACAAGTGATTGAAGTCACTCCACCATGTGATTTAAACGTTAATCAGGCGCCAAGTGAAATCTGTTCTTTAAAATACAAAGGACTGAGATATTCTAAGACAGGTGCTAGCCATCTTTGTTTTTCACATGTATAACAAATATATGACAAATTATGGGTATCGTCTGGTGATGTGCAGCAGCTCCATAGATTGTATTTCCAGTGGATTTGGGAGAACTGTGAGATCATACTGCTACACACAACACAATGGTAATTTAGTTCTTCTCTGTTCTCCTTTGAAAAAGAAAACTTCTGTTTTATCTGAGACAATGCTGATGTATATTCCACGAAATGTGCCTTTTATTTTCTTTTCAGAGATCTAAGAAGAACTAGGACTACAGCTTCAAGCTGCTTTCTTCAGGAGAGCAATAAACACACCTTTTCCATGAGGAAACCACACAGTGAGCAGTTTGATTATCTAAAAGGACTACCACCCTCCCATCCCTGTGAGAAATTCCAGCTTTAGTTCTGATCTCCTGGCCTGCAGCAACCATGGAGTGAAGATGCTAGAAAACATAGTGTGCTGCAGTACCTTACCACTTTTGAAAAAAAAATTCAGTAAGTGAAGGAAAATATAAATAGTTGTCCATGTTGTACCTGAAGGCTTAAAAAACTACCTTCCCTGCAAGAATGACATAGTTACAGATATTTCATTACAAATGTGGCTCTCTCCCACAATAATAACAAATGGGTGACAACGTGATTGAAATCTGTCAGAATCGCATTGCATTTTATAATAACATCTCCAAGCAGAAATATGGCCCCTGTACGTAAATAGTGCTTCATCACCCTGAGCAGTCTCCTGTAAATAGTGAGATTACTGTGCTGCACACCTATTCCCTCACTAGTTGTGTAAGTGACAGCGTGGGCCTGGGCTATGACACTGACAAATATTTACAGAGACAAGGCCACAAATCATGACGGGACAGATTTAAAACTCAATATTTGCTGAATGTACATCTAGTATATTCTTGTTATAAGTCTAATATGATACTCTTTGCCCTCTGCATTCCTTTATTATTAAGGTATTGACAGGAACTGTAATAAAGTTAGGGACTAAAGACACCAAAAAGTGGGGAAAAAGCAATCTTTGGCATGGTATATTCAGGTTGAACACAGAATTCTTTATTGATTATACTAAATTTATGGCACATAAAACAAACAACAGCATTATTTTTATTCAATTCATTGCCTTTTGGCCATTTATGGCATCTTTCCACTGTGTTTTTCTACCAGTGTTTGGCTTGTTTTTAGTATGTTTAAAAAATATAAACAAACACTTTAAGAATCTCACGAATTAGTCATCAAATTTACATAACTTAGAATTTTTATTTAAATCCATTTCATGATACTTTGCCACAGGTTATGTTTCTGTCTGGTAATCACAGCTTTAGTGAATATTGTCAAGGCTGGCTTTTGATTATTACTGTTTAATTTTATCCTCTGTTTTAAGCCTTATTGGCTACATTTAGTTTAATATGGACATGATATGGCTGAGTAAGAATGCTTTAGGCACATTGTTAACATAAGGGCAAATCTGTAATATGGCGTGGACAATTAAGTGCACAATTTTCGTATAAATGCAAAATCCCTCACTGTGAATTATTTAGTTCGGTTTCTGCAGTTCATTTAATAGGGCTCTCACGGCAGTGGTTTCAGTCATGGAAAACTAATTTCATTCCTCGCTTTGATTTAATTAGATTTTATGATGTATGGAGTGGCTGATTCAGTGGTCCTCTGCTCGGCGCCCAGGGTCCCTCCCGTATTCTGGCAGTGGGCTGTCGGCTTCCCATTTTTTACAGCTTTGAAAAATTCACGCTTTATTATTGCCCGCTCACTCACTCGCTCTCTCATATGAGCTGGAAAAGTAATGAGCTTTGGTGTTATGCGAATCGCCACTGAGGGTCAGGGCGGGGGCGGTAGGGGTGAGGTTTGAGGGGGTATTTCAGGTGCCCTGACTGCTCTGGGCATCAAGCGGCATTAGCAGCTTGATTCATGAGTTAAGTTTCCTATGTTGCCTGCGGGCATCAGCTATCAGCTTCTCTGGCTGTCGTTTCGTTAGCAAGAGCCTTCAGTTAATGTGCTGTTTTAATGAGAGCGTTGATGTTGGACTAATATATTTGTCTGTATGAAAGGTCACAAGAGGACGCAAAACAGATCGTGAGACTTGGGGGAGGGCGTGAGGTTATAGCAATGATGGTGCTGTTGCGGGGACGGAAGTTGGGGGTGGTAAGGGGAGGCTGGCTGGCTGGCAGCAGGAGGCCCGCCAAACAACCGGTAGTAATGGGCTCCAGAAATGATGGGTTCCCGATTGCGGCAATGTAGGTGCGCCATCCATCATGGTGGGGGGGCTACCCAGGGCAGCAGGCCTGAACCGGAGGGGCAGGCACAGAGAGGAGCTGTGAGTTTCATTACCCATACAATCACCCATGTCATTGCAAGACAAGAAATGGAGACTCGCCTCAGCTGAGCCCTCCGCCATTTAACCACAGCACTGGCCCGAAGTCTAAACCTGTTTAATGGCCACAGAGCACTGGAAACAGACACAAGGTGTGTGGTAGACACAGTATTCACTTCAGAGTCTGCTGAACCTGACGTAGACATATATACATATAATATTTGTCATTATAAAATGTATCATCTGTAGGCAGGCCATTTTCCAAAATTTTTGGATTGGTTTTTATTTTATTTAATCTTCAACTTTTACAATATTTGATCTGATTTGAAAAGAGCATCACTCTCTCCTTTTTGCGTTATAAAAACATGTTACTCAGACAGAATGAGGCTATGATAATGTTGTATGATGGTAAACTCAGAATCGCCACAATCTGGTTTCAGCTCCGCACCAATTTAACATTAGGAGTTTTAAGGGGTTTTCAGAGGGGTTTTCATAGCGTTCAAAAATCCCCATCTTATGCAACATGGAAGTTTTAGTATTCTTCGTACATCTTGCCATGGAGGCATGCTTGCACTTGTCCTGTGAGTGTTCATTACTGAAACAGTTCCAAAGAAGGATCCTTTAAAATCCTTAAAAAATCCTTACATAGAATATATAATGTAACATAGTGTGGGAAATGCAGCTAGATTCACTGGTAACAGCGGATTTTTTAAGGGTTACAGTAAAATTGTGTTTTAGTGGAGTATCCAAACATGGTGTATAATGTGGTACAAAGTGGAAAAGTATGTTAAACGGTTGTTCCACATTTTCTGTTTGCTGCTGCAGGCAATTAATTAAATGTACCTAAAACAAAACCATAACTTTCTGAATCATTTTACCAGGGTATGACAAATCAAACCTGAAACACAACTCATCCATCTACCCAGTGACTTGTTTATGCATTTGGTAATATTCTTACATTTCACTCGATTTCTTCCCAAAATTTAGTCAGCAGTTCAAAGCCATGTAATTATATCCTAAAATGCTAAACTGTTGGAATAGTCACGTTATTTCAATTCAGTGAAAGAGTTACAAATTTTTTAACAAGTTCTTGAAGTTTTGGTATGTCATCTTTACATTCACATTCCCCTGTCCATCAAAAGATTTTGAAATTATGGTATTTTTATATTATAATTTTACACAAAGAATCATCATTCAATCAGACATGATTTATTTGGGTCCAAAAATATTAAATTATATTACCTTTCCAATACAAAACTGTTTTGCTATGCAGGCAGGAAAATAAATGTATTTTTCAAATAATAATAGTTTTTTAGTGCAGATGCACATTGGAATTTATCTTCTTATTTGTGTTGTATTTACTCATAACATGTATTATTTAGCATTCATTCGTCACAATGGAGCACTGGCTTGATTTCCCATTGCCTGTTTTTGTCAACAAGCCACCACATCAGACTGAATCCATTAACGTGTCACATTCATTTAACTACACATGTTCCTACAGTTCATAAGTCTCTAGCAGTCTTCCTCAAAAATCCAGGTGCTTTACTGTGTGCACGGGGTTTTCCAGTGATCCATAAACAAGCAGCAACCTTAAAAATGAAGGTCAAGCTAAGAACTTTGAACAACTGGTTGCAACTGAATAACATGACTAAATAAAGAATATAATTTTTGTTAGGACAAATGCATCCACCTGTATGAAGCAATCCTAATTTAAAGTATAGTAATTATAGCACACAGATCACAATAGAGCCCTTTTGTGTAGTACTTCAACACAGTTAATTTTGTGATAATCATGGTGATGGTGAAGGTTATAGCAAAGTTTCAGTGTCATTATTAACAGTGAGTATCATGTAGACTTGAGGAACTAGGGGTCAATCACACATATAAGCCCACTCCATTGAAACAAATATACTAGGACAGCTAATGCAGGCAGAATTATTCTCAGTGCTTGATATGGTAAGTGGTTATTACCAAATAAATGTGGAGCAATAGCAAAAGCACATATTTCTGTGACATTTGGTATGTTTAACTTTTATAGAATTCCTTTTGGGTATCTCAACTCCAAAGTCAGTTCTTTTTACTGATACATTAGACTTTAATGTATCCTCAAAATAACCATCTAGGAGCGGGTTGTGCTGGTACCTCACAGATAACTGGTCTCAACAGTTACACTGAGGTTCAAATCTAGCTCAGTCTGGGTGAAGTTTGCATGCTCTCTCTGCGTTCACGTCAATTAGGTTAAGGCTCTGGACCACCGAAAAACTGCACTAAAGAATTGTTGGAAATTGAAAAATGACTTTTGGTTTTAGATAATAGAAGTTCTCTGATCAGGGTGGTCTTGCTGAGTGATTACCTCACACCAGATTCTTAGAATAAAGTCGTCATTAACCTTTTCAAAAATCTGACCTAGCTCTATCTGTAACTTTATCCATCTCAAACAAAAGTCTACATGATATTCTGCATCTTTAGAATAAATTTTTAGCCAATTTCATTCTAACTTAACCTTATAAGGTTTTGTAAGCGGCAAATTTTTTTAGTGCATTATAGTTTACAAACTCCCATAAGCAACTTATTTACTCTGAATTGATATAGTAAAAATGACCTAGTTCTATAAATGAGTAAATAAATGTATCCAGTGATGCTGTAAGTCGCTTTCGAGAAAAGGATCAGCTGAATAAAATAATACGATTTAATTTGCTGTTTTAGTTGTAATATTAAACTGGCATGAATCAATGGTTGTGACTGACTTAACCTGTCAATTCCGCAAGATGTTGATATGTTGCTTAATCATAATAACGTTTCTGTGCATAAAACAATCACCCTCCTCAACTGTGCTGTCAATGGGGTTACAGAATAAGGGCTCAGGAAACAGGTCTCCAGGAACATGGACTGTATTTTGGCATCTCTTGGCACCAGCACTCACAGAGCACACAGACATGCCAGCCCAAAACCTCTCAAGACACACGAAACAACACAGGGGTTCACTGATATTCACATACTTTAATTCCCCCAACAATTACCGCAGAGAACTATGTACAACCATACAGTGGCAACACATCGTGGGAGATGTTATACTTCTCATTAATTTGATGATCACTTGATATTTAATTTGTGGCATAAAAGTCAACTGTGCTGGTTTTAAGCATATTAGTAGGATTTCTGACCAGTAAAAAGTGGTCTAAATTGGGACAACACTGAATGAGATTGAATGAAAAATGAGTGACTAAAGATTTAATGAGCAATAACTGTTGAATATACTCGTACACATGGGTAGCTTGGTGGTGTTCGCATTGCTAAAACTTGATAACCAGCAGATAATGGAGAGAAAGCGTTAGACAGCGTTCTGTGCCTGAATCCTGATGCTTCACACTGAATTACCACTTCACTTTGACCCTAATAAATGTGATACAGAGAGGGAGGGAGAGAGAGAGTGAGTGAGGGTGGCTGGCTGGCTATGGGAGTACATGCCGTTCTCCCTGTAAGTGTGTTTGGCTCGGCCTTCCACAGCATGCATGACTCAGCGGAAGAGTCTAACTTGCAGGCTGAAGTGGCTGAGCTCACGCCTGGGTATATTCATCTGATGCCATGAAATATGCTCCTCATATCCCGCCATGTCCCTATATGCTCCACCTGGACACCCACTGAAATCTGAGATGCTCCTGGGATAATCGAGCCACAGTTCATTCACAAATAGTTCACAGCACTTACGGGACAGAAGAAATCCCATTCACGGCGCTCCACAGGTGATCTGCGCATTATGATCTCCCAGATTTGTGGACAGTTATAAAAACACGTTAACACAATACAGCGAATTAATTGAATCCTGTTAGTATGATCGGAACATATACTTACTGATTCTTGCTTATCAGTATTTTTACTTTCCTAACTGACAACACTGAGCTGAATTACCGGTATTTTGAACTCGTTGGGTCTCGGGGAATACCTTTTATTTAGCAAAATAAATATTCTGTACACCATTTAAAATAGTATTGTTTTTATTGCAAAAGTCAACTAATTGTTTTACTGTTACCAATTCAAGTATTTACTGTTACATTTAACGTTATACATGTGTTTTAAATCGCACTAAAATCATTTTAATCGTAGCATATGTGCCTGCTATTGTTATGTTTATAGGTGAATTATTTCTGTGAAATAGCATTTAAATTAAAACTAAATTTGAAACTGCAGCGACATCATCATGTGTGTACTACACTCTATTTTACAGCTATTATCGTAACAGTTTTCTTCTTTTTTTTTTTTTTTCAATGTCAATATATGTAAAGTTGTCGTAAAGTTCAGCTGCCGTTAAGAGACGGTCCGAACGCCTCGCGTGATTCCGGGCTCAATGACGTCACGCCTGCGTTAAAGGGGTGGGGCTAGGGTCTCCACGTGGCCTGTTGTTTACATCTTCCAGAAAAGCTCAAGTGACTGGTGGAAAAAGTGAGATTGTGAAACCGTAGAGTGGAACGGTCGAGATTGTGTGTGGAGTCATCCCGTCGAAAATAAATGGGAGCCCGGTGTGAACGAAAGGACTTGTCAGTCTTCTGATCGCTCGTGCCATTTTCCTCGGTGTCTTTTTTTGTTCCAGCTGTGCAGGAGGTCAGTGCGTCCCGGTTTTCTTTGTTCTCCACTTGTTCCATTTTGCCAAATTGTGCTGCGTACTGAACGTCGCTGTTGTCTAAATCAACGGATCCACTTGTTTACATATATAAGTGCCTAAAAATAAATCAGATGCTACATCAATGAAGTGTATGCATATGATTTAGACTGTAAGTATGTACATATATACACTACATATATAGTGCATCTTTGTGTAAATATTCAGTAGTTGCAAATATGGATGTTGTAACTCTTTTGATATATTTATGATGATCATTTTGCAGTGTGTTTAAAAATAGGCAGTTTTTTGGTAGAGTGAATTGCTTTTATTTTGTCAGGAAAATTTTAATTATTTTTTGAATTTCTCTTTATGTTAAGATAAAGTGTCACATTATTACATTAGTATCCTTTTTTCTTTTGGTTATTCGTGGTTAATATATTGTACACCTCATGTGCTTGTTTTTGAATTCTCCTTAGTCAAATAGTAGACACTTTAGATCTGTAATGTTTTGTACTGTTTATTATTTCAGATATAAGTTAAGAAAATGTTTCAGCTGGCAAGCCGATTGGCCCATTTTCAGTTTGCATCTGGTTCCGCTCAGTGCAGTGGTACAAAAGAGAGTGCTGACCAGTCATCAGCTGAATCATCAAACCAACCAACAGCCCGAACACCAACTCAATCATCAAAGCAGTCAAGCCAACCATCATCCCAACCATCATCCCAACCATCATCCCAACCAGCATCCCAACCAGCATCCCAACCCTCAGACAAACCATCAGCCCAGTCATCAATCCAACCATCCATCAGTTTTAGTGACTTTCTTGAGAAACTCAGGTATCAAACATATTTTAGATTTAGGATATATTTTACATTTTCTGTTGTGGAGCAGTATCGTACAGTTTGTTAACTTAATGCCCATTATGTGAAAATAAACTGGTCCTGAAACATTTAATTTGAACTTCTTAGAAGTCAGTTCTAGGAAGCCTGATTTGTTTATAAAGTACTGTTTTCTCTCTCTCTCTCTCTCTCTCTCTTTCGTTTGTTCATTAATTTATTACCAGGAATATTGCTGGGCTGAAAAAAGAAGACATTTTTTGCAATTTGAGGATTCCTAATCAATTTCAGACTGCCAAAGATGAAGTCAGCCTGGTGATCATGACTGGTACTTTCAACCTTCTAAGAAAAAATAAACACCCATTATTGAAATTGCTTAAAAGAGCCATTTTAGCAGAACCACCACACAAACAAAGGATGCAATGGCTGACAAAGTAAATTTGCTTTCACATTAGTTAGAGGCTCTCCAAAAAAGAAGTAGTGATAAAACCTGCCTTGGATTCTCTTTATTTGGTTCTCTTTAGTTTTCTAAAATTCAGTTATTCCTAATAATTATGTTTTCCAGTTGTACAATTTAGAGGGCAATAAAATGGCCACCATGACAACAAAGCCATGGATGAAAGCTGCTGCCACTGTAAAGCTTACAGAGTTTTAGATGAAAGGTTCAGAGAAAGTGCAAGACAATTTTGTCTGCTTCAAAGGCTTTTGATGTGTCGTAGGACTGTTTGTCTTATACAGTGATTATTTTCTTGTTTTTTTGTAGGCCGTGGAGTCTTCTGCATTGATGTCAAGGACTGGAGGGGTGAAATGTCAGTCCAGAAGCACAACTGGCAACTTAAACTAAAACAGGAAAGCCAAAACATCACAAATACCTCGATCTGCCAAGTTTCTGACCCCATCCAAGCCATCACGGTAAAACTCTATTAAGGAGGTCTTCGTAGCATGAGGATTCTCTGTAAGTTAGCGTGCAAGGTTTTGTTGAGGGACTTTTAAACATTTCAGTTATATTCTGATACAAGAGCCTGGAGATCCTGCAGACAATGATAGTTCCTCTACAGGTCCAATCCTAGTTGTAAAAATGGATTCACAAGCTCATTAAACCAAAGAAGAATGATGAATTGGATAACATTGTGAGTAAGATACCTGAAGATGAAGATGAAACTGAGGAGTATATAACTTTTGTTAGGAAGGACTCTTTGTTTAAACAGAATCTATGGGAAAAATACAGTGGAAATAAAATTAAATGCAACAGCTGTGACTTGTAGAGAATTAATCATTTACGATTCACCCTGAATCAGAGAGAAAACTCTTGCGATCCTCTTCACACTCACATGATAGAACAGATTTGCCATAATGTATGTTGAGAAATATGCAGTTGAGTTTTGTCTGAATGGTCCAGCATGATTTTAGCAGCCTATTTTTGCATTCATTAAGAAATTCATTATTAGCATGCCCTGTTTCAAAGCATATCTTCCCCTAATGTTCATGTGTTTGGCTTTAAAATGACTTTGTTTGTCTGAGGCTGTCAATAGGACTGGAGACCATAATGATGCAAAAATAAGACTGTTCCCATTTCCACTTCCTCAGACCAAGGCCACCAACCTTTGGAACCACATCAGACGCAGCGGTGTGTCCGTGCGAGGTTCCCTCTTCCTGCCCAGGGTGCTCTTCCTTTCTGCTGACTGCCAAATGGATGAAGAACTGAGGAAGAGGAGGGAGCTGATATCCCACAAGGACTTGGAAGCCTTTGTGTTTTCTCTTAGAGAGGGTTATGTGGCCTGGATGTCAGATGCACTAATTCCATCCTGGCTCTCTGGTAAGTGTGGCATATTTATTTTGGGAGTTGATTATTAGTGGTTAAAGATCTGAACTTGGAACCGGAATGTTTATTCTTCAGTACGGAGGAATGGCATTGCATTGCTATTTTCTGAGCTGGGAAGTTAAACTGAGATGCTTAAAGCTGAACAGTCAGTGTATAAAAGGGGTTATTTTTATTTAGGACATAGGAGGGCTCTAGGATATGCTCCAGTTTTGTTCCAGCAGAGCTCTTACAAGTCTTGTTCCAGATTTTAATTGACTCAATTTCAAATCATTTTACACCAAATGTACTTTTGAAGGACTTTCTTTAATTGTCCTGATACATATCACTGAAATTACAGGCCACCTGTCGTACAGACAGCTGAGGGATGTGAGGGAGATACTTCAAAGGACGGGCACTTGGGACCTGGTTCGGCTGCGCAGCGGCAAGCAGCTGAAGGGAGACTACCAGGGCTGCCAGTATATCGCACTGGATCGCCAAGAGACAGAGGAGCTGGAGTTCTCTAGAGACAGGGCCTTGTCACTGGGCTCAGTTTGGGCATTTCTGGGGCACTCTCCACAGGTGAGTATTCCACACAGGAGTGAATGTGGGAGAAAGTCCAGACAAAAATACAGTTCAGCTGTTGTGAAGAAGATTGCTACGGTAAAAGATGAGCGGCAAGGTGTAAAATGATTGTACATGCTCTTCTTTTAAGTCAGACCTTTAAGGAGAATTAAACCAGTCTTCAAAAACAAATGACATCAATGTTCATAGGCTGCAGAGAAAATTGGTCACTGCTACAAAAATGTAATACACAGACTGGACTGCAACAACAAGGTATACATATGGAAATATGGGCTGGAGAGACAGTGTTCTCTGAAAACAGTCCTCCATGATGTCCACAAAGTGACCCAACAACTTGAGGATGAAGCCTTAATTGGGTTTGCAGCACAGTGTTTATAGCAGAGAGTCTGTGGCAGAGGAATGAAATAAATAATATAATGTTACAGGGTGGCGGGAGTGCAGGGGATTCCTAGTTTGTATTTTGTTCCAAAGGCTCTGATCCACCCTAGTTTTACAAACAGTCCCTGAAGGTGTGTCACAAGTCAGTGCTTTGCCATAGGCAAAGTCGGTTCTTTCCTTCAGTCCCCTTGTGCAAAACCCTTGACCAGGCCTGGCACGGTCCTAATAAATTACCTGCAAGTCCTGAAGAACAATAACAGAAAAGTGGGAGCCATCCATTTCATCGCCATTTACAAAGAATCAATATCAATACTTAATGCAATACCAGTGAAAAATGAGCAAAGATACTGTGGGCATAAGAAAGCACAGATGAAATACCTTCAAGCATTCCAATCTCTGTGTGTGAGTGTGTGTGCGCATGTCTATGTGTGTTCTTTGTGGAAGGAAAGCTACATTTCTATGACACGTTCTGTGTATATTCTTTCATCTTTAGCTCCTTTAATCTCATTCCATCGTGGGGTTTAGAAGTGTGTTGGTGCTGTTTTGTAAAGCACATCCAACAATATCCAAATATACTAATGTCATAGCATAGTGATAATTATTTATTTATCCACACTGTTTTAGATCAACAATCTCATTATTATCATCATTGTTAATGTTTACTAACATTAATTCCTTAATAATTTCACAATTTCATCCAAAGTTAACAGGTTTAACATTCTTTAGAGAAGTCAGCGTAAAGCTGCTGCTTTCAATTTTGTTCATGCAGGCTGTTGGGGGGGGGGGGGGGGGG